>JANAVB010008600.1:826673-1179173 GCA_029216955.1 Iris pallida | reverse complement strand
CGGACAACCACTTAGAAGGATTCAGACTTAGTCATAATTGGACGAAGCGAAGTATCTTTTGGGACTTGCCTTATGGGAAGGACAAGCTTATAAGACATAATCTTGATGTCATGCATATTGAGAAAAATGCATTCGACAACATCTTCAATACGGTGATGGAAATCAAGAAAAAAAATAAAAGAAAATCCTAAAGCAAAATAGGACTTGAAAATTATTTGCAGGCATCCAGAGTTGCATCTAATATGAAGATCCAATGGCAGCTAGGTTAAGCCCTTAGTACCATTTACATTGAGTTGGAATGATAAATTGATAATATGTAACTGGATTTCAAAGTTGAAATTTTTTGATGATTACGTGTCGAATCTGGCAAGATATGTCGATCTCAACGAACGTAAACTGATAGAGATAAAAAGTTATGATTGCCACATGTTCATGGATTACTTTCTATCGCTTTAAGCGAGATATTGCCTTCTCAAGTATGGACTCCGCTCGCGAGTTATCTATATTTGATGGTGCAACATATGTTGGAACTTGAGTAGAAGATTGTACTAACATTGTGCAAGTTATAAAGGGTGTCCCCCCAGCTTTTTTGATAGTATGAAACATTTGTCAATTCATCTTGCATACGAAGCACGTATCGGTGCTCCCGTCCATTATCGATAGATGTATCCATTTGAGAGGTATAAAATATTTAATTATCTAGTACAAATAATTTTTTATTCAAACAATTCTAATATTTAATATACTATTTATAGATATCGACATCATCTGAAGAAGAAGGTGGGCAATAAGGCTCACGTAGAACGTTCGATATGTGAAGCATGTATTATTGAGGATGTCATAAACTTCTGTTCAATCTACTTTGATACTCATATCAGAACAAATCGAAATAGAGCACCAAAAAATAATAAAGGTAGGGCCGATGTACCAAATAGTAGAATCCGTACTATCTTCAATGTTGGTGGCAAGCCTACAACTGCTTCTAACTTACAACGGTTGGAGGGCGATGAGTTTGAAGCTGCTCATCAGTATATATACCTAAATAGTGGTATAAATGAGGTGGAAGATATAGAGAAGTAAGTGATAAAATTTTGCTATATATTTCAATTTTGTTATATACTTGTAAAATAAGTTCTCTAACTTTTCTTGTTATTATCACAATACTTTTAGAGCTGAGATAAAAATGAAGAGGCCCAACATTTATGCTGGTGATCTTGCTAGAGAGGTTGATAGAAATTTTTTATTGTGGTTCCATAATTATGTAAGGATTAAAATTATTAACCATTATGGATTCAATAATTTGACCAATCTTTGTCTAATGACGTTATAATATGTGATGTTTTAGGTATTTTTTTGTCCTGGTACATAGTTGCAGAAAGAAAGACTTCGAGCACTAGCTACCGGACCAAGTAAGAGGGCATTGTGTTGGGATGGATATACCAACGATGGCTTTAAATTTAGAACCATTAATAAGCATATCAATCACTCATTTGTCGATGAGGAGGCTAATTATATAAAGAATTTTGGAGTTTGTGTGAGGGTTTCAGTCTACGATGTCGATCCAGAATTTGACTACTAGGGTGTTCTAAGAGGTATCATAAAGCTGGATTACTCTTTTGATACCAAAATTGTGTTGTTTAAATGTGATTGGTTCGACTCAACACCCAAGCAAGGATGGAGAATTGACAAACAGTTTGAATTTGTTGATATAAAGCATAGAAAAAGATATGGAGGTTTGGAACCATTTGTGTTGGCTAGTCAAGTGGTCCAAGTGTACTATATGAGTTATCCTAGTCGACGATGCACTACTTGTGATTGGTGGGCTATAGCAAGAAACATATATAATATTAGAGATCTAGTATACCAAGAGGATGAGGTAGTCTTGCTTTAACCAACATATATGAGTTTAGTTGGTATTGACAATGTGGAGGTTGATGTTACTGTAGTGGATGATATAGTTGACGAAGAGCTTGATATAGACAACTTACCTCATGTAGAGGAGGACTGTGAAATGGACGTATCGGACGAGGAAGAATAGTTGAAAGATAAAGGTGAAGGTGAAAGTGATAGTGAAAATGAAGAAGTAGAAAATGAAGAAGTAGAAAATAAAGATAATTCGGAAGATGAAGATGTATCAGAAGATGAATCAGAAGATGAAGAAGATTAGTACGTATTATTTATTTCATCAAACTATTATCACTAGTATCATGACATATCGATAGTATTTTTCCAGCATATCACATCATTACTTTCTGTGTATCATTACACTATTTTTTTATTTCTATTAGATTTGCATTGATTATTTTTATCATCACACTATTTTTTATTTCTTTTACATTTGTATATGGCGGGACGAGGCCATGGATGACGTCGAGGATCTTTATCCCGCACTTCTCATTCTTCTACTACTCCAGTTGCAGATCACAGAGGAGTTAGTGAGGACGACTTCATTGATGAGGAGGATGGGTTATCTCTGCTATTCACTCGTTCATATGTAGGCAGAGCTAGCCCTAATATTCCCTCAATACTACTCCTACTGGTGCTGGTGCTCCCACTGGTTCAACTTATCCGACTTCTACACCGGAGACTACACATAGCGCTCATACTGGGGCGAATCCATATCCTGACCTAGGGTTGGACCATGTAGTGTACATACTTCGACCAGGATATACAGATCCTCATACTCTACTAGAGCGGCCAGCCAGTATCACTTGTCCCGAGCTGTGGGCCGATGGAGCGACGTAAATATATAATTGTAAGTATACATATTTATTCATTTTTTTAATTTTCTAATGGTACATTATTTACTTATTACAGGTTCTTTCTGCTCCAGGTTTGTAGAGATTTGGACGACTTGATGCATCGTCAGTTCCATGGTCCCTATCTGAACTTTGGGGACATCCCACTTGATAGATAATTTATTTGGCTAGAAATGCTTCGGGTATGCCTAAATAATATCGTCTTTGTTTACAATATTTCTTAAATATTTGCTCATTTGTTTTTATTTTCTATTATTTACAGAAGTTGTACTAGTGGCCGAAGCACAGAGAGCAGGTAATCTAGAAGTGTTACAAGTCCATCGCCATCAAAAGGTTAAGGGATATGATCAACAAGGAGAAGGCATTGGCTATACTCCCTGGAGATCATAGCAACGAGTGGTTGGAAGAAGAATTTTGGGAGGAGCTGAAGAAGAAAATGGACACTCCGACCTATAAGGCCAAGTGCGGTAAGACAAAGGCTATCCATGCTAAGGGTAGTCATCACATGAGTAGATCCATCCCAATTTCAGAACATTATCGATGGATGGTGAGTATTTTTATTTGTTATTTCTTCAATTGTTTAATTTTAATATTTAGTTATTAATTGATCTTTAATTGTTACAGTGCGAGGAGGTCGCCAGGACAGGCGGAGACTCGAACACCATCGACTTTTCCAAAGTTTTTGAGCATACCCATAAGCAAAAGAAGGATGAAAAGCTTGTAGATGCTAGGGCGACCAAAGCCTATGTAAGTTTTCGTAGTGCTATCTAATTACATTCTTCTTTATACTTAACTATAACTATTTTACCTAAATAGCTAGACCTAACTCTAAATATCCTACCATAACCCTAATTAGCAATAAAAATCAAAAACAAAACATACAATATCTAAAAATAATACTTAATAGAAACTAAAATATGTATATTAACTCTAAATCTATTTACCTATACAAATATGAGACATGTATCAATAGAGAGTCGATGTGGTGAGGGAAGGAGTACTGTAGAAGCATGGAAACGAATAAAGAAAGGCCTATGCGGCTCCGACAGAGGGATCCCCATGCGGCTCAGGATCCCCATGCGGCTCAGGAGTCCATGCGGCTTAGGGGTCCATGCGGCTCGGATAGATCCATGCGGCTCATAAAGAAGCCACGTGGCCTTCAATAGTTCTTCTCTGCATTCGGCTGCATTTAATGCCCTGACGGCTGCTCTGACAAATAACAGCTATGACAGCTCTGACATAAGGACGCAATAATGACTCTGACATGATGGCGTGATCCTAGGAAAGAGGAAAAAAATCTCCTTGCAGCTAGCAAAATCCACCAAGTCCCGAGGCCACTCCATGCGACTGCCTGTCCATATCCCCATACGGCTGTATGTCCATATCCCGATGCGGCTACCCCTCGGCATGCGGCTGCCTATCTCCATGCGGCTGCCCATCTGCATGCGGCTGCCTATCTCCATACGGCTGTCCATCTGCATGCGGCTGCCTATCCCCATGTGGCTGCCCTCCGCATGCGGCTGCCTATACCCATGCGGCTGCCCATCTACGTGCGGCTGTCCATCCTCATGCGGCTGCCCATCCTCATGCGGCTGAGAAGACCCCCATATGCGGCTCGGCTAGGACAGTCCAGTTGAGACACGTGGCGCTCTTCGCTACAATTGAGACACGTGGCAGTCTTATCTTCCCTGGAATTATGGGTGCTAACAAATCCCAACAAAATCAGATTTGTTGCGATCGTCATAATTGTCCAAATCAAATCAAATCAAGCAAATTGGATATGTGGCAGGCTATCACAAATCAACATTTATTGCCCATAAAAATTTGATACAATCACATTAATTGTTCAAAATTTATTATATTCAAGATGAACGGCCCAGATCATTGATCCTTAACCGCCGACTTATGAAGGAGGCAATGATTGGCAAACCCTAATGATCACACCCACTCCTATAAATAGCAAGGTGCTATTCCCTTGCAAATGGAGGACGACAAGAGAGAAGCAGAGAAGAGAAAATAGAGAGCAGTACAGAGACATCCAGAGATCTAGCAACGAAGGCGCAAGAGAGTCTCCCCACACGTCCAAGAGCATTTCTTCACCAGAGCCAAGGCTGCATCCGATCGTCCAAGGAGTAAGGCAGAGCTGCCGTCGCTTTTTCGAGCTTCTAGCGTCACGCCTTCAGAAAAACTAAACAATTGTACTTAGATTGCTGTACCTAGGCTTTCGTTCCTAGGCTTTCTTTGTATGAGCGAGTTTGTATTGTGAAGTAAAAGTCCAGTCCTCCGATATAATTATTCTGTTCTTTTATAATCAATGACAAACACGATGGCGACTCTGCTGAGGACAAACTTCTCTACGGCTGAGAAGTTGGTGACGCAATCGGATGCAGCCAAACTTGGCTCCACACAACAGAAGATGGTGGTCCGCTTCGAACAACAAGCGTTTAAAGAAATGCTCTCCGACGGGGGCGCTGGCCCAGTCCAGAAGCGAACCCGCACAAATAAGGCTTGCAAGGAGTGGAGGCCAAAATTATTTGCTCCTCCCCAAGCTCTGGACGAAGTACTCTCTGCTGCCCAAGACGGCGAAGGCAACTCTCATGCGGCCCCACTTCAAGCCATAGAGGACTCTGCTGTCCCCAAGTCCGGCAGAGAAAAGCACTACGATGCTGGACTTGCAGGGACAAAAAGTGATTCTATGTGCTCTAGGAAGAAGCCGAACAAAGGCACTAGTCATAGGCTGAACAGTCATGCGGCCAAACTTGTCAGCCGCATGCATGATGTTCATGCGGCCGCAACTGTCAGCCAGATGCAGAACACCCATACGGCTATGATTGCCAGCGCATGAAGACTGTTGATTCCAGTCGCATGCTGTCTGCTCCACGCGACTTAGCCTCAGTCTTCGATCGCCTCTCCTATGGTCCTGATCTCTCATGCTCCCGAAAAAATATGTCTGACTCTCTGCAACACCACTTAGACTCTTCCTACTATGTGCCCTCACGCACTAGAGTGAAGAAGTCTAGGACAGCGCAAGCTTGGCAAGCTCAGTCCGTTGTCCCGATCTCTGACCATCCGAGCCCTCCACATATTGTTATACGGGCCTCTGATGGGAAGTTGTACAGAACCACTCGAGTCCAGACCTCGGCGGTAAACAGACAGAGTAGTTCCCAAAAGTCTCCCAAAACTAAGGGAGCAAACATGGTCATTCTAGACCCATCTGACTTGCATGAGGTTATCCTCTACAAGCACAAGGAAAGAGAAGAGGCCTCGGTATACAAAGAGTCCTCCCACGAACATTACTGCACCCAAGTTATTGTCAACTGCTGTTGCAACAATACGACAATACGAGAAGACCGGCAGTCCGTCTTCCAAAGATTACAATAGCCGAGCTCAGGGGATGAGGTGCCTCCCGTCGTCTCTTGCAACTCCACTCAGAAAATCCCCGCCGACGGGAGAGGGAAGAAGATAAACGTTTCCAGCCCGAAGATTTCAGCCACTGTGACTAAGAAACTGTCATCTAAATGGTCGTCCACCACCGGAGTTTTCTAAGGAACCCGTTCAAAGACAAAATCTGCTACAGTGGGAGATTCATCATCCGCATTACTGGAGGTCGTTGGAACTGGGGGTAGAACTCCTCCGAACATCCACGATAACCCGATGTTCCAAGGAGACGAGCCCGGGGAAACAACTCTCCCATCAGATACAACAAGTGCCGACGTCCCTAAGGACGTCCATGACTCTCAAGATGAAGCAAGCTCTGAAGCTGGGGGTACTATTCCTTCTGAGTTCGAACAAGAGGAGAACATCCCCATATACCCCGATGACTTCTCGGTACGGGGGTATGATTCGGAGGGCATATCATCCACTGTCCCTTCTACTTCTACTCATGTGAGGACAGCATTCATGACAAACGACGAACAAGATGGTCCCAGTGATCGCCAATGCATCGATACTCTGGAGGCCATACTGTGCACTTTGGTCAAATCGGTGGACGAGATCAAAGCAGCCCTCCCTACTCTACAAGGAGGAACGGCTGGCCAAACAAACTTGGGTCCTGCGGTCAATGTAGACTCGAACTCAGCGGCACCGAACCCGGGCAATAATCCTCCTGAAATGTCGGCTCCTACCACTGCAGATGAGGCCATGGAGGTAAGAAGAGAGGACCATGAGCTCCGGGCTATGTTCCATGTCCGAGAAAACTGCCAAGACCTCAGGATACGATAACCGTATCCCGCTGCGTGGAGAGATGTTCCCTTCCCACCAAAGTATAAACCATTCCATATCAATCCATATGATGGCAAAACCTCCGCGAGTCGGTACATCACTTACTTCGAGGTCACCACCGACTATTTGCCCCATGACGATGCCATCCTTACGTGATTATTCATCGGGGAATTAGAAGGAGTCGCCTTCGACTGGTACCGTAACCTGCCGGACAACTGCATCCACTCCTTCTCCATCTTCAAACGAATGTTCTTGGAGAGATTCTACGAAGTAGGACAGGACATCACAATGTCCACCCTCATGGACGTCGTTCAAGGGAAGAAGGACCTGACAAGGAACTATATTGAACGGTTTTGCCAAACCGCGATGAAGTTGCCGTCCGGTAATCCGGATTCCTCCTTAATTGAAATTTGCCAAAAGAGACTGCTCCCAACAATCAGCATCTGGATGGGAAAAAGTCAATTTAAGGATTGGAAGACGTTTATCATCAGTGCCACTAGCGTCGAGGATTGGTTGAAGAAGGCTCGCCAAATTGGGATTGCACATCTCGGAGGGAGAGGACAAGGGCAAGCGCCCTAATTCCAACAACAACAACAATGGTAATGCCTCCAACAATTGGGACAACAAGGGCAAGCAGGCTATGGTGGTCGATACAGCCCAGAAACCTGAGTCAAAATCGGCAGACAAGCAATGGCCGCAAATGACCTACTCCTTCGAAGACGGCTATGTCAAGCCCATCTTGGACATGTTCATACAAGAAGATAGAATTCAGCTCCCTCTACCAAGACGGGAACCTCGGCCGGCAGAAATAGAGAGTCCAAAGTACTGCCATTACCATCGCTACATCCACCATGCTACACACGACTGCTACCAACTAAAGCGATACATCCAACATCTCATCGATTCGAACGCTCTGGCCATTGATTTCGAAGAGGTAACCGTGGCAGCCAATATGGTGTCAGTACAATTCGGCAGCTTCCCTCCGACGGAGGCTCAAGACGGCATGATATCCATCCTTCGAGCGACAATGGAGATTGCTAATCTTCTACCTCTTCGAGATCAGGCTACTGGTCTAGTACCCCTTACCACGTCACGAGGAGAGGTCAAGTGGGTCTATCCAGACTTGGTATCTGAAGTGACTCATTCTACACCACCCTCCATTGGCAAGAAAAAGAATTGGAAAGTCAGATCCTATCACGCAATCTCGGCAGATGTCGAGGAAGCCGCAGCTGTCGTCACAAGGTCAGGTGCACAATCCCAACCTACACCAGATAACGTAACCGAAGAACATCAGCCGGCTACTGCTGATGCTCCGGGACCTTCTCAACCACCGACGACCGACAAGCCTAGGTCGAAGGAGACTCGCTTTGATAAATCCTTCCGAAAAAGGCATCTCATGGGATAGAGAGGCCCTACAACTTTGACATCTTGCCACAATTGGCTAACACACCGGCCAAATTATTATTATACGAGCTCCTGAGACTCTCCAAAGATGTTCGCGTGGCACTAAGCGATGCACTCCAGAATGCCGATGCATATCTAACTCAGGTCAACCTCACGGGAAAGAGCCCGCCTGTAAATCTCCAAGACAGCGCTTGCACAGGAGCGATGTCCAATATTGTCTTCACTCTACAGGATATGCTCATCAAAACTAACCTGCACGATCGTCTGTTATATTACACTGGATACATCGGTGACGTAAAGGTAGATCGGATGCACATTGATCCTGGTTCTTCCATAAGCATCATCCCGAAGGGTCTATTATATCATCTCCGCATTCCTATGCATCGTCTGACGCCAACAAGCACCTCCATCAGCGGTTTCAATTCGGACATGAGCTACCTGATTGGAAAGATTCGCTTGAAGTGCCAAATTGGCGATTATTAGTCAGAAGTGACATGTTATGTCATAGATGCGGACACTTCTTACAATATCCTCCTAGGGCGCCCTTGGATTCACAATTACATGATCGTGCCTTCCATACTACACCAGTGCTTGAAATACGTTGACAAATACGGCTTCGTGAGGACAGAATTTGCCGACATCGATCCTTTCAAAGGGGTCGAATCCTACTACTCAGACTCCTGCTTATACAAAAAGTCGATGAGACACCTTGGTGAAGGAGATGTGCAAGCTCAAACTGAGACAGCCACAGGATCAGAAGAACCTCTGACAATCCACCTCCACGTTCGTAAACCTGGCAAGACCGCACCCCTTACGGCCGCTCTGCGTAAGGATGCAGTCAGCCTCTCGGCACAAGAGAGGAAAATGATAATCCGGCGGCCAAGGTCCGGCCAAGCGCCGAGACTCACAACGGAGCCACTGACAATCAGACTGCCTAGAGTTGGCCAGCCACAAACGGAGAAGTACAATCCCTCCGACAAGCCAATGACGATACGTCTTCCCAAGAAGAATCGTCACCCCGATGCAAAGTCGGGGGCTTCTAGCGAGCCAACAACTCCCCGCCCAGCATCAAGTACCAAATTGGGTGTCGCTATTCTGCCAACGACTCCACGTTCTGCTCCACCAGCAAAACCCCTGATGATCAAGTTGCCCAAGTCATCCTCTCAGTCTTCATTTATACAGGGGGTGGCCGAAGAACCAGAACTGGACAAATATGTGGCTGCCCATACTGATGTTCCATCCGCAGATGATGTAATCCCGTTAGAAAAGATACCTTACTTCATCAATAAAGGGCTACATTTGAACTACATCGAGCTTAATAAGCTCTGTACAATGTATGCTATGGAGCACGGTATGGGCACTCACCTACACACACAGGTGACAAATGTTTACACCACAAATTAACTCACTCCCGTGGAAGATGCTTACCGCATAATCGAGGGAGGGGACCATCCAATCATCTTTGGCCGAAAGAATAACCCACAGCCCTTCAAGATGGAAAAAGTTGAGCTCGAACCCGACACCGAGAGATTGTCCCTTTATCTGTATAGTTCCCAATCCAAGTACCTTATGCAAAAATAAGGATATGATCTGGGAACTACACCAGACTTGAACTACGGAACTGGACGGCAGTTACCCTTACAATCGTCGATCCCGACTGGAAAACCATGAGATTACTATAACAAGACCAGACATGGGCTAGGTTATGTCACACCTATAACAACACCCGAAAGCTCAGACGAAGAATGCGACTGGCACTCACACTCAACCAGATCACCCACTTCCGACTCGGTTATCAGCATCGGGGACATGCTAAGGCAAGTCTGGTCCATCAATATGGCACTTGTCGATGCCTACAAAGAAAATGAAGATATTCTCGAACTTCTTGAGCTAGAGCCATGGGCACAACAACTAGATGCGTAATAGAAAAAGCGGTTCGAACAAAGAGAGCCTCCCACCGAGGATGAGGTCGTACAAGTTGATCTCGGTGATGAATCCTCCCCAAAACCCATCTTTTCAAGCAAGAATTTGACTGATGAAGAGCGAGAATCACTACTGGAATGTGTCAAAGAATATATTGATGTATTCGCCTGGATCTATGAAGACATGCCGGGACTAAACCACGATGTTGCTCTTCACAAGCTCGACATTCGGCCAGATGCAAAGCCAGTCAAACAACAGCAACGACGCTTCCGCCCGGGCATCATGGATGCGATCGAAGACAAAGTCAACAAACTGATAGCCAGCGGCTTCATTCGTGAGGAACAACATTCGGATTGGGTCGCCAATATAGTACCGGTCCTCAAGAAGAATACGAAGTTTCGAATCTGCATCGACTTCCGCAATCTGAACGAGGCATGTCCCAAAGACGAGTTCCCCCTCCCTATTACAGACATCATGATTGATAATACCTGCGGCTTCGAACGTATGTCGTTCATGGATGGCTTCTCGGGGTATAACCAAATCAAGATGTCTCCCGACGATAAAAAGCATACATCGTTCCGAACACCAATCGGCACATACTGCTACACAGTCATGCCTTTCGGTTTAAAGAATGCTGGCACCACCTATCAGAGAGCTATGAGCATCATCTTCAGATACCACTTGCACAAAATAGTGGAATGCTATGTTGACGATATTGCCGTCAAAAGCCGCTCTAAGGAAGATCATCTGCATGATCTAAGGACAGTGTTCGACCTGATGCGAGCACACAATTTGAAAATAAACCCCACGAAATCCTTCTTGGGTGTATCCAGCGGAAAGTTCTTCGGTTTCATCATTACCTTCCAGGGTATCCACGTAGACCCTGAGAAGACAAAGACGATCATGGAGATGGGTCCTCCGAAGAATCTCCGTGAACTCCGAGGCCTTCAAGGGAGGCTAGCCTACATCAGGAGGTTTATCTCTAACCTCTCCGGGCGATGTCAACCATTCACCTATCTCATGAAGAAGGGCATCTCATTCGTATGGGATAAAGAATGCCAATGTGCCTTCGACAGCATCAAAGAATATTTGTCGAACCCTCCAGTCCCGGTGGCCCCGGTTGCTGGAAAACTATTTCTGCTCTACGTACGAGCAATGGAGCATTCCTTCGGTGCTCTGCTAGCACAAAACAACGATGCAGGCTATGAGCAAGCTATATATTACCTCAGCCGAATAATGATCGGGCCAGAGTATCGATATACCGCCGTGGAGAAGGAATGCCTCGCCCTGGTATTCGCCATTCAAAAGATGCAACACTATGTCACAGGGCAAACCATACATATGATATCACGAGTCAACCCCCTCAGGGTCCTCATGACGAAACCAGGGGCACTCAGCTCTCGCTTCGCTACCTGGGCGATATTATTGTCCCCCTACCATATGGTCTTCGTCCCATAAAAGGTTGTTAAAGGTCAAGCTCTAGCAGAATTTTTAGCAGCACACCCAGGTTCGGGGTCGGCCAGAATATATGAAAAAATCCCAAACAAGACCGCCGACTCGCATGCGGCCTCTCACGATGATATATGGCGAATGTTCTTCGACGGTTCTTCAAGGACCGGACCCAAGGGCAACATCGTCATCGGAGTCGGAGTGGTGCTGGTTTCTCCTTCCAGACTTGTGATCAATCACGCTTACTCCCTCATAAAACCCTGCTCTAACAATGTGGCCGAGTACAACGCTTTAGTCATTGACCTCCAACTTATGAGAGAGCCGAGGGTAGAATATCTTGAAGCATACGACGATTTACAGTTAATCGTCAATCAGATCCGGGGTTCGTACGAAGTTCGCCATGAAGACATGATCCCCTATCACCAAATAGCAATCAATATCATCTCGTCATTTGAAGGGTTCTTCATCGAACACGTCCCCAGACTCCAAAATATCGAGGCCGATGCCCTAGCAGGCCTTGCCGCTTCCCTAGCAGTGCCAAACAATATTCATCATATGGTGGACGTGATAGGCTATGAACTGGTCTATCCAAGAACAACGTTCAATTCATGGCGAGTTATTCCGCTCAGACGATCAACGAAGTACCAGACTGGAGACAACCATTCATTGACTTCGTAGTCTACGACATCCTGCCCGAGAACCCAAAGGAAGCCACCTCTATCAGAAGGCGTTCTCTCAGATTCTTCTACGATACAGAGATGAAAATGCTGTATCGCCGATCCTACGATGGATTATTGCTTTGATGTCTATCAAACGTAGAAGCCAAAGAAGCCGTATGCGAAGCTCATGAAGGTGTCTGTGGGGCCCATCCGCCTGGCCCAAAATTGTAAGATTGTCTTCGCCGAATGGGCTACTACTGGCCCACGATGGTAGCAGATGCGATAGACTATGCATGAAAGTGCAAAGCCTGCCAAGTCCACACGTACTTCATCTACCAGCCATCCGAATTTCTACATCCGACAGTGGCGTCCTGGCCATTCGGAGCATGGGGAATGGATATCATCGGTCCGATCACTCTACCTTCTTTCCGAGGACATCGCTTCATACTCGCAATCACAGATTACTTCTCCAAATGGGCGAAAGCTGTTTCGCTTACAGAAGTGAAGACTTCGAACGTGATCAGTTTCCTCAAGCATCACGTCATCTACCGCTTTGGACTGCCCCGAAGGATCATCCACGATAATGGTCCGCAGTTCGCAAGCCACATCTTTTATCGATTTTGCGACAAGCATCGAATTCAAAATATTGCTTCGACGCCATATAATCCAGCAACGAATGGGTTGGTAGAAGCATTCAACAAAATAATTATCAAACTTCTCAAGAAGTTCGTATCATCCAACAAACGCGACTGGAACGAGAAGCTTGGTGAATGCTTATGGGCGTACCGTACTACAGTCTGAACGGCCACTGGGAACACACCATTCTCCCTGATATACAGAAGTGAGGCAGTTCTCCCATTGGAGACTCAAATACCTTCACTCCGTGTTGCTCTCACTTACCAATTGACGACGGACGATAACTACCGTCGTCGGCTACAAGAGTTGGAGGCCTTAGATGAAAAATGCCTCTTGGCTCAGAAAAGAATCGAGCTATACCAATCACGCATTTTTAGAGCCTTCAATAAGAAGGTTAAAATCAGAACATTCCAAGTGGGCGATCTCGTTCTGGCTGTTCGGAGGCCGATGGTTATGACTCACAAAACCGCCGATAAATTCCAGCCAAAATGGGAAGGGCCATTTATCATTGAGGCTGTATTCTCCAACGGTGCTTACCGTCTCGCAAAACAAAATGGAGACTTGCTCATGTTGCCCGTCAATGGCAAGTTCCTGAAGAAATATTATGTCTAAACGATATTTTCCAGATTATTGAGTTATGTACCCTTCCGGTACCGCTGAACTCACATTCTCCAAATTTCAGATTATTGAGTTATGTATCCGCCGGTACCGCTGAACTCACATTCACAAAATTCCAGATTATCGAGTCATGTACCCGCCGGTACCGCTGAACTCACATTCACAAAATTCTAGATTACCGAGTTATGTACCCTTCCGGTACCGCTGAACTCACATTCTCCAAATTCTAGATTATTAAGTTATGTACCCGTCGGTACCGTTGAACTCACATTCACAAAATTCCAGATTATCGAGTCATGTACCCGTCGGTACCGCTGAACTCACATTCTCCAAATTCCAGATTATCGAGTCATGTACCCACCGGTACCGCTGAACTCACAAATCCCAGATTATCGAGTTGTGTACCCCCCAGTACCACTGAACTCACATTCACAAAATCCCAGATTGCTGAGTTATATACCTTTTAGTACCGCTGAACTCACATCCTTCCTCAAAATATCCCAAATTGCCGAGTTATGTACCCGCAGATACCTCTGAACTTACATTCTGGTCACTCTTTTAGGTAGTAAGTCATGTATGACCATACCTCTGAACTTATTCCTCTGAAAGAGCTCCTCCCTTATGATTCACTACCCGCACTCTCAGTGCACAAAAAGGGTAACAGATCCACAAAATTCCCAAAACGACCACGTCGATGTTACCTCTGAGTCGTCTCACTTCCGCCAAAAATAAATCATCCCTCTACATAGAACTTTCATGTCCTCATTACCTCTGAGTCGTTCTATGTACCCCTTCATGGAGCCCACTCCTGCCACATCCTCATTACCTCTGAGTAGGAAGGCTCCATTGAAGAAACCTTCATGCTTGCCATGTCCTCATTACCTCTGAGTAAGTATGCGGGTTCCCTTTCGACTTATTATCTGTACCAAAAAAAACCCTAGGGTACGCCAAGGATAATAGGTCCACAAATGTCCTTTGTTAACCACAAATATCCTCCGCTGAGTCCACTCCTGCCATGTCCTCATTACCTCTGAGTAGGAAGACTCCGCGGTAAAACCCCCATACTTGCCATGTACTCATTACCTATGAGTAAGTATGGTGGTTTTCTCTCATTTTATTATCCGTATCCTGAACCTGGGTATGCCAAGGATAATAGGCCCACAAATGTCCTCTGCTGACTATAAGTGCTGTACTAAGTTTTCTAGTACATACACATCATTTCTCATCATGCTCCGGGAGCCCAGCTGCTCCATAGCATTCTTTCTTCCGATACTCGGAACGTCCATGACCACCTTACCGTGGAATTGTTCTAGGTATCCCCATCAAATTTGTTATCCGTACCTAAAACCAAGGTATACCAAGGGTAACAAGTCCACAAACAAGTCCCCCAAGCAGGGCAAATGCCACCATAACACCACAAGCACAACAAGCAGTACAAATAAAGGGTAGAAGAAAGCATACTCTTTTATTTGGAAGGCGAAAGTACTACATGTTCTAGGGACAACGTCCTACTTAAATAAAGGGAAAGAACGAAAATAAAAGAAAGAAAAAATCCATCTATGGTTCGGCGGTACATAATTCCAGGAGACAGTTCTTCACCAAGGCGGTCTCCCGCTCGAGCCGCTGCTTAGCTCGACGCTCGGCCTCCTGGGACAACCGCTCCGCATTATCCAAGTCCATGTGTGCCCGCCAGTCGTCCTCTAACTTCTTCAGGGCAAGCTCTAGGCCAGCAGAAGCTCGATTAATTCTGTCAGCCTCCTGGATAATCAGCCCCCTTTCGGTACGGGCAATTTCAAGCTCAGACTCCAGGAAAGCTAATTTTCTCTAAAGCTCAAGGATCTGCTCCCGCGTGTCAATGACCCCACGGGAGGCATTTACTTCCCGAGCCGTAACATCCTCACTCTCGTGGCTCAATTGATCATATAACTCAGACAGATCGTGGAGATCCTTCTGTATGATCGGCTTGGTCTTATCCCGAGCCACCCTTATCTTCTCTACGACAGCTGTGAGGAAATCGCGCTCTTGATCTATAGCAGCAGACAGATCAGTTTGCCGCAGCACATGAAGCTGGGCTACCAGCTGGTCTGCCTCCTACAATTTTGTCTCCAGAAGCGCAGCTACCCCCGTCCCACCAGGAAGAGCCTTAAGAATATCAATATGACCCTAGGCGCATTGCCTGACCAAGGTAAAAGAGGTCCTTCGTTCCACATCAGCTGCAACCCCCCTCTTTAAATGGCGATAGAAGCTGTCAACTACGTCCTATGACGCTTCGTCCAAAACTTCCGTAGAGGACGGCTGTTTCACTTAACAAAATTGCCAAACAAAGGTGTTGGATTTTAAAAATAAAACGAGAAAAAGTACAAGAAGTACAAATTTGATTCTGGAAAGTATTGCTATGGAAGTCTGATTCGTAAATGATCACTTTGTTCCTTGGACCATATGATGATGAAGAAGATCACTGCTTGAAGTAGAACAACTTGGAAGAACTAAGTCACCAGAAAGGTATCGACGCACTTGGGCACTGATGGCGAGGCCGAATACTTTCCTGCTTTGCTTCACTCTGTTCTGGAAGAAAAGTTGAAGAAGAATGCTCTGGAGAATCAAAATCTCAAAGTCTTGATCTCTGTATTCTCTCCTGTTCTCTCTCTGTCCCTCCTTGTGTTTGAAAAAAATGAGTCTATTTATAGACTGGGGCTTCTGTGCGTAAAAAGACACCAAAATCTGTCTTTACGCTAACAACTGCCACCCATGATCAGAGTCATCCTTTGCATATGTTGACACGCGTCCCATCATTTCAGTGAGAATAGGATGCATGTACACATGTTCTTCGAAATATATGGCATGAAGGCCATGTAAGCAAACCACGTTCCATAGTGGCCAGAAAGAATAGGACGTAAAAAACAGCTCCAACATCCTCTGAGCGTAAAACAGAGAGATGAGCGTAAAATAGCTCTGTCATAGGTTCCCTGCGTAAAGTGGTTATTGAGCAACCTTGAGCGTAAAATGGCTCAAATAGACTTTACGCACACATTATTTTGTGAGCGTAAGAACTCATGTAAAACTCCGTGCGTAAAAGAAACCGTTCAATGAGCGTAAAGTAGCTCGATCTCCATAAACGACAACAATGGTTTTTTGTATAAGACAAATCCCATTGAATTCTGTGGTAAATGCCATCATTAATATCTTCATGTCAGAATTTGCATTAAATGCTAGATTTGACAGCTTTGTCCAGCGTGAAGTAGACTACTCTGTCCTTGGCGTAAAACCATGGGTGTAACCCTGAGCGTAAAATGATCAACTTGCTTAGGCATAAAGCGATTAGCCTAATCTTGGGCGTAAAGGGATTACCCATTCCTCTAGGCGTAAAGCAGATCATTTATGAATGAAATGACTCTTTCTTTGAAGCACTTTTTACGTTCCTAC
This sequence comes from Iris pallida, assembly GCA_029216955.1. NCBI lineage: Eukaryota > Viridiplantae > Streptophyta > Magnoliopsida > Asparagales > Iridaceae > Iris > Iris pallida. Next base: position 1,162,081 of record JANAVB010008600.1, on the reverse strand, counting down.
AACGGCATCAAAGGAAGCGTGGCTGGCAATGTCGAAGGAGGCACGCTAGAACTTGCCACCAGGGAGACAAACTCCGAGCAAAAAGATGCACGGATAGCGGCTAACTCCTCTTCCGCCACTCGAAGAATCTGGACACTCGGTAGAGCAGAAAGGTCGACTCTCGGAGTCACCTGAGCAGAAGAGGACACAAGGACCATTGTCCCCTGCCCCGGCTGTGCCGCCACCTGACTCTCCAAACTCGAGCCAGCGGGAGGCCCCTCATGACGAGCCGAAGAAGGAGGGGGCACGCTCCTTTCCACCAGATCCCCTCTGGTAGAGCCTACCATAATAATATCCGTCATCGATACTGAAATGGCCGGACCTACATGCCCAGAGCAACTATCAATCGACATAACCCGAAGGATGTGATGATAGAGCAAATGGGCCTCTTCATTAGTCAAAATTTGGCTTATCTTACCAAGGAAGGATCGCGGATGCTGAGGTTCGTTCACAACCACCATATACCCCTCACCAGTGCCCCCCAAACCGAATTCAGCTGGCTCTTCTGTCCCAGCCACCCCGGAGGGAGGTACGACTCGATCAGCATCATCTTGATAAAATTCAGCAGTTTTGGAGACAGGTTCATCGGAGCCCCCGTTATTTCGAGTCACGACCTCAGCAACTTGAGATTCCTCTTCTTCTGACACCTACGAGAGGGAAGGAAAGTGATCAAGACCGAAGCTAGAAGAAAGGAAGAACTAAATAAAGATGGTAGTAACTCGTTTTACCTCCGAAGCGGGGTCGACCTCCTCAGTTCTCTCCCTTATAGCTAGCTTGCGATGTCTGGTCGCAGCCTATTTTCGGGAGTAAGGAATACCGCCAACAGGGGAGATTTTCCTACTACGCTTTCGTACAGAACCAGGTGTAACAGGTGGCTGATCCGCCACCATCTCATCTGACCTAACAGGAGGCTGACCCGCCCCAACATCTTCCACCCGAAGGGAAGAGTTATCTGCATCATGCTCATCGTCCTTATCATCCGCAATGGTGGAGTCCGAGTCTGGCACTTCGACTCTATTCTTCTTCTTCTTCCTCGTCTTGGCCCCCTAGGGCTTCTTATCCAAGCTAGTACCAACAATAAAACTGGCACCCGGGATAAAACCGACGGAAAGCTTGTTTGCCATGACATGGTATAGGGCCGCCATATATAAAATCTCTATCGACGCCTCAATAGCAGGAACCAAGAAAGTGGCACGGGTATGGAATGTATCATAGTAGTGCCAGGCCCTGATACCATCAAGGAGGCTACCTTCAAAACCCAGACAAGAGCTGGGACTGTCCAGAAAAAGCTGGCTGCATCCAAACAGACGGGCAAACCTGCTGGGCAGGTAAGGTTCCAGGAAGACAGCATTGTGGTTATGGTATACCAGGTGGGCGGGGCGGATGTTACGCAACCACAGAAGCATCTGGCCGTCTAGAAGCTGAGGAGGCCCAATATCGTCGAGATGTACGTCCGCTATTTTTTTAGCAGTAAAACGAGGGACGGATACGAAAAAGTCGTACCTATCTGCTCTCGCCAGCACCATCCGACAGGCACGCATGGTCTCATATTCCGAAGACTCATTGCAATAACAGAAGATAAAAGTGTCATCAGCAATCATGCCATCTTCAGAACCCGACCGCATCAAAGACGGACAGTGCATCAGCAGCCACCCCATCAGATAATGATAGGGCAGCTCAGTCCGTTCAAAGTCTTTTGTCACATCGCGGGTAATAACCTTGGACGTAAAAGTACGGAGGCCATGGTGTATGCTGTACACTATGGCCGGAAGAAGAGCTAGTTTGACTCCAAAAACTAGCTTCACAGCAGGAAGAATAAAATTATGGCTGATCCTCTCAATGGAACCAGCTCCTCCCGAGACTACGCAATTCTGGAGCCATACCATCAAAAATCCTTCCAGGAGCACCTTCTCTGACAGCTCTTGGGTATCCTGATAAAAATAACCAAAAGAGTCGGTTTGACTTCCAAATCTGTCACTAGTGGTGGCCACCCTCTTGGCCGACGACACCAAGGCCTGAACCGCCTCCCGGGATTGAGGACTTCGGGAAGTAACTCGGCCTGAGGCTCCCGTCGAGAAGAAATATCTTACCCAGTCCTTAGTGTGGAGAGCATTCCCTTTCGAGCTGCTATCCTTCTTGGCTATCTGCTGGCACGTGCTATAGTGGCACAATATCTCTTGATAAATAGCTACGAAGCCCAGATACCGTCCTTCCAGCTCTTCGAACTTCTCATTCGTAGGAGTGTACACCTCAAAAGCTTCATCCCCCCAAGGAAGCTTAGAAATCACGTGCATCTCATGGAGTGCAAGCCCCATTTCCCCTACAGGGGTATAGAAGGTTCCCGTACGGTAGTTGTACATCTCCAGCAGAGCCATGAATAATTTCTTGTTTATGGGTAAGCCGTGGCTGGTGCCCCGAATAGCGTGATAAAGACTAATCTTATGCAGAAAAGTCTCATACTTTTACGAGATCCACATAGACAGATTGATCCATGAGGGGATAGGGTGTATCCAACTTGGGAGCGTCAACCGGCCAATTGGATACGAGCCTTTTCGAGCAAGCTGGTTCAGGAAAGTGTCGGCTGTAGAGAACGTGAAATTGGGACCCGACAGATTCAAGAAAGTACCTGGGGCCAATCCTATTACATAGCGGCTGGCATGCACCTTGCCCGCACACACTGACTTCATGCTGTTGTTGTAATGGATGTTGCCCACAAACATCCCATTTCGGGTAGGGGTCAAAGACTCTTCCATCTTCCTGTCCAGCGGGAGCATATTAAACCAAGATAGTAGAAAGTGACGCTCCATTTGAGGGATGTGGATCACCAACCCATTAGAATAAAGCTCCAATTCTCTGACACGTCCAGAACTTGACTGTTCTTCACAGTCAAAGCGTCTCCGAAGAAGAACGCAGGCTTCAGGTATTCTCCTTCCAATTTCCTCGAATTCATCATGGCACATAGGAAGTAGAAGGGTTGGTTCTTGAGGGCATTCAACCTCGTCAAAGGCTCGTCACTAGGAAACTGGTCTGCCACATACCGAACTATCTGGTCATACCTATAGCCCATAGCGGCTTGGGCATGACCCACTAGAGGTCTCCTGCAGCATTAACTGGGAAATTCACTGAAAAGAAGACAAAAGCAATAAGTTAAAAAGATGGACAAGGAGAACTGATTGGTGTTTCGAGCTTATGCGGCTCCAATTTAATGAGTCTCATGCGGTCCAAACTCAGAAAACACTTATGTGGCTCCGTCCAGCGAAGGTTCATGCGGCAGTGTTTTTATGGCTCTGTTTAAACGAAGTCTCATGCAGCAGAGTTCGAATAATTTTATGCGGCTCATGCGACAAACAAATTTGTACGAGCCTATGCGGCCCAGCGCAGCTTATGCGGCCCCGTTGGCAAGGTGCTTATGCGGCCACAGTAATAATTCTCATGCGGCTCCGACATGGAGCATACCCTATGCGCCTCGGATATGATACATACATGCGGCACACATACAGATGAAGGCTTGCGCATAGAGTATACGACATAGCCACAACAGCTAAGTATTCAAGCTCACACAGCGTCCTTACCAGCAATAGTGGGGTAGAAGTCGGGGTGAACTACGGGCACGTCGATGGGCGGAGGAGCTGCCACATTATCATTCGTCGTCGCAGTCGAAGTAGAAGCAGCTTTCTTACCCTTCGCCGCCGCAGCCGACGAAGATGCCGCCTTCTTATCCTTCGCCGCAACAGTCTTCTTGGGAGCCATCGATGATCGAAGAAGAGGATGACAATTAGGGCATGAGAGGCTTGAGTCGAAGGAGAGAGTAAAGAGATTTTTTCTCTTAATTACTCTTATTTATAGGAGGACAAAAGAGGAAAGAAAACACGTGGACCGATGGAGTGCTTCGGGTCGTGTGCTAACAGGCAAAATCGACTCCTAGGATTTTGCACCCTCTCATGAAGGAGATTCATCCAAAGAAAATCTAAAGTTTAATAAGCCGACTCTTAGGACTCCCCCCAAAAGACGGCTCAAATCAAAGGCAATCAATGCAAAAATTTGCACACGTGGCATGAAGACGTGGCAAGGAGCTTATGCGGCCAAACAGCCCATGCGGCTCAGATGGCCATGCGGCTGAGGAGGCCATGCAGCTGAGACATCCATGCGGCCAGAGTATCCTATGTGGCCCGAAGAGTTTTTACATGGCCATGCTTCTTATTCAAAGTATTTCAATTTTGCAAATTGAAAACTTTGAAGGGGGTCTTGTAGAAGCAAGGAAAAGAATAAAGAAAGACCTATACGGCTCCGACAAAGGGATCCCCATGCGGCTCAGGATCTCCATGCGGCCAGGAGTCCATGCGGCTCAGGGGTCCATGCGGCTCGGATAGATCCATGCGGCTCAGAAAGAAGCCACGTGGCCTTCAATAGTTCTTCTCTGCATTCGGCTGCATTTAATGCCCTGACGGCTGCTCTGACAAATAACAGCTATGATGGCTCTGACATAAGGACGCAATAATGACTCTGACATGATGGCGTGATCCTAAAAAAGAGAAGAAAATCTCCTTACAGCTGGCAAAATCCACCAAGTCCCGTGGCAACTCCATGCGGCTTCCCATCTGCATGCGGCTGCCTGTCTATATCTCCATACGGTTGCCCCTCGGCATGCGGCTACCTATCTATATGCGGCTACCCATCTGTATTCGGCTGCCTATCTCCATGCGGCTGTCCATCTACATGCGGCTGCCTATCCCCATGCGGCTGCCCTCCGCATGCGACTGCCTATCCCCATGCTGCTGTCCATCCACGTGCGGCTGCCAATCCACGTACGGCTGTCCATCCTCATACGACTGTCCATCTTCATACGGCTGAGAGGACCCCCCATATGTGGCTCGGCCAGGACAGTCCAGTTGAGACACGTGGCGCTCTTCGCTATAATTGAGACACGTGGCAGTCTTATCTTCCCTGGAATTATGGGTGCTAACAAATCCTAATAAAATCAGATTTGTTACGATCGTCATAATTGCCCAAATCAAATCAAATCAAGCAAATTGGACACGTGGCAGGCTATCACAAATCAACATTTATTGCACACAAAGATTTGATGTAATCACATTAATTGCTCAAAATTTATTATATTCAAAATGAACGACCCAGATTCATTGATCCTTAACCGCCGACTTCTGAAGGAGGCAATGATTGGTAAACCCTAATGATCACACCCCACTCCTATAAATAGCAAGGTACTATTCCCTTGCAAATAGAGGACGATAAGAGAGAAGCAGAGAAGAGAAAAGAAAGAGAGCACTACAGAGACATCCAGAGATCTAGCAACCAAGGCACAAAAGAGTCTCCCCACACGTCCAAGAGCATTTCTTCACCAGAGCCAAGGCTGCATCAGATCGTCCAAGGAGTAAGGCAGAGCTGCCGTCGCTTTCCCGAGCCTCTACCGTCACCCCCCAGAAAAACTAAACAATTGTACTTAGATTACTGTACCAAGGCTTTCGTCCCTAGGCTTTCTTTGTATGAGCGAGTTTATATTGTGAAGTAAAAGTCCAGTCCTCCGATATAATTGTTCTGTTCTTTTATAATCAATGGCAAACAAGTACTGCTGGGGGGTACCGAGGGGGAACTGGGACTAGTCAGCCATCGATGCCAGTTGTGAGGAACGACTTGTGGATACAAATTATCGAAGGAAGAGGGAAAGGCAGCAGCGTATACGGTACCAGATCGTTGGCATCCCAGCCGTCTATTTACTCCAGAGCTCCTCCTCCACCTCACCTCCACTTTGTAGCTACATAGCCTGGCGTTACTACTGGCACCTATAGTTTGGAGCATATTACACATATATTAGTGACCCTACAGGGTCAGTTGACGCAGGTGACCCATGTTCTAGACACTTGTGGTTTGATTCTTGCTACCACTGTACCGACGGCTCCTACTTCAACCATAGCGCCTACTATATAGGCTCATGCTTTGACCACATCGTCTCCTACACCGGCCCCTCCTTCGACCTCAACGCCTCCTACACCGGCTCCTGGTACGACTACTGCGCCTATTATTCCAAGCGGTGTTCCTGCCCAAGACCTACAGTAGGTCCTCAGTATGGTATTGACACAATTATATGTATGCGGACAACCGCCGCCACTTTCTCTACCTCCTCCACCAGCGGTTTAATATACTGGAGTTTTGTATGATTTGATTTTTGTACTGGATGATTTTGTAAAACTTTATAGAATTTTTGTATCATTTGGTAAATTTGTATAAATGTACTTTTCTCTATAGTTAGAAAATATTTGATTGTATAAATATTTACAGTTTGAGTTTATTTACTTTAATGTTATATATATATATATATATATATATATATATATATATATATATATTTATGTTTGAGTTTATTGAATAAGTAATATATTTGTATTGTACAAGTACAATGCCAATTTGTATTGAATATATAGATATTGACAAGTGTCAACATTGCAGGAATCATTTGTTATGGCAATAAAACTAACCTTAGTGACTTACTGGCGGCTGACTACCGACATATATCTATAGGTCAGTGAAGACTTATCGACTAAGCACCGATAGAAAGTGGGGGAAGATAACATGTTACTAACGAAAATTTCTATCGCGAACGTGCTGTCTGATATACATAATTGTACCAGTCGTCTTACTGACAAAAATTTCTGTCGGTTACCTTCAATTTAAAATGTGGGCTGACAAAAATTTGTCACTAATCCATTGCAATACTATCGCATGCCTTACCGACGAAAAATATACGTTGCTAATCCATCGGTGACTTGTTGTCGCCAATTCATTCGCTAATCTTTCGCTACAACGACCACCTATCGACGAAAATTTCTTAGCGACATTTAACCTAACGATGGCATGTATTCATCGGTATTCCGTCGGTATACCACAAAACCGACTAAACTACTACATATAGCGACGGATGTATCCATCGGTAGTTACCTATATTTTTGTAGTGACTCAAACAAGCCTACCTAAAATCAGATAAATCAATCCAAACTCCACAAAATATCATGACCCAGTATTCTGGATATGGGGTGACAGAACTCGGCCAAAGTTCGGTCCTTGAGCGAACTCGGTCAAACCCTAAACCTAATTTCCTGAATTAACTCTGTCTTCCTAAAGATCAGGCTCCAAAGTTTAGATTTTTAAACGTTTGGGGACCGAACTTTGCCCAAACTTGTAACGCCCCAGTCCCAAAATACGTAGGACCAAGTACGTAGACATGCCAGCTGTATACATACGAAATACATGGACCTCGTATTTATACATAAGCTGTAAATGTAGTAATCCAAGACAACTAAATCTCATCCATAAAGATAAATAATGATATAAAGCAACTTTGAGTTTGTTAAGTACACAATAGTTGGGTGGAGACAAAGTCCACTACCAACCAAAAAAAATATAAAAAAAAATATACAAGAAAAGAATTTAGCAAGCGAAAGCAAGTGACGAATCCAAGAGTAATCATCACGAAGGAAGGAATGGCCTTAGCTAGAGCACCTGCAAGAAATCACGAAAACACACACCTGGGGAAAAACCAGGTCCTCAGAGGGACGTAACAAGACACATAATATCATGCCATAAACTGAATAGTAAGAGCTCAATAAAAATATACATGCGTAAAGGGTCATAACCATTCTATGTGATATATACTTTGAGAAGACAACGTTCTACGCAGGAGCTTATAGTGTTCAGCATAGATGGAGAGAGAGTAGTAGTAGGTAGCGCTCCTAAGAGGCACTATCAACTATGGGCAGAAAGTAGTTCTCATATGAGAACTATCGGCCCCGGGGCAGTAAGTAGCGCTCATCCGAGACACTATCGGCCCAAATCTATATGTGTACTGAACAGGTAGCCCCTACGCTAATAACTGTCTTCCCCCCTCCCAATGATACTATACATGTGTCGCCTCCACGACACTGTTTAATCCTTAATAACTGCCAAGTCTTCTACCAAAAATCTATTAGCAGTTACATCCTAACGTACGGCCTTTACGCACCGATGTACGGTCGATACGCAAGTCCGAAGCTATATGCGACTCATAACTCACACACAATCCGTGGCACATCGTGTCAGTTCATGAGACATACTAACATGCGGTGGTCCCTTAAATCTAAGTCAATTGCACAAAATATAGTAATTTGTATCTACATATAATTTAAAAGAAACAACTAAAGAAAAGCATGCATGATATTGAGCAAAAAATTAAACAGCAAAGGCAAGGTGTCTTGCCTGGTGTTACGCCTGGTATGGTGCGATGATCCAACAAGTCCGATTCTGTCCAACGGCTAGGGTCGATATATGAGGGTCCAATATTTCATGAGAAGGGAAACACGTGATCAGTCGTGATCAATGGTAAAAATCGGGAAGAAACTGTGATGAACATACTCATACTATTTTTAGAAAAATATTTCTAATATTTTGAGACTAGATTTGTTAGTAAACAAATTTTAATAATTATTTTAATAATCAAGAAAAATCGTTTTTAGGCTGATACTATGTTTGTCAACACATATTTTTGTAGATAGAAAACCATATTTTATTTGTAAAAATATTTAGGTAATAATAATAATCTGGAAATCATATAGAGTTCTAAAACCATATTTTAAAATAAATGTAATATTTATATATATAACCTTGTAGATACATTTTGTTTTAACAAAATTTGAAAGGATTTTTATATCTAAATACAAAGAATCAATTTCCAATAATAAAATCATAACTATTACAAAAGTATTTAAATTAATACTAATGATATATTTACAACAGAATACTAATATATTAATAATATTAATAACTATAAATATAACAGTAATAACATTAATAATAATGACAATAATAATAATAATAATAATAATAATAATAATAATAATAATAATAATAATAATAATAATAATAATAATAACCCTTAATAATCTTCTCAGTCCCTTTCCCAATTCACCAAACGAGAGAGAGAGAGAGTAATCGAAGAAAAGGGGGAATTACCGAGGAGAGCGGACGGTGGTTCCTTCACGGCCGGCGGAGGAGCTCCGACCACAGGAGGCGGCGACGGCGAAGGGGATTTCGGTGGGCGCTGCGCCGGTGGAGCCGGTGTTGGGCGGCGGAAGGATGACGAGCAGTGGAGGTGGCGGAAGCTGACGCCTGGATGAAGGGAGCGGTGGAGATGAAGACACGGCAGTTCGGGAGACTCCGGCGTCGGCGACGCACCACTCCGGGCGCAGCCGGGTTGGGGTTGACAGTAGCGCGGACGACCCAGAAAAAGGGGCGACGTCGTCCGGATCGTCGTCGGGTGCGGAGAGGAAGCGGATGGGAGCGGATCACGGGGACTGCTGCCGCCGAGGATAGGTAAGGGTCTTCCCCCTTCTATTGTTCATTCTGCGGTGGTGGCGAGGAGATTTGGCCGGGGAGGAGTTTGGGAATTTGTCGGGGACGCCGGGCTGTCGGTGATGTGGGGGAACGGCCAGGCAGGAGTGGAGGTGGTGGCGAGCATGGTGGTTCTGGTGGTTGCGGTGGTGGTGTTGCTGGTGACGGGATGGTGCCGATGATGGTGATGAGGTTGCTGATGGTAATGGTGGTCGGACCGGAGTTGACGGAGATGGGGGTTGGAAGTGGCGGTAATTACTGACGGTGGTGGTATCGAGGTGGAATCGCCGGAGGGAAAAAAAATCCGACGGTGATGATGGTGGCTGTAGTGGTTGTGGTTGAGAGACACAGAGAACAGGGTTTATTGTCCGGCATGTCGGACACGGAAGGAACGATGTATATGTACTAAAAATTATAGTGAACGTAGGGAGGCACAGACACGATGCACAATCTGGATGGTAGCAAATTATGGACGAGTACCTGCCTATTTATAGGACGTGGGAATTTCCATTAGGATATGATTAGGAATAGTTTAAACCCCAAAATAGAATATTCGTTATTTAATTTAAATAATTTTAAATCCAATCCAAATGCAAATCAAATTTTAAATCTAATTTAATCTTTAGCTCAAAATCAAAGGGAATAATTCAAATTTAACTATTTAAATAAATTCATGGAATCAAATCAAGATTTAAATCGCCAATATAATTCAAAAATTGTATTTTCAAAATACCTATAATAATAATTTCGAAAATAATAAATATTTAAATATCTTTTTGAATAATAAAATATTAATTTTAAATAAATTTTGAAAATTACATTTTTATTTAAAAGAGCAAATAAATAATTACGAAATATATGTATGCACAAATAATGCATACATGCTTTTCCTAGTATAAAATAAATTATTATTTATGATTAATAATTGCTAAAAAGTCTTTTTAAAGCAAGAATAATAATTATATAATATTTTGAAATAAATTAAAAATGTTTTAATGAAAATATGTACGCTCGTACATATTCGCACTCGTCGAGCAAATTCGAAAAATCAAATTGTCGCGCGTGACGTACGATACGATTATGCGACGTACAATACAAATTTTAAATCAGTACCAAAAATTTAAAAATACAGTAGAAAATTTAGGGGTTTTACATCCTACCCAACTTAAAAGAATTTCGTCCTCGAAATTAAGAATTTGTAGGGGGTGAGAAGGCACAACGGTAGATAAAAGGGTTTCTTTAAAAAAATTTATATGGTCGTAGTCTAGGTTGAGGATATGATTTAAGAGACGAGTTTTAATCACTTCTTAAATTCAAGTGATTAGAAAGTCAAGATTGTAGAATTAGGGTCGAGTGAAAGGTCGAGGAGTTTATGATGATGACATAACAACATGGAGTGGTAATGGTCATAATTGATAGGACAACTAGGGGAATTTCAAGTATAACGCCTTCGTCCTTCGAAAATGGGTGAAGGCGAAAGCAATATAGAGTTCGAAGAAGTCGTTTATCGAATACGAATACGTGATTCAAAGACGATCGAATAATTTCAAAGGAATTTTCAAGGCAGTCGTGGATGGAATTTTAAAAGCCAAGTTTAATTATGGTCCATCAACGCAGAATAATAAACAAAAGCGAACCAAAGTGCACTTGGTTGATCAGACCATTATGCACCGGTTCTGATTAGACAATATATTAGTGGGAGCTCTTCTAATAACATATGTCGTGAACAAGCTCGATAAATAAATGAACTTGCAAATCTAAGTTATAGTAGTAACATTCGTCAAGAGAGTAAAATTATAGGCATGAGAGTTTAAAATTTGAGAGGAAGTATAGTCGAACTTCTAAAGGAGCTAAGTCATGTCCTGTGATGGTCTTTACACAGTCGTCCTATAGTCTTCTAGTCCAAGTCCTTGGTTGGCTAGATGGGTTAGGTCCTCTAGATTCTAGGATTTAAGTAAGCTTGCTAATATAGGTCACTAGGTCAAAGGGGTTGCTAGTTCATAAGGCTAGTTCGTAAGGTATTCTACCCAACTTAAAGAATTAAACTAATGGTGTCATTGGTCCAGCAATCAAGATAAAATGCAAGGTTAAGCATGTAAGGCTTTATGTAGAACAAAAATCATATATCGGGTTGAAAGAATCGAGTCGAGGTCGAGTCTTATCTCAAGTTAAAAAGTATATTGGTTTCACGATGGGGATTAGAGTCCAGTCATTTTGACCCGAAAGTCGCATCATAAAAATAAAGTACAAGGAGACGTGTTTTAGTGGCACGTGATATACCTACATGAAGGTGGGCTCGTGTAGGTCTTGCTTGTGAATTTTGTAGGAAGGAAACGTCTAGTGTTGTGCTTCAAATATCAAAGTCACGATAGGGACACCAAAGAACTTAAAGTAGAAAGTGTAAGTTAATGAGATAATGATTAACGAACCAAATAAATGACCGAGCTAGAGCATGAAATAAAGATAACTTAGATTCTAACAAATCAAGGTAAAATAAATTAGGAATACAGTTTCTAGGGATATGATAGCCACTTAGATGGTGTATGATCGAGAAACAATCTAATCATTTCTCCAGTTTCAAATGATTAGATGGTCATGACAAAAGATCTAGAATTGAGGGAAGGTCGAGTAAGTCAAAGGATATGTTCATCGGTTTGGTCGATGATTAACTATATTTGTGTATATGCAATATCATAGTCATATGTGGCATGGCAACCTAATGTGGAATACTTCTATCTCACTAGGGTGACCTTACTTGTTTCTTGGTCCTTCACCAGTATGTGATCTAACCTAAAATTTCAAGTTCCTCGAAATTTCTCAATAAATTTTCCAAGATACTTCGCCAAATTTTCAATTATTTTAAACTGTCAACTTTAATCAAAATTTTAAATCTCTAGTCAATCTCGAACAATCCTCGTAATTCGCAAAGCGAATAAATAAATTTATCATCATTTTTTTTTTCGCCGAAATTTAAAATATCCATAATCGTAGGATTTAAACTCGAAATCAAAATAACTTTATATATCATAGATCATATGAGCAAATCTTAAATGTTTAAATTTTTCTTCAAAGTCGATTTCCTATCTTCCAAAAATATCTCAAATTTTTTTTTACCATTATCTCTTCAAGCTCAAAATTAAATACTCATAATTTGTAAATCGTAGAATCAATTTAAACCCCCAAGCTCTCTAATAAACCGTAATTCATAAACCCTTCATTTTCTCTAGTCGTTACAAAATCATAACTTATAATAATTTCGAGATAAACTTTAACATATTCAATCCAAACTTGAACTTAATCGTAAATCAAGTGTCACAATATAACTATTTCACAATTTCAAAATTTCATAAAAATCTGCTTTCTAGCTATCCTCTTGTGTATACCACCTTGTAAATTTAAAGTAAAATTTCAACTATCCTTTGATGGCGGTAATATACTACTACCCAACTTAGAATAAACTAGTCCTTTAAATCAAATTTCTAGGAAACATAAATGCTTTTATACACAAATAAGACCTTAATACATACTAATTGTCAAGGTGATCCTTTTAGCCATGTGTTTGACCTATAAGCATATACGAGTGTAGTCATCTTTCTAAACACGAAACTAAGAAATTTACGGTAGAAGGAGTCAAGCAAGATGCAATTCAAGGAGGTCGAACGAGAGTTCAAAATTTAAAGTCAAGAAAGGATGTCAAGTAGGTGGATGAGATTCTAGACTCTAATCCTATATTGCAGGCCCGTTCGGTACAGTCATGTAACCGAAACGGCAAACTTGACCTGCATGGGCCACCACAAAAACATGTAACGCCCCAGTCCCAAAATACGTAGGACCAAGTACGTAGACATGCCAGCTGTATACATACGAAATACATGGACCTCGTATTTATACATAAGCTGTAAATGTAGTAATCCAAGACAACTAAATCTCATCCATAAAGATAAATAATGATATAAAGCAACTTTGAGTTTGTTAAGTACACAATAGTTGGGTGGAGACAAAGTCCACTACCAACCAAAAAAAAATATAAAAAAAAATATACAAGAAAAGAATTTAGCAAGCGAAAGCAAGTGACGAATCCAAGAGTAATCATCACGAAGGAAGGAATGGCCTTAGCTAGAGCACCTGCAAGAAATCACGAAAACACACACCTGGGGAAAAACCAGGTCCTCAGAGGGACGTAACAAGACACATAATATCATGCCATAAACTGAATAGTAAGAGCTCAATAAAAATATACATGCGTAAAGGGTCATAACCATTCTATGTGATATATACTTTGAGAAGACAACGTTCTACGCAGGAGCTTATAGTGTTCAGCATAGATGGAGAGAGAGTAGTAGTAGGTAGCGCTCCTAAGAGGCACTATCAACTATGGGCAGAAAGTAGTTCTCATATGAGAACTATCGGCCCCGGGGCAGTAAGTAGCGCTCATCCGAGACACTATCGGCCCAAATCTATATGTGTACTGAACAGGTAGCCCCTACGCTAATAACTGTCTTCCCCCCTCCCAATGATACTATACATGTGTCGCCTCCACGACACTGTTTAATCCTTAATAACTGCCAAGTCTTCTACCAAAAATCTATTAGCAGTTACATCCTAACGTACGGCCTTTACGCACCGATGTACGGTCGATACGCAAGTCCGAAGCTATATGCGACTCATAACTCACACACAATCCGTGGCACATCGTGTCAGTTCATGAGACATACTAACATGCGGTGGTCCCTTAAATCTAAGTCAATTGCACAAAATATAGTAATTTGTATCTACATATAATTTAAAAGAAACAACTAAAGAAAAGCATGCATGATATTGAGCAAAAAATTAAACAGCAAAGGCAAGGTGTCTTGCCTGGTATTACGCCTGGTATGGTGCGATGATCCAACAAGTCCGATTCTGTCCAACGGCTAGGGTCGATATATGAGGGTCCAATATTTCATGAGAAGGAAAACACGTGATCAGTCGTGATCAATGGTAAAAATCGGGAAGAAACTGTGATGAACATACTCATACTATTTTTAGAAAAATATTTCTAATATTTTGAGACTAGATTTGTTAGTAAACAAATTTTAATAATTATTTTAATAATCAAGAAAAATCGTTTTTAGGCTGATACTATGTTTGTCAACACATATTTTTGTAGATAGAAAACCATATTTTATTTGTAAAAATATTTAGGTAATAATAATAATCTGGAAATCATATAGAGTTCTAAAACCATATTTTAAAATAAATGTAATATTTATATATATAACCTTGTAGATACATTTTGTTTTAACAAAATTTGAAAGGATTTTTATATCTAAATACAAAGAATCAATTTCCAATAATAAAATCATAACTATTACAAAAGTATTTAAATTAATACTAATGATATATTTACAACAGAATACTAATATATTAATAATATTAATAACTATAAATATAACAGTAATAACATTAATAATAATGACAATAATAATAATAATAATAATAATAATAATAATAATAATAATAATAATAATAATAATAATAATAATAACCCTTAATAATCTTCTCAGTCCCTTTCCCAATTCACCAAACGAGAGAGAGAGAGTAATCGAAGAAAAGGGGGAATTACCGAGGAGAGCGGACGGTGGTTCCTTCACGGCCGGCGGAGGAGCTCCGACCACAGGAGGCGGCGACGGCGAAGGGGATTTCGGTGGGCGCTGCGCCGGTGGAGCCGGTGTTGGGCGGCGGAAGGATGACGAGCAGTGGAGGTGGCGGAAGCTGACGCCTGGATGAAGGGAGCGGTGGAGATGAAGACACGGCGGTTCGGGAGACTCCGGCGTCGGCGACGCACCACTCCGGGCGCAGCCGGGTTGGGGTTGGCAAGTAGCGCGGACGACCCAGAAAAAGGGGCGACGTCGTCCGGATCGTCGTCGGGTGCGGGGAGGAAGCGGATGGGAGCGGATCACGGGGACTGCTGCCGCCGAGGATAGGTAAGGGTCTTCCCCCTTCTATTGTTCATTCTGCGGTGGTGGCGAGGAGATTTGGCCGGGGAGGAGTTTGGGAATTTGTCGGGGACGCCGGGCTGTCGGTGATGTGGGGGAACGGCCAGGCAGGAGTGGAGGTGGTGGCGAGCATGGTGGTTCTGGTGGTTGCGGTGGTGGTGTTGCTGGTGACGGGATGGTGCCGATGATGGTGATGAGGTTGCTGATGGTAATGGTGGTCGGACCGGAGTTGACGGAGATGGGGGTTGGAAGTAGCGGTAATTACTGACGGTGGTGGTATCGAGGTGGAATCGCCGGAGGGAAAAAAAATCCGACGGTGATGATGGTGGCTGTAGTGGTTGTGGTTGAGAGACACAGAGAACAGGGTTTATTGTCCGGCATGTCGGACACGGAAGGAACGATGTATATGTACTAAAAATTATAGTGAACGTAGGGAGGCACAGAAACGATGCACAATCTGGATGGTAGCAAATTATGGACGAGTACCTGCCTATTTATAGGACGTGGGAATTTCCATTAGGATATGATTAGGAATAGTTTAAACCCCAAAATAGAATATTCGTTATTTAATTTAAATAATTTTAAATCCAATCCAAATGCAAATCAAATTTTAAATCTAATTTAATCTTTAGCTCAAAATCAAAGGGAATAATTCAAATTTAACTATTTAAATAAATTCATGGAATCAAATCAAGATTTAAATCGCCAATATAATTCAAAAATTGTATTTTCAAAATACCTATAATAATAATTTCGAAAATAATAAATATTTAAATATCTTTTTGAATAATAAAATATTAATTTTAAATAAATTTCGAAAATTACATTTTTATTTAAAAGAGGCAAATAAATAATTACGAAATATATGTATGCACAAATAATGCATACATGCTTTTCCTAGTATAAAATAAATTATTATTTATGATTAATAATTGCTAAAAAGGCTTTTTAAAGCAAGAATAATAATTATATAATATTTTGAAATAAATTAAAAATGTTTTAATGAAAATATGTACGCTCGTACATATTCGCACTCGTCGAGCAAATTCGAAAAATCAAATTGTCGCGCGTGACGTACGATACGATTATGCGACGTACAATACAAATTTTAAATCAGTACCAAAAATTTAAAAATACAGTAGAAAATTTAGGGGTTTTACAAAACTCGATTCAGAAAAATCCAATAGAATGAATTCTATAACGTTCTCACTCACTAAATTCTCACCTTCATCTATTCATTTGAGATACTATCCAAGCTTAAACCTTTCCAATCTCCAAGCAACGATTTTCCAAAGCACCTTTACTGCCTAAGTGTGATTTCGATTAGAAGTTGTTCGAGTTGTAACTACTTGGAAAATTCTAAGTTCACTTTTTTGTTTAAGTATTGAAGTCAGCAAGTTCTCGTGCTCAAAGCTTGTGGTTATAAGAAGTTAGCAAGCTCTTCGGATCAAAGCTTGTATTGTACGCTATTTCATAAGTAGTGGATTTAACACTGGACAAGAGTACTCAGGACTGGATTATTCTTCAATGAGGGACACCAGTATACATCATGGTATTAGCGTTTGTGACTTTTTACTTATTACATTTTTTATACTTGCTTGTTATTATTTTTTAGTTATAATTAGTCTTAGTTTTTATTGGTAATTACCCTCATGATAAAGGTAGTTTGATTAGTCGAAATCAACAATAGCATGATACTTTGCATCCGCTGGCACATTAAGTAGGTGATGCGCTTGTATATATAATTATAATAGGAAATAGGTCTAAAATCCAATAGAGATGTAGCTTATGCTTTCTTGGTGATTAATGAGATAAAAATATGATTTAGTTCCTTGAGCAGTTGATTATTGTGAGGACCACCTCACTGTATCGATATTTATATACGAATATATGAGTATTTACTGTATGTTGTATTTTTTATGATTTCAGTATCATAATCAAGGATGATGGATTTTTGCGAGCCGAGTCCCTGACTATTGATATCATGTAATAAATGCATTTCCGAATTCGAGCATTGATGGTTTTACTTGTTTTCGAGATTTTCTAGTTTTTTTTGTGTATCAAAGATCTTGTGATACTCCTATTTTCTAGAAAAAGTCACTTACTAACTTATGCAATATAATATTCTCGTAAGTTTACTGAGAGCAGTGTAAATCCCAAACTTCTTGAGACTTATAGAATACTTATTAGAATTACCATGGACTTGAACTAGGACTTGTACATAGAACAAAGATCAATTGATTTCTCGAAATGAGAATTTCATAGTCAGATCGATATACAGCTAGTATACTGCGACATAACACCGAGCTGCTAGTGACTTAGTCATTAGGCAAAATCGAGCCATCCTAGTGTCCAATGGGTACTTGGTTTTGTTTCATTGGCTAAGATTTATTGTAGGGGCATGGATTGATGACTTGGATTGATCCAAGGGCCAAGGATCCTCCTCCTCTATATATAACCTATGTTTTTTTTATTTTTTTTCCCTCTCCATTTCTCTCTTTATTTCATTTCTCCATTCCTTGCATTGAGTTTGAAATTGGAGCTTAATCTTGAGACATAGTGTGATTTCTGAATCCTCCTTGGTGGCAAAGTAGAAGATTGGACTTGGAATCTTGACCTAGGCAAGTACACCTTGCCATTCATGAATAAAATTTGTGTTTACTCTTGCCAATTTTTTTCCTATGAATTGAATGTTTAGTTTTATGCAAAATATGTTTATTGGAAATGTTTTCGTCTTGATTCATGGACATGTGATTGATTTTAGCTTTGGTATTGACCTAGATGTTGTTTCCTAGGGTTTATTTATGATACCATTGTGAAAACTAGATATAGGGTGTGATACCTAGAGCTTTATCATCAACCCTAGTATAAATTGCTATATGAGACTCATCCTTAGTATTGTATCTTATGGATTGAGAATGGGTAGAATCATTGTCACGACCCGCACCTATTGTGAGGGCACGAGAGCGTAACAACGCCCAGCCTACGCCGCAGTGTCGGCGGAAGAACGCTGTTCTAGGTCATGAACTATAACTAACATAATATGAATACTCTCCATAAGGAGGCCAACACAGAGGTACAACTCAATCTCAATCTAGAGAGATAGGATATGACACGATAAAATAGATAAGAGAATCCTCAACTGAGGTACAACAGAAGCGAAGTACAAGTCTCAACATCTCTACAATATACAAACTCTGAATCAAGAACAACGACTAAACATAAAAAGAAAAACAGTCTAACTATCTATACTAAGCAAATTTATCATCCTCAGTAGCTGCCTGAACCTCCCCTGGGGTCCAGGTCGCGAGTGTCAACTAGGCAAGCTCCAAGTAAGGGGGTACAGGGTTCCTCATCAACCTCTGTAAAATTTTCAATAGGTCCAGTCAGGACGGGAGCGAGCACAGTACATCTCAACAGTTCATAGCAGGTTAGAAAATATAATCATGCAGTAAAGTAAGATATAGATACTGAAAGAAATGCAGTATGTAAATAGAGAGAGAACTGTAATAGAAATATCTACTATAAGTAGAGAACTAATAGTGACTAGTGAGTCAGAGTAAAATATAAACATGTGAATGGCATAGGAGGTTCATGACTACAACTAAGGGAGTGATTCATGACTACAGCTACTTGGATAATATTCATATGTCTATTTCTACTCCCCCAACCCCAATCAATACACAAAGATCCGTTCAAATTATGTTAAGGTTCGTGAAACTTCACATGGCTCATAAAATGAATGATACGTGAAGGTGATTCATGGGGGCTCTGTGAACATGAGAGTACATGTGTCACAGGCGGTTCGTGAATCAGAGGAAGCATAGAGATACGTGATGATTCGTTAAACGTACAAAACATGCTGTATCCGATGCTTCCGAGGGGATAACATCTCATGAAAGGATCTATATAGTACCAATCCGTGTGACCAACGTGACAGTATCAAGTAAAGTAATTTAAAGCAGGAAAATAATTCTAAACAGGATATGAAATGATCAGAGAATGTACTCGCCTCGTATCTGAATGTCTGAAGTAAATGTACTGTCCGAGATGAGATACCTGACTCCTAGTTAGAGCAACACAAGTCAAGATGTATACAGGGGATGATAATAGTAATCTACAATGCATCTGCATGCTGTCTAGGTCAAACTAGACTAAAGTCAACACTTGGTCAACTCTAGTCAACCACACTAGCCAACTAGGTCAAGTCCTAGCCCAAACAAGTCTAACAAGTCTCACTAGGCCTAACCAAGCCTAGGCTAACAACCAAGCACACTCACAAGTCACAGAGAACACACATACCAATCAAGTAACACAGGTTCACAAAACCCAACTCATGTGCATATTCCACATACACAAGACTACACAAGGGTACCATAGTCTACACTGCACAGGCCATGAGCCAAATTCATACATTAGGCAACACATATACCAAGTACCATATACATACATACCACTTCCTATAGGTCTATATACATACTATTTATATAGGCAAGAGCAATATTTATATTATATCACATATATCACATTGGTATATATATTATATATACATATGTACACATATAGAAGATAGGAGAAAAATCATGCTTGTGTGTGTGTATGTGGCATGGGAGAGTGAACATGAAAAGGGGAAGATAGTGTGGATGTGATACATATCAATGTGAGGGAAACCACATACGAGGGGGTTAAGGGTATACATGTGTGTGATATATGTAAGGATGAATGTGTGTTAGGTACTTGAGTGATAGTGTCACATAAGAGTTATATGTGTCAAGAGTTACATAAATCAAGGGTTCAGTTATAGGTAGGTGTGTGTGAATATACATGAAATAGGAACAGTGAATGGTACCAATCCTAATCTAGTTTTCTGTGGAGGAAAGGAAAACAGTTCATGGTGTCAGTTGTGCATGTACCACAGGCTATCAGTTAGATGAAAACTCAAACCCAATACAATTATGAAAAGTAATTTCCTATCTTTCCTATGACAATCATAAACCCAAATGTAAGTTATTTTTGATATATATAACATCACAACTAAATCACAAATAGTTAGACATATATGAACTTTTAGAAAAAAAATAAATGACAGTTTGGGTGTGTTCCTGTTTTTGTGACAGGAACTTAGTGGCCTGTGTTTCTCAGGAATCATGTTTTAGTTGAGTGGTATCAGTCATATACATTGATTTCTAAAGCCACCCAATGCTAACTTCTTATTTCAGTAATCAACAACCTAATCTAATATGTACAATCGGGCTAACATTAACTAACACATATGTCCAGGGATTAAAATGGCAAACTAATCATTAATTTAAACAGTTTAAACTGGAATAAACTTCAGAAAATTAGAAACTGAATGCATGTATCAGTTACAATGGGAATTCCACATTTCGAAACCAAAATCCTAAGGAACACACAATCAGGCATATGGACGTGTCCCCCATGTGTACTCGTGTCAGGGGGGGTGTTCTCGTGTCCACATAGCTGGACACGAGGTGTCAAACCTCGAAGTGCATCATCAGTGAAGAACAGCAAAATACAATATCGTGCAGAGATGTCGTGTCAAAATTGACACGACACAGTGCTCGAGTGTCCACGTGGCCGTGTCTAGGGTTAGAGGGGGACTAGGGGTACGTGTACATGTGTCTGTATCGTGTCCAAGTGAGTCGTGTCAGGAGTTATTTGTGTGTATCAGTGCGGAATTTTCCCGCGTGTACAGTGCGCGCGCGCGGCTAGTACGACCAGTACGAGGAGGATTTCTCCTCGCACACAAAACAAGAGGCTCCCAAATTTTGGAAGCATGGTGGCAATCACTGCCCCAACACTCACCCAAAATTTCGTGTGTCCTCGTGTCCTGTGTCGTGAGAAACAGACCCCGTGATGCAGGACACATGGACAGTGCACAGACAGCGTGTTCGTGTCCCTCGTGTGGACATGACACGACACGAAACACCCAAGTGTCCACACAAAAATCACAGAGCAACCCTAGATCTACAATCCTATTCAAACAGATTTCTAAAACAACAAAATAATTCCTTAGAGGCATTTCTACAAACACTTAGGTATTCTATTGGATACGTGTCCGATACGGACATGAAATGGATCCACTAAGACACGAAACTAATTCCTACTGTTAGGGGACTCCTAGAGTTGTCCAAATATGCAAGAAAACTGAAATTTCATGGAGAGAATGAGAAGTTACCTATTGGTGTTCTTCTCCAAAGAAAGCTTCAAAATGGGGGATCCTTCTTGTAATCCCAAAGCTCCAAATTGTCCCAAATTTGAGAATGACCTCCATGAACAGAAAGTATACCTAAATTAGAACCTATTGCAATTTGTTTGAGGGAAAAAGGGGATCAAATGGAATTTCTATGAATTTCTAAAGTTTGGAAAATACCTCCTCCTTAAGCTTGTTCTTTCCTAAAAGAGGCTAGCCCTAAATGGAAGAGAGTATAAATAGGGGTGGGTTCCCAATGTGGCTGGCCATAGTGGGTTAGGGTGAGGGTTTAGTGATGGGCTATGGGCTTGGGCCTCTATATGCTTTAGGGCTAGTTATTGATTTAAGTTTTAATCACAAGTCATGGCTTATGACTTGAATCTAACTTAAGTCAAATAACCATACCATGGGTCAACTCTAGTCTAACTAGGGTTACATGACCTAACCAAGTCCAAACACCACTAGGGTTAGCTTCTAGGTTAGCCTACCAAGGTCATTGCTAGTCAAAGTCAACCTAGTCAACCCTCATTCAAACAATTCCAAAATAAATTCTAAAAATCCTCATAAATTCAAATAAATTATAATAAATCCAAATAACCCTAAAAATGTCAAAAATACCCTAATCACATGGCTAGGCTCTAGGGTAGGCAGTATCTACTAATCACTAGCACAACACCAAAATCATAAGTCATAAATTTAAATAGTTTAAAATTAATTAAAAATCACTAAAAATTCTAATATAAAATAAATATCATTAATTAATAATTATAATTACAAAATTTCAAAATTATCCTCTTCTGGAAAATTGGGTGTTACAATCCTAACCATCTTATAAAAATTTCGTCCTCGAAATTAAGATGGTAGCAGTCTTTCTAGGTCAAACACCCCACAATCAAAGTCTCAAACATACCGTCAGATAATCATATGCGTCTGTCCAAAATTATGTTGTCCAGAGTCTTCATCATGCTAGTGAACAAGGCTACGATAATCACAGAGTCCTTGACTAAGGTACGTACCCTTAGGTTCATGGTATTTAAAATTTTTGCATTGCCGCATGCGACGACGAAAACCTTAAATTCCCATACCCGAGAAATACATCCAAAGTCTGACTACGTGTCCTCACTATGCCAACAATCACGACTATCGAAGATTTTAGATCCCATGATTTAGGTGACCTAGCCTATATGATTTTCTCAGAAGAAAAAACAACACAACAAAAGAGTAACATGACAAAATTAATCAATCAACAAGGAACAGATGGAATCGGATTTCAAGGTAATTATAAAAGACAATTTCGGGAATGGAATTGAGAAGAACGGAACTTGCAGCAAGATCTCCAATGGTCTGTGCATCCTCAACTGTCCTAACGATAGCTCGCCCTGCTGGTTTCCTCCAGCCTGATGCTGATACTGCACAAATCTCTGCTGCTGATGCTGCATGAATCGCTGCTGCTGAGAGAAATCAGAAATGACGGGAGAAAATCTCTGTACAGATAGATGTGCACCTCCAATGTAGCAGAAATGCCAACCTGAGTTGGCACAACAGAAGCTGCGATCTCGAGGCCCAGATGAATAGGACGAGAGGTGGCCAGCCTCTCGATAGTATCCCCCGAATCGAAGCGATGAGATCGTGTCTTCATAACCATCATGAAAACTAATCAAATAAGAAGCAATTTCTGAGAATGAAGCGAAAAATTCAAAGGAGGACAGTTTATATTCAAGGGAAGTCAATAAGCAACAATTTTTGACAAAAAGGAATATGATTAAGAGTTTTTCCTAATATTATTGAGTACCTCCAAAATATCCTAATCCTATTGCAGGCTGTAGTGATACTCTAGTTCGAATACCACTACATAAACTCGACCTGCATAGGCCACCACTAAAAACGTGTCACGACCCGCACCCATTGTGAGGGTACGAGAGCGTAACAACGCCCAGCCTACGCCGTAGTATCGGCGGTAGAACGCTATTCTAGGTCATGAACTATAACTAACATAATATGAATACTCTCCATAAGGAGGCCAACACAGAGGTACAACTCAATCTCAATCTAGAGAGATAAGATATGACACGATAAAATAGATAAGAGAATCCTTAACTGAGGTACAACTGAAGCGAAGTACAAGTCTCAACATCTCTACAATATATAAACTCTGAATCAAGAACAACGACTAAACATAAAAAGGAAAACAGTTTAACTATCTATACTAAGCAAGGTATCGTCCTCAGTAGCTGCCTGAACCTCCCCTGGGGTCCAGGTCACGAGTGTCAACTAGGCAAGCTCCAAGTAAGGGGGTGCAGGGTTCCTCATCAACCTCTGTAAAATTTTCAACAGGTCCAGTCAGGACGGGAGCGAGCACAGTACATCTCAACAGTTCATAGTAGGTTAGAAAATGTAATCATGCAGTAAAGTAAGATATAGATACTGAAGGAAATGCAGTATGTAAACAGAGAGAGAACTGTAATAGAAATATCTACTATAAGTAGAGAACTAATAGTGACTAGTGAGTCAGAGTAAAATATAAACATGTGAATGGCATAGGAGGTTCATGACTACAGCTAAGGAAGTGATTCATGACTACAGCTACTTAGATAATATTCACATGTCTATTTCTACTCCCCCAACCACAATCAATACACAAAGATTCGTTCAAATTATGTTAAGGTTCGTGAAACTTCACATGGCTCATAAAATGAGTGATATGTGAAGGTGATTCATGGGGGCTCTGTGAACATGAGAGTACATGTGTCACAGGCGGTTCGTGAATCAGAGGAAGCATAGAGATACGTGATGATTCGTGAAACGCAGAAAACATGCTGTATCCGATGCTCCCGAGAGGGATAACATCTCATGAAAGGATCTATATAGTACCAATCCGTGTGACCAACGTGACAGTATCAAGTAAAGTAATTTAAAGCAGGAAAATAATTCTAAACAGGATATGAAATGATCAGAGAATGTACTCGTCTCGTATCTGAATGTCTGAAGTAAATGTACTGTCCGAGATGAGATACCTGACTCCTAGTTAGAGCAACAAAAGTCAAGATGTATACAGGGGATGATAATAGTAATCTACAATGCATCTGCATGCTGTCTTGGTCAAACTAGACTAAAGTCAACAGTTGGTCAACTCTAGTCAACCACACTAGCCAACTAGGTCAAGTCCTAGCCCAAACAAGTCTAACAAGTCTCACTAGGTCTAACCAAGCCTAGGCTAACAACCAAGCACACTCACAAGTCACAGAGAACACACATACCAATCAAGTAACACAGGTTCACAAAACCCAACTCATGTGTATATTCCACATACACAAGACTACACAAGGGTACCATAGGCTACACAAAGGTACCATAGGCTACACTGCACAGACCATGAGCCAAATTCATACATTAGGCAACACATATACCAAGTACCATATACATACATACCACTTCCTATAGGTCTATATACATACTATTTATATAGGCAAGAGCAATATTTATATTATATCACATATATCACATTGGTATATATATTATATATACATATGTACACTTATAGAAGATAGAAGAAAAATCATGCTTGTGTGTGTATGTGGCATGGGTGAGTGAACATGAAAAGGGGAAGATAGTGTGGATGTGATACATAGCAATGTGAGGGAAATCACATGCGAGGGGGTTATGGGTATACATATGTGTGATATATGTAAGGATGATTGTGTGTTAGGTACTTGAGTGATAGTATCACATAAGAGTTATATGTGTCAAGAGTTACATAAATCAAGGGTTCAGTTATAGGTAGATGTGTGTGAATATACATGAAATAGGAACAGTGAATGGTACCAATCCTAATCCAGCTTTCTGTGGAGGAAAGGAAAACAGTTCATGGTGTCAGTTGTGCATGTACCACAGGCTATCAGTTAGATGAAAACTCAAACCCAATGCAATTATGAAAAGTAATTTCCTATGCCAATCATAAACCGAAATGTAAGTTATTTCTGATATATATAACATCACAACTAAATCATAAATAGTTAGACATATATAAACTTTCAGAAAAAAACCAATGACAGTTTGGGTGTGTTCCTGTTTTTGTGACAGGAACTTAGTGGCCTGTGTTTCTCAGGAATCATATTTTAGTTGAGTGGTATCAGTCATACACATTGATTTCGAAAGCCACCCAATGCTAACTTCTTATTTCAGTAATCAACAACCTAATCTAATATGTACAATCGAGCTAACATGAACTAACACATATGTCCAGGGATTAAAATGGCAAACTAATCATTAATTTAAACAGTTTGAACTGGAATAAACTTCAAAAAATTAGAAACTGAATGCATGTATCAGTTACAATAGGAATTCCACATTTCGAAACCAAAATCCTAAGGAACACACAATCAGGCATATGGACGTGTCCCCCATGTGTACTCGTGTCGTGGGGGGGGTGTTCTCGTGTCCACATTACTGGACACGAGGTGTCAAACCTCGAAGTGCATCATCAGTGAAGAACAGCAAAATACAGTATCATGCAGAGATGTCGTGTCAAAATTGACACGACACAGTGCTCGAGTGTCCACGTGGCCGTGTCTAGGGTTAGAGGGGGACTAGGGGTACGTGTACATGTGTCTGTATCGTGTCCAAGTGAGTCATGTCAGGAGTTATTTGTGTGTATCAGTGCAGAATTTTCCCGCGTGTACAGTGCACGCGCACGGCTAGTGCGACCAGTGCGAGGAGGATTTCTCCTTGCACACAAAACGAGAGGCTCCCAAATTTTGGGAGCATGGTGGCAGTCACTGCCCCAACACTCACCCAAAATTTCTTGTGTCCTCGTGTCCTGTGTCGTGAGAAACAGACCCCGTGATGCAAGAAAACTAGAATTTCATGGAGAGAATGAGAAGTTACCTATTGGTGTTCTTCTCCAAAGAAAGCTTCAAAATGGGGGATCCTTCTTGTAATCCCAAAGCTCCAAATTGTCCCAAATTTGAGAATGACCTCCCTGAACAGAAAGTATACCTAAATTAGAACCTATTGTAATTTGTTTGAGGGAAAAAGGAGATCAAATGGAATTTCTATGAATTTCTAAAGTTTGGAAAATACCTCCTCCTTAAGCTTGTTCTTTCCTAAAAGAGGCTAGCCCTAAATGGAAGAGAGTATAAATAGGGGTGGGGTTCCCAATGTGGCTGGCCATAGTGGGTTAGGGTGAGGGTTTAGTGATGGCCTATGGGCTTGGGCCTCTATGGGCTTTAGGGCTAGTTATTGATTTAAGTTTTAATCACAAGTCATGGCTTATGACTTGAATCTAACTTAAGTCAAATAACCATACCATGGGTCAACTCTAGTCTAACTAGGGTTACATGACCTAACCAAGTCCAAACACCACTAGGGTTAGCTTCTAGGTTAGCCTACCAAGGTCATTGCTAGTCAAAGTCAACCTAGTCAACCCTCATTCAAACAATTCCAAAATAAATTCTAAAAATCCTCATAAATTCAAATAAATTATAATAAATCCAAATAACCCTAAAAATGTCAAAAATACCCTAATCACATGGCTAGGCTCTAGGGTAGGCAGTATCTACTAATCACTAGCACAATACTAAAATCACAAGTCATAAATTTAAATAGTTTAAAATTAATTAAAAATCACTAAAAATTCTAATATAAAATAAATATCATTAATTAATAATTATAATTACAAAATTTCAAAATTACCCTCTTCTAGAAAATTGGGTGTTACAATCATGACTTGGTTTTGGCTCCGTAAACCCAATCCCAAACCAATTCTTGGCACATTGAATGTTGGTAGTATATCGTCAGTATATATTTTTGTTTTTGAAACTTGTTATATGATCAATAATATACCACAAGTATACCCGTGTTTACCTTGGTATACCGCTCTCATACCAGAGTTAATTTTTCTTAATTTTCCTAATTTTGTCTTTTTATCTTCTTATATAATGATTGTTCAAGCATGTCTACTTTATTGGTTGACCGTCGACATATGATCATGATATTAATCTTTGCTCAATCACATAACTAGTAAACGAAAAACAATCCAGCAGACTCACATGATCACCACTCCAGTATCATCTTTAATACAAATACATAACTATTCTCCAAAGACAAATTCGGTAATCATCATCAACAACAATATACATTTGTAATATCAAAACATCTGATACATCCAAAACATCTATTCTAATCTTCTAGAGTCCTCCAGAAGCCTCTTAATCCATGTGCTATCTCCATGACCTAATATGTCAATAATCTTGTCAAAACGGGAGCAAAATACATCCAACCAACATGTCGTACTATACAAAATAAAATAGAAAATAAATACAAAAATAAATACAAGAAATAAAACCAGACAATATGACCTTGAATGCTGTCATGATCATAAAACCTGCAATACGAAAAACTATGAGAATCTTAATGAAGCATGATAAACACGACTAGCCACGAGAATAGACAATCAACAAGGATACATGACTAAGCAATCTATGTGTTTTGAAATACCATTTTTGATATGTTACTCTTATTGGTATGGCTCAAGCATATGTACAATGCATGTTGAACTATTATTTAGAAACAAAGGGTTTACCCACATATTTAATTGGTATTTCCTCTTCCCCGAGATTCAGAAACAATATTAGTCAATAGTCAGATCTGATGTACGGAGTACGAATATTCAATATCAGGCAATAGTCAGATTTGATTATTAGAGTATGGATGTCAATATCAGACAGTCACTAAATCTGATAATAGAGTCACGTCGTGTCAGAATCGTATCTGAACAAGATTCAGAATCCATAGCAAGTAAGATTCAGAACTTGATGTTATTTGATGCAGAATCACGAGTCATCAAGGATACAGAGTCTCATGTCAAAATTGTGTCACAACATGAGACATGACAAATAAAGAAATAAAATTTAGCATTTATAATGAATGGAGAAACATCTTGTAAGAAGTACTTGTCTTAGCCCAATTGCAGAAGGTGTTAATCGTCCAACCTACAAAAAATACAAGATTCTATTATTAGGAAGTTGCTAGTAGGTTCTAAAGTCGTATAGAAGTCTTGGCCCAATATTGCTCACAAACAAATATAACCTCTACTATTTTGCTTAAGTTACTACATGGCCTAAACTACTTCCTAGCCCAATTTCTCAATTCTGATTTTATAGAACCAAAGCCCAATATCATAACTTATTATAAAAAGCCTTACAATAAATTCAACACTAATCAAAACACACTTCCATTTATCATTGGCCAAAACTATATCAAATTCCTACTGGCCTGAACCCAACAATCAGGCCCAAGCCACAGCCTTGAGCCCACGGCCCAAACACAAAACCTATTTCTTTTCTTTTTTTCTCTTCTTTCGTTGTTTAGCCTATGGCTCGGCCCAACCAAATTCTTCCAAGTTAAAGAGCCCAATAACGAGCCCATTTCACTCCTTAAACTCGGCCCACACATTGCTCAGCCCTATATCTCACTTTCACATGAGATAGAAAGCAAATCACAAATGCAAAGAAGAAGGAGAAGAAGAATCCAGAAGAAGAAGGAGAAAAAGAATAAGCAGAAGAAGAAGAGAATCGAGATAGTGGAAAGAGGCTCACCGGGGCTTCTTCGCTCGACGCGACGGCACGACTGGTTACATCGCCGTGGGAAGAGGAGGAGACGGACAAATCATGGTGTGATGGCGGCTAAAGCGACTTCGGAATAAATGCTCTCATGGTGGAGATTGATCGACAAGATGGAGGCTTCAACGGTGGTGACTACGCGAGGAAAGAAAGAAAAAGAGGTCGCGATGGAGTGTGGTGGCAAGGATGGTGGAGTGGATCTCGAAACGGTGGATGGTGAGTGGAGCAGTGGTGGTGGAAGCTCGTCCACGGGGATGGCTGAAGTTCATCGTAGGCGCTCGTTGAGGAAGTCAGTGATGGCGGTGGTGAAGGAGTGGGACCATACGTAGCTGGGCTGGAGTCTACTGAATACATATTTGACACGTTTGCATATTCCTAGTCATATGTATATTGGAACTAGAGCGTTACTTATATTTTTTGGTAGCCCATGCATGTCGAAAGCATATCGTCTCAATTACGTTATTGTACCAAACAACCTGCAATAGGATAGTGTAATAGGATCTCAATCCATAATTGCTTTTGAAAATTCTTTTGATTTCATTTATCGCCCTTGGAACTTGAAAATTGAAGTCGATCATCTTTTTTGAACTCCTTACCATGAATTATCATATTTTTCCTATTTCAAAAGGATGAATACTCGTGCTTGAAAAATATCTTGGATTGTATTTTATCATAGGATAGAAGGTAGTGATAGGGTATTTTAAAGGGAAATATTATTTGTGGTAGGACGGGTTTGGATAGACGCCTCTATTAAATAGACCGAGTAGATCAGGTTTGGAGTATAGAATTCACATAGGCGACTTAACCCTAACGAGAGACTCTAGAATGAATAGATTACAACCATTCTACTTGAGTACCTATGGCAGATAGAGATGAGTTAGGGGTATAACAAAGTTAAATTAGTATGAGTAAGGATCGGAATGATTGAAGGGATTTAAGTGAACATATTGTAGAAATTCTAGAGTAGTTTCGGTTTCCTAATTAGAATGTGATCATCCACATGAAAGACTATAGTTGGAAGAACACAAAGGCCTCGTTAGGAATAGAATTATTCGATAAGCATTGCCTAACATTTTACCTTTACCTAGCATGTAGGCGTAGAAGGGTTAGGAGTACTTGTAATTATTGTATAACTTCCTATAAGCTAGGAAGAGTAGATTTTCAATCGCGCTATTAAGGAGATTGGATATATAATTTATAGGAGTAAGGCATAGAGTTCAAAAGATTGGTTATGATATTCATATTTTCTGTGGAGCCCAGAGGACTGGTAGTTAGAACAGTTGTGTTGAAATAAGATACACGAAGGGGGTACAAAGAGGGAAGAACCATAGAAGCAACACCATGAATATGTAGAATAATTAAAAGGGATCAAGGAGGATTAGGACCTAGCAGACTGCATTCTTAGTATGTAACACCATGTTGTTGGAAGCGTTGTTTGAGAAAACCAGGTCATAGAAGGGAGTAAACTGGTTGAGAATAAGATATATAAGCTTAAGGTGATATAAGTTAGAACATGACTTTGAAGATTAGCTAGTCGCACTATTAAGAATCAAAGGTTGTCCTAGGACCCTTGATAGATAAGCCTATGCTCTAGTATGAGTAGAAGTTCATCATCTTCAGACTGATTGATCATCCGACGCCTAAAAAAGAAGAATGAGATTGAGAGGAGTGAAGGAAGAGAGAGAGAGAGAGAGGGAGAATTCGAGAGAAAGAGTGAGAGTAAAAAGAGAGGGAGAGAAAGAAAGTGCCGATCGAAGATCAAGCTCGGCCACGCCATGCTGGCGGCCGAGGAACGGTGTGAAAAAGGCATGGCAGAGAAGGTCAGGATCAGGAGGTCGGTGGATCTGACGTCGAGGGTCAAGTATGGGAAGCAGCTGGAGGCTCGGCCATGGCGGTCGGCTATCGTCGAGCGTGGTGCACGGAGAGCTCGTCATTGACTTCGGTGGAGGCTTGGAGAGAGCTCGCCGTGGGGTTGCTGGGACCTCGCCGGAGTAGAGCCACTGTATGTTGGCTACGGGAATTGAAAAGTGAGGGGAGGCTCTCGCCATAGCGCGATGAGGCAGAGTGCAGCGGTGCTGATCTTGAGCTGGCGATTAGGGGCGGCGACTCTGATGTGGCGGTATAAGCCAAGGTTGGGGCCGGAGTGGAGAGTGGTTGGTGGGGACACAGAGGGTCGAGTGGAGATGTGGTGGTGGTCGGGACAGAGGATAAGGAGGTGGTCGATGGTGGTGATGGTACTTGCTTGGACATGGGAGGTAGTAGAGAAGTGGTTCGATGGTGGTGGTGATTAGGAGGTCGTCGGCCGGGATGGCCGACAGAGGATGGCTAGGATGGCAGAGAGAGTACATAATTGCAATAATTGACATAAATTGTCGTAATTATTTTGGTGTGTCCAAAGGAATGGGGAATACCCTCATTAAATAGGCTAGACGAGTTTGGAGAGCAAACAAGTGCTATGGCACTCCAATGTAATATGTAAAAAAGAATGAGGGCAAAAAAGAAAATGTGTGCGTGTGTGGAAGGGTGTAGGAGAGTCACATGGCTTAGTTAGCCATGGCTAACCACTAAACATTAATCAAATAGCTAACTTACGATCGCATAAGACATAGTCATAAGGTAATCCGAAATACAACATCTAAGGGAAAGAGCGCAGATAAATTGAACAACACATTAAGACAGAGAAACTTTACATTTTATTGATAATAGACATCATTTACCGACTCTATTACAATCGTGCTGTATGGGCTTATAACATGACTCTACAAAAGGAGTGTTGATGAGATAGCCGTTCCATACATACATCCCTCATTTACAACAAAAGTATTCCAGCCACCTAGATTGGAGGAAGGCCGAGACATGTTCCTTGGACTGTTGCAGAGATTCTTCAAAAGTGATACGATGGGAGACTTCGAAAACATGTGATTGTACTGACCCTCACCCTCTACAGGTGGTACAAATCAAGAGGGACGCACCAACTTACCATGGCGACGTTCAAGGAACATGTCTCGGCTTCAAAACATGAACGTCGCCTTGGTCAGTTGGCGAGTCCCTCTTGATTCATACCACTTGTAGAGGGCGAGGGTCAGTACGATCATATATACTAGCAAGTGACTAATTAAAAGTCATGCTCTCATTTGTTCAAGTAGTTTTATAAAACATGTTAGCTATTTGGTGATCTTTCTAGCCATCCTGATCGATTTGCATGTTAACATGTTTTGAGGAAAGCATATAAAATTGTATACATTGAGCATTTATCATTTTTATCCCGTGTTACATGTATTAGTTCAAGCAGTGAAAGGGTGGAAAGGTTACTGGCAATGTCAAGCTATCATGGACTATAGCTGGGTTAGATGGTGACCCTTTCGTGGCGGGTAGCGACCCCTATACGAAAGTTTTTGAATCACCCGTGTCGATCCTGCTGGCACTTACTATATTCGTTCTTCCCGGGCCGAATCGGTTCCTTGGCCTAGACAACCGTTCGAGGAAACTACCTCTTGTGCACAAGTTATCCAATGACCGTTTTTGCTCTTCTTGAAACTTAGCCTTTTTATGCACTTTAGCCTTATCGTTGCGATACTCATTAATCTATTAATTTCTTTGGTTTGCATAAAAGCCGTACGTTCTGGTTTAGCGTCCCGTAGGTACCAATTTTCTCGAGGCACCGTATACTGAAACTATTTTGCAGATCATGAAATAACCTTCTCTCTTTTCTAGAATCTTAAACTTTTTTTTTGTGTGAGACTTATATTTCTGGAGTAAATTAATCTAAATTGATACAGTTATTCGAGTTCTTGATTTTGAAACCAAAGGTCGAGGTGAAGGAGGTCAGCCACTCACCTTAGTCTTTGCTTTATGTGAGGGACTGGTTGGCCGTGCTTAGACATCGCCTACACGATCACCTAAAATTGCATAAGTAACTGATTAGAATACCATGCTATTCAAGGAGTTCGATACAAATGCGAAGTTTGAAAATACAAGCCATGAAAACCATCGAAAACACATTCACGAAAACCAAAGCCAAAGACAAAGCAAGTGCGTCATGAAAAGCAGAGTAGCGGAAGGTCTCTCCCGACTCAGTCAATCCTTAAGGCACAACCCGCTGAATATGGGACTTGATTCCGAAGAAACCTTTCCATAACGAAAAAAAGATCTTAATTCAATCATTCCCGTTCGACCGATTCAATCGATCCCGATCTATTGGTTCTTACTGAATCGGTAGCGACAATGTTCTTTTCTCGCGTACCTCGTGGATGGAAATGGGACACGATGTAGGGATGGGGCACTACACCATAACCAACTAAGAAAAAGTTTCATCTTTGAAACTTAAGAATAGAACCTACCTTTATGAGAATAATAAAGAAAATTTCTTCTTCATCTCTGATTCAAGCTCCCAAGTCGACTCCTCGACCGAATGATTGCTCCAGAGTACAGGAACAAGAGGGATCGCTCGATTTTGAAGCAACTTATCCTTGCGCTATAAGATTTGGACTGACACTTCGACATAGGATAAGTTGGCCTTTAGATCCAGCTGACCAAAATTTACCACATGGCTTAGATCATGCGCGTACTTCCGCAACTAAGAGACCTAGAAGACATCATGCACATCTGATAGCACTGGCGCCAGGGCAATTTGGTAGGCCACTGGGGCAATTTGTTTGAGTATTTCCAATGGCCCAACGAATCTCGGACTTAGCTTTCCTTTTGCACCAAAATGGGTAACTTCTCGTATATGCGTCACTTTAAGAAATATGTGATTGCCTTCTAGGAACTCGAGGGGTCGACGATGGACATTCACATAACTTTTCTGCCGATACTGTACAAGCTTTAATATTTCTCGAACGAGGCAAACTTTCTGCATAGTCTGTTCCACCAGCTCCGGGGCAAGAATCTGCCGCTCCCTGACTTTGTTCCAGCAAATGGGTGACCTGCACTTCCGTCCGTACAAAGCTTCGTATGGTACTATGTGGCTAATGGATTGATAGCTATTGTTGTATGCAAATTCAGCCAGAGGTAGATGAGCATCCCAACTCGACTTGAAGTTAATTGCGCAGAGCCGTAATATGTCTTCGAGAATCTGATTCACACGTTCTGTTTGGCCTTCGGTCTGGGGATGGTAAGGTAAGCTGAACTATAACTTGGTACCTAGAGCCGACTAAAGGCTACTCCAGAAGTACGATAAAAATCATCCATCCCGATCAGAGACGATGGATACAGGGACTCTGTACAGCCGTACTATCTCGAGCCAGGCGATCAACGCTCCTAGTAACTTTAATGGCAGTGAAGTGCGCTGACTTGGTTAGTCGATCAACGATGACCCAGATGGCATCATTTTTCTATGGCATCTTCGTCAAGACCAATAATGAAATCCATGCACACGTGCTGCCATTTCTATTCCTGGATCGCCAGGTTCTGCATCTCCCCGCCCGTCCTTTGATGTTGAGCTTTTACTTGCTGACAGGCCATGCATTACGACACGAAGAGTGCCACATCTCTCTTCATTTTGTGCCACCAGAAGGTCGTATGGAGGTCTTTGTACATCTTTGTGCTGTCTGGATGCAAGGTGTATTTCGCGTAGTGCGCCTCCGTCAATATCTCCTTTCTAAGTTCTGAGTCATTCGAAATGCATAGCCTACCCTTCAATCGAAGCACGCCGATTTTATCTTCTACGAAGTCAGTCGTCCTATCCGTTGAGATTAGCTCTCGCATCTTCTTCAGGTACGGATCATTCTTCTGAGTGGTCTTGATCTTTTCTCGCAAGCTCGGCTCAAGCTGCAACTGCGCCAACTATAAATTCCTTAATCGAACCCGGAGGTCGATGCCCATCTCTTCTAAGTCATGTAGCAATCTACGATCGATGGATATCGAGGCAATATACTTCCACCTCAGAACTTCTGCCATAATATTTTTCTTGCCCAACGTATAGTCAATAGTCAAATCGTAATCTTTGATATATTCAAGCCAACGTCTTTGCCGTAAGTTCAGCGCTTTCTGCGTGAATCGATACTTGAGGCTCTTGTGATCCGTATAGATCATTTATGCCATGCCATAAAGATAGTGATGCCATAATTTTAATGCGAATACAATCGCCGTTAACTCCAGGTCATAGGTGGGGTAGTTCTTCCTGTACGGCTTTAGCTGTCGGGAAGCAAACGATATTACCTTGTTTTGTTGCATCAAGACACACCCCAAACCCTGGTCGACCGTATCGCTGAAGATCTGGAATCCCTCAGTCCCTTCTGGAAGTGCGAGTATCAGGGCCGAGATGAGCCGTTGCTTTAATTCCTGGAAGGATGCTTCACAGTCGTCTAACCATTCAAAAGTGACTCCTTTCTGGGTGAGGCGAGTCAGAGGCGATACGATCTTCACGAAGTCCTTCCTAAAGCATCAGTAGTATCCAGCTAAGCCAAGGAAGCTTTAAATCTTGCCTACTGACGCTAGCTGTTTCCAATCGACAACGACTTCAACTTTTTTTGGGTCGACTGCAATACCTTCAGATGAAATGATGTGTCCGAGGAATGCAATACCGCTCAGCCAGAATTCACACTTTCTTCGTTTTGTATACAACTGATTTTTTCGAAGGGTTTGAAGCACTGTCCATAGGTGCTCAGTGTGTTGTCGCTTGTCCTTTGAGTAGACGAGTATATCGTCGATGAAGACTACTACAAACTTGTCAATGAAGGGTCGAAACACTATTTTATTAAATCCATGGAAGTAGTCGAGGCGTTCGTTAGGCCGAACGACATTACCAGAAACTCGTAATGGCCGTATCATGTGCGGAAGGATGACTTCGACATATCGTCCGACTTATTATTGAGTTGATGGTAACCCGAGCGAAGATCAATTTTGGAAGACACCGAAGCGCCTTGCAACTGATCGAACATGTCGTCTATACGGGGCAATGGATATTTATTCCGGATGGTGGCATTGTTCATCACGAGAAGTGGGTACGTCCAGCCTACACCGCAGTGTCGGCGGTAGAACGATGTCCTAGGTCACAATATCTAACAATATAATGTTAAGCAGTTTATACTCCCCGAATGGGGGTGATATAGCAGAATGTAAACCCAATCACAACTAAGGAAGAAGAAGCACGATATGATATAGAACTCAAGTAAAATACAGATGATCAGAAGAGTCTAAGTGTCTAAGATAACATCTCAGCAAACATCCAGAATACCAGGTCTCAACTACAGAGTATGAAAGAATATATACAATCCAGATCTCAAGGACAGAAATAAAACCTAACTAAACTAGTCTAGACAGTAGGGGTAATGTCATCAGCTATAGCTGGGTCCTCCTGAGAGTCCAGCTCACAAGTATCGTCTAGGACTGTCCCATAGAAGGTGTCAACACCAGCCTCATCCTCGTCCTCTGTAAACATTCAACGGTGCCCAATCAGGACGGAGCGAGCACAATACATCTCAACAGTTCATAGTAGGTTAAAAAATATAATCATCCAGTAAAGTAAGGTACAGAAAACTGAAGAAGGTACAAAATGTAAACAGAGAGAGAACTGTAATCGAAATATCTACTATAAATAGAGAACTAACAGTGGCTAGTGAGTCAGAGTACAATATAAACATGTGAATGGCATAGGTGATTCTGATACTACACTACGGAAAGATTCTGATGCTACCTACTTGAATATTATTCACATGTCTACTTCTACTCCCCCGTACCCCCAATCAATACACAAGGATCCAGCCAGGTTATGTTGTGATTCATGTAACGGGCCCCGATGGGTGTACATGATAGTCCCATAAACGGGGATTCTAGGAAATGCCCATAAATGGGGGATTCAAGGAAGACTCTGTGATCATGAGAGTACATGTCACAAGTAATTCAATGAACCATGAAGCATAGTGATACACAATGTAAGTAAAACCCACAGAACATGTAGTATCCGATGCTTCCTGAGGGGATAACATCTCAAGAAAGGATCCATATAGTACTAATCCGTGTGACCAACGTGACCGTATCAAGTAAAGTAATTTAAAGCAGGAGAATAATTCTAATAGGATATAAAATGATCAGAGAATGTACTCGCCTGGTATCTGAGTGTCCGGATGAAAAGTACTGTCCGAGGAGAGGTGTCTAGCTCCTAATCAGAACAACATAAGTCACAACAAGTCCAAAATGGTAATATGAAGTTCTACTATGCATTCTACATGATTCTAGGTCAATCTAGACCCAAGTCAACTCTTGGTCAACTCTGGTCAACCCTAGAAGTCAAACTAGATCAACCAAGTCAAACCTAAGTCAAACAAGTCTATACTAGTCAAATTAGTCTATTCTAGGTCTAACAAGGCTATACAAATCCAATTCTATGCTGACATTCAAGCCACCCATAGGCTAAGAGCCCTAGGCTATAGGCTATATCATGCCTAAAATCCAAACCATATCACATAAACACATGTCAATTCATATATCTAATATAATACACATATTGATATATTTATATAATATAACATAGTAACATACATTAGCATATAGGCTACCTATATGTATACCACACATACAAGAATAGGGAAGGACATATGTGATCATGTGTTCAAGTGTGTGTGTATGTGTCATGAGAGTACAAGAGGGCATGTGTGTATGAGTGAGAGTGTCAAGAGAGTGTGTGTTCAAGTGTCAAAGGAGTGTGAGATAGACATGTGTGTGTGTGTTAGTGAGACATGGCATGAGGGTGTGAGGCAATGCAAAACAGTTAGCTAACTAGGAAATCTGGAAAAATAGAGTGAATGGTGATTCAATCCCACATTTAAATTCAAATCAGTGTAATATAAAATCTGGAATCAACCTATTGCAAAACAGTGTACTTACTATCAACAGGAAAACAGGGAAATCTGGTAAATAGAGCGGCAGCTAACCAATATAAAATCAGTACATTGTGTATATGTGTGTAGGGAACAGGGCAATATGTCAAACCTGGAAACATTAAGGTAATAGGAACTGGAAATACATCTCAGTTTAAGGAATGAAATAACA
Organism: Iris pallida; assembly: GCA_029216955.1. NCBI lineage: Eukaryota > Viridiplantae > Streptophyta > Magnoliopsida > Asparagales > Iridaceae > Iris > Iris pallida. Next base: position 1,123,862 of record JANAVB010008600.1, on the reverse strand, counting down.
GTTGTAAATGGAAAGAAAAATCAATGAAGTTTTATGAAACAGTGGAGTAGTACATGAATCAGTGTGTAGTGTTAGGATATCCTGAAAACAGTGAAGTGCAACCCTTCAACAATTTCAACTCCAAATTGAACCAGTTAACAGTTAGCTAATGCATGAAAAAGGGAAGTAACAACTCAGGTATTAAGAAATAAGTCATTCAAACTCAGTTTAAAAGTAGGAAAAGAAACCAATTCTCAGTTTCCAACATTCGAACCCAATACAAAGTCCAAATTCCCATTTGTTGGCCCATTGGTCATATGGTCAATCTGATTTTAATAATTGATCAAACTCTGTCTGGATATACGAAGCTAGTCGGGACATCTCAGATTCTTGGACATGATCAAGATTGGCTATCCACTCCATTCAAGACCAAAGATCTGTTTGCCTACTCGAGTCTGTAATTTCTTATGCAATATATTTTTCATTTTATTTGAGTCTAGGAATATGTTGTACACCGAGTCGTACTGGCAAATAGGCTATCCCTAAATGAGTTCAAAATGTTTTTAAAATGACCTCTCAAAAAGGTTTACAAAAAGGTTTTCAAAAAGGTTTTCAAAAATTACCAAAAGCTTTTTCAAAAACCCTAAATAAATCCTGACTTAACCCTGACAGAACTCAGACCGAGTTCGGCCAGAGTTCGGCCAGAGTTCGGTTGGAGGCCGTTGTGATTTTGAATCTTTGGAACTTGGTCCTCCTGCAGTTGCGGATTTGACCGAGATTTGCTCAAAGAGTTCTGTCCGAATTCTGCCCGAATTCTGCCTTTGGAACTCCTATAAATAGAGAAGGATTTCGATCATTTCAATTCACTCATTCACTTTCAATCTTCTCTCTATCTAAAGCTTTCAGTCTTCCAAAGAGTTTTCTAGAGCTTTCAATTTTAGATCCCAAGCCAGTTACAATTCTCTAGTCAGTTTGCCAGTGCGGTACGGTCTAGAAGTTTCTGAGAGATTGTAATCAGAAGGCTTGATTGAAGAATACCTCTTCACATTTGAAGTTGGACGAGTTCTTTGTATCAAAGCTCGCGTTGTAGAAGTTACAAGGACTTCGTAAGAAAACTTGCGATTTTTCCAATAGTGGATTCAACTGGTAGCAAGAGTTCTACCGACTGGATTAGTCCTCAACAGAGGGATACCAGTATACATCGCTGTTTTTGCGTTTGCTTTCTTAACTCTGCCTTTACATTATTTTAGTTGTGATTAATATTCTGTGATTGTGCTGCTAACATTTTTAATTAGCATTTTTCCGCGGCCAACTCTATTCACCCCCCCTCTAGAGTATTACGCTTTACTATTTCGTTCCTACAATTGGTATCAGAGCGGGTGTTACAGGTAAAGCAAAGGTAACAGTACAATTATTTATTCATTTTAATTAACTGTTATATAGATCACAGCACAACACATGGCAACTGTGAAATTTACAAGTGAAGGCCAGGCCACAAACAAACCCCCACTGTTTGATGGTACAAATTATACATATTGGAAAACACGGATGAGTTTCTTCTTGAAATCTCTTGACTTTGATTTATGGTCCATTGTTCTTGATGACTATCAGAAGCCACCTCGTATAAATGTTGATAGAGTTTTAGTTGAAAAATCCCATAGCAGATATACAGAGGAAGAAAAGAAAGGGGCCAGTCTTGACGCACGTGCCATTAATGCTCTTTTTTATGCTTTAGACAGAACTGAATTTAACAGGGTGTCTATCTGCACAACGGCTAATAAAGTATGGAAGCTAGTCGAAGTCACACATGAAGGCACGACTCAAGTCAAGGAATCTAAAGTTGGCAGACTTACTCAAGAGTACGAGGCGTTCAAAATGAAGCCCAACGAAACAATTACACAAATGTTCGAGAGGTTCTTGGATATTGTAAATCCTTTGTCTTCCCTAGGCAAAGATTACAGTAACCATGAAAAGATTCGCAAACTCCTGCGAGCTCTCACCAAAAACTGGATTCCAAAGGCTACTGCAATCATTGAAGGGAACGACCTCACAACTATGTCCCTCGAAGTACTCATAGGTAAGCTACTCACTCATGAACTGGAGCTACAAGATTTTGAAGAGCCTGCACCAAAGGAGAAGACTATCGCCCTCAAGGCTCAGCACAGAAAAGCTGCTGAAGATGACTCAGACAGCAGTGGATCTGACGCTGAAGATCAAGCACTCCTAGCAAGGAAGTTTAAAAGATTCATGAGATATGAGAAGAGAGTCAAAGAAAACAACAGCAACAACTGGTACCAAGAAGATGTTGTCTGCTATGGTTGCAAGAAGAAGGGACACATGAAGAAGGATTGTCCCACAAACTCATCATCAAGCAAGAAGAGCAACAGGTATGAAAAAGGGAACCTGAAGAGATCAACATCACGGAAGTATGCCAACACCAGCATATGGCATGAAAGTGAAGCCAGCGACTCAGAAGACGAACAATCAGAAGACGCTGCAAACATATGCTTTATGGCATCCGATCAGGTACCTACTGAACCTGTAGTTGATAGTTATGATGACTTCACCTTTGAGCAATTAGGAGATGCCTTCAGTGACCTGATGACTGATTACAGGAAACTGCGTAGTAAGTATCAGACCTCTAAGAAGGTACTCAAAGAGTACAAAGGTAAAATAGGTAGACTTACCGACCTACTAGCCGAGGTTAGAAATAATGTTAGTGAGTCTGGTGAGCTTTCTTCAATAAAGCTCTTATTACACGAGACTACCAAGTCATCTGAAGAGAAAGACAAAATTATTGACCAACTCAAGGAAGAACTTTCTATAGAGAAGAAAAGTCTTCAATGTGCACAAATCAGAATGGAATCACTTACTTCTGATTATACTAAGTTGTATGACACTTCCAAAAGATTGGAAATTAGGTTAGGAAAACAGCCTGAGCCTGCTGCTTCCTTCCCTAACACGTGTCACTTACCGAAAAATCGGAACATTCCCAAGCCAAACACTGTCAGACCTAACCCTATAAAACCTTTACCCCAAAAGGTTAAGCCCAAACAAGATTATAGGTATGCTTTCTTCTATACTAGAAAACCCAAACCTACCAACCATACACACCACTCAGCTTTCAACACTCGACATGCACAATGTCATTATTGTGGCCTCATTGGTCATATATCATCTGCATGTAGAATAAGAAAGCTTGTTGATTTAAATGTTTATGCTTGGATACCTAAAGCTAACAATTCAGGACCCAACAAGAAATGGGTACCAAAGGTTTCATCTGCAAACTGTTTTGTAGGTGGAACACCCTTCACATGCTAGAAGTAAATGGATCCTCGACAGCGGTTGCTCACGACATATGACCGGTGATGCTACCCTATTTGCAATATTGTCGAAGAAAAAGAAGGAAGGCTATATCTCCTTCGGTAATAATTTGAAAGGGTATCTTATTGGTATCGGTGATGTTGGTAAGTCTTCCTATCCTGTGATTAAGGATGTCTGTCTGGTTACCGAGTTGAAACATAACCTGCTCAGCATAAGTCACCTAGCTGATCATGGTTATGGAATCAACTTTGGCAAAGATAAATGTACTATAGTTGATAGCTCAACTGGTAGTACTATCTTTGAAGGTATCAGGGAAGACAATATATATGTTTTCTATTTGTTAGAAGAAACTAACATTTCAGGTAGATGCTTAATGGCCAAGAGTGATGAGAGTCATCTATGGCATATGAGACTCGGTCACGCTAATATGGATACAATATCAAGATTATCCACAAAGAAGTTAGTACGCGGTTTACCGGACATTACATTCAAGAAGGATTCGGTATGCAGCCAATGTGAAAGGAACAAAGCTACCAGATCCACATTCAAGTCAGTAAATGCAATATGTACTACTAGACCTCTACAATTGCTTCATATAGACTTATTTGGTCTAGCAGAGTTGCTAGCCTCGGAGGTAAACTTTATGCTTTCGTAATTGTAGATGATTTCTCTAGATACACGTGGGTATATTTCTTGACACGCAAGAATGATGCATTATCCGAATTTATCGCCTTTTGTAAGAAAGTTCAGAATGAAAAAGGTTACATGATCACTCGTATTAGAAGCGATCATGGTGGCAAATTCGAGAATGCTGATTTTGAGCAATTTTGTGACACACACGATTTTATACACGAGTTCTCCTGCCCTAGGACTCCACAACAAAATGGAGTTGTGGAACGTAAGAACAAAACTCTAACCGAAATGGCCAGAGTAATGTTAAATCAGTTTAGTCTACCCAAATATTTTTGGGCTGAAGCTGTCAACACAGCTTGCTTTGTTCTCAATAGAGTTCTAATTCGACCCAAATCGAAGAAGACTCCATTTGAGTTATGGTTTGATAGAATTCCTTCAGTTTCTTACTTTAGAATTTTTGGTTGTAAATGTTTTATTCTTAATACAAAAGACAATTTGGGAAAATTTGATGAAAAGGCCGATGAAGGTATATTTTTAGGTTATGCGGCCAAGAGCAAAGGATACAGAGTCTTCAACAAACGTACCATGATCATCGAAGAGTCAATCAATGTCACTTTTGATGAATTGAATCAAATGACTATTGATGACAATGACGAAGATACATCTGTACCAAGCTCAACTCCAGCTGATTCTCAACCAAGCTTTGTACTAGCTGAACCTCCTAGAGAAGACCCAGTAACCAGCTACCTTCAGAATTTACCGAAAAGGTTGAAATTTACAGCTGATCATCCAAAGGATTTGGTAATTAGTGATATTACCAAGGGAGTAAGTACTCGTACATCCTGTAGAGATATTGTTTCTAGTGTTGCATTTATTTTACAGCTAGAACCCAAAACTATTGATGAAGCATGTAGTGATAGTTTTTGGATAGATGCTATGCAAGAGGAATTAAACCAATTTGAACGGAATCAAGTTTGGGAACTTGTTCCCAGGCCTATTGATCATCCGGTCATTGGCACCCGTTGGGTATTCCGAAACAAACTGAATGAGAATGGTTTAGTGACTCGTAATAAGGCTCGACTTGTAGCTCAAGGATACAATCAAGAAGAAGCTATCGACTACGATGAGACTTATGCCCCAGTTGCGAGATTAGAATCCATTCGCATGTTATGTGCATTTGCATGTTTTTATGAATTCAAACTTTTTCAAATGGATGTAAAGAGTGCTTTTTTAAATGGCTTTGTAAAAGAAGAAGTTTTTGTAGCACAACCTCCAGGTTTCACGGATTTCAAAAACCCAGATCATGTTTTCAAGTTGAAGAAAGCCTTATATGGTTTAAAACAAGCACCTCGTGCTTGGTATGATCGTTTAAGTTCTTTTCTACTTGACAACGGTTTTTCAAAAGGCAAGGTTGACACTACACTGTTTATTAAATCTTTTAATGGCAAGCTGCTTTTAATTCAAATCTATGTTGATGATATTATATTTGGATCTACTGATGAATCTCTGTGTCAAGAATTTTCTAAGTGTATGCAGAATGAGTTTGAGATGAGCTTGATGGGAGAACTGAAATTCTTTCTCGGACTGCAAATCAAACAAACTGATAATGGGACGTTCATAAATTAAGCCAAATATACAAAAGATCTGCTAAAGAAGTTTGATCTGGACAATGTTAAACCTATTGGCACTCCAATGGCAACTTCAACAAAACTTGATTCAGATGAACAAGGCAAGCCAGTCGACACAAGTAAGCATCGAGGTATGATTGGTAGTTTACTTTATTTAACTGCTAGTCGTCCAGATATAATGTTTAGTGTTTGCCTGTGTGCACATTTTCAAGCTAACCCAAAGGAATTACATCTGTCCACAGTTAAGCGTATCTTTTGATACCTTAAAGGCACTTCTTCTTTTGGCTTGTGGTATCCCAAAACTAAGTCCTTTGACCTTATTGGTTATTCGGATGCAGATTTTGCTGGATGCAAAGTTGATAGAAAAAGTACAAGTGGCACATGTCATTTCTTAGGCAAATCTTTAGTCTCTTGGTTTAGTAAAAAGCAAAATTCTGTAGCCCTATCAACAACAGAGGCTGAGTACATCGCCGCAGGACGTTGTTGTGCTCAGATTTTGTGGATGAAACAAACTCTAAAAGAATATGATTTATTTTACACACATATTCCCATTTTCTGTGATAACACAAGCACTATTAATTTGACTAAGAATCCAGTATGTCACTCTCGTACTAAACATATCGAGATTCGACATCACTTTCTTAGAGATCATCATCAAAATGGAGATATAAACCTTGTGTACATAGATACTGAAAATCAATTAGCTGACATCTTCACTAAACCTCTAGCGGAAGATCGTTTCAATTATTTACGTCGAGAATTAGGAATTTTGGACGTCAATAATATTAATTGATTTTGTTTTATGATTATATATCATTATGCAAAAACTGTGTTAGAAACAAACCAATAAAGAGTCTGTCTTTCACCACAACTACGGTTGAAGCGAAGCGGTACTTAAGAGTTCCCCGGTGAACCTCCGCCAGCTGGGACAGTACTCCTACAGCTAATCTGAGACAGTTGCTGTGTAACGACTTTTAATTCATAAAAGAATATTAATTATGTTAATTGAAGGCTAAAATAACTAATCTTTGAATTAAATATTTGAATTGAGACAATGAAAAAGAATGGCAAAAATCAACTTTATAGAACCCTAGGCGAATTCGGCCAAAGCTCTGACCGAATTTGGCCCGAGTTCGGTTGAGGGTGTCTGGTTATATATACAGAACCCGAGCAGCCCTTCTTCTTCATTGCTTCCAAACTATTTCAAACAGCAGCAGCAGCCGACCCGAGCATCAAAACCCTAGTTCTTCACCACCATATTCCATCAAATTCAAGTGGTGAAATCTCTCCAAAATTTGGAATCGTGCGGAGATCGTCGTTCTCTACGACATTTCTTGATTTCGTGAGGTATAACTCTATCTCTCTCCACCTTTCAATTAGTGCATTTTTATTCTAATTTGCACATATGGCACCTAAATTCAATCCACCTAAGAGGAAGAAGACGACCCCTAGTGAGGAAGGGTCATCTTCGCATCCACATGCGGATTCACTCTTTTTGCCAGTCCAAACGAGCGACGGTGCGTTCAACGGGTTTTTCTTTCAAACCCTCGACCAAGCCCTACTGTGGTATGTTGATTTTTCTATGCGATCTATATGCACAGGCGCTCCAGTCAAATGGACTGTATTTCCTGATCATCGTCATTTGTTTGAGGCATTAGGGTTACACTTATTTGTTAATATCTGCTTCCCTATAGCAACTAATGCCATTAGATTATTTTATTGCAATCTCATATTAGACACTTTCGATATGAGCACACGTGTTGGAGGTATTGATATCAATTTCGATGATAGCCTCTTAGCGGAGATCCTTGGTATCCCTAACGAAGGTGAACCGCTAGTCCATATCACTGATTTTGACTTTCCCGAAGGCACGACACTCGCAAGTTTCAAAGCGGAACTCTGTGCACCTGATAGAGTACGCTCTAGAAAGTTCAAGGCTAACAACCTGAACTTGTTTAACTATGAATTGCATCGCATCATCTATTCCACTATTCTTCCAAAATCTACTTCAAAGGATGATGTGACTTCTCTTGAGCTGTCCGCCATGTACCACATTCTTAAGGGGATTCCATTTTCTGCCCCTAAGATCATGATTCAGATGATGGGTCGTTGTCGTATAAGAGATAGAAATCTCTCTTACGCGATGATTCTCCCACGCATCTTTCAGCGCTTCGATATCGATCTGTCGACTTGTACTCAGGACCCTGAGTCCAAGTTTCTTCAGTTATCTCGTCGTAGCATGACTGCTACAGCTCCACCTACTGCTCCTCCTACTGCACCTCCTCCACCACCTCATCAGTATGCCATGACATTTGAGGGCATACATCAGCATTTATCTGCTTTGCACGTCTCGATGACGGATATGGCTCGCGAGCGTGAGTTCCGCGACGTCACCCGTTATCAGGCGATGACAAACTCCTTGGCTGATCTTCGTTTCGCTCAGACTGGTCATTCAGCCGGTTCCATCCCTCGAGATCCAGCTTTTTCGGGTTACCGCTGTGAGGATGAGGCTTTCCATGCCTACTTCCAGCCAGGTAACGCCTATAATTGGTATCGTGCACCTCGTGACTACGTTGGTGAGTTCTATGCTGGCGCCCCTACTCATCCCTCTGGCGCTGGTACTTCTGGTGCTGGTCCTTCTGGACATGCTGGTCGAGCTGATGTTGGTGATGACGAGGATAGTGATGAGGAGATGTGATTTGATTTTTTAGTAACATTTTATTGTACACATGGAAATGCTCCAACATTCCAAGTTTTTATCAGTATTTCTTTTATTTTTATCAGTACTTTCTAGTTATTATCAGCACTTTGTAGTTTGCTTCAGTACTATTATCATTCATGGACATGTTTATGATGTTTTAGTTATGGCATTTCAGTTTATTTCAGCACTTTGTTTTCATTATTAGCACTATCTCTTTATACTGCTTCTTTATTACAAACTTCCTGTGAAATAGCATGCCTGAGATTTTTTTGTTCTTGAAACAATACATGCCTGTTATGCTAATCTGTAGAAACAATCCATGCTGTAATATGTTTCTCAAATTTTTTTATGCCTTTTATATGTTTTCTCACTACTTGTTACTTATGCATTGATTGCGGGGGAGCCTTCTCTTTTGCAATTATTTTGCTAAGTGACAAAGGGGGAGAAAATTAAAGATCTAACATTTCTTTTGAGATAATAGAGGACATAAACAATTTTTACTTTTTGATTTTTTTTTGAACAAGCTTAGCTTAATGTTATATCATTCATAGTTTGTTAATTATCAAAATGGGGGAGATTGTTTGCCCATTGGTCATATGGTCAACCTGATTTTAATAATTGATCAAACTCTGTCTGGATATACGAAGCTAGTCGGGACATCTCGGATTCTTGGACATGATCAAGATTGGCTATCCTCTCCATTCAAGACCGAAGATCTGTTTGCCTACTCGAGTCTGTAATTTCGTATGCAATGTATTTTTCATTTTATTTGAGTCTAGGAATATGTTGTACACCGAGTTGTACTGGCAAATAGGCTATCCCTAAATGAGTTCAAAATGTTTTTAAAATGACCTCTCAAAAAGGTTTACAAAAAGGTTTTTAAAAAGGTTTTCAAAAATCACCAAAAGCTTTTTCAAAAACCCTAACTAAACCCTGACTTAACCGTGACAGAACTCGGACCGAGTTCGGCCAGAGTTCGGTTGGTGGCCGTTGTGATTTTGAATCTTTGGAACTTGGTCCTCCTGCAGTTGCGGATTTGACCGAGATTTGCTCAAAGAGTTCTGCCCGAATTCTGTCCAAATTCTGACAGAAGTCTGCCTTTGGAACTCCTATAAATAGAGAAGGATTTCGATCATTTCAATTCACTCATTCACTTTCAATCTTCTCTCTATCTAAAGCTTTCAGTCTTCCAAAGAGTTTTCTAGAGCTTTCAATTTCAGATCCCAAGCCAGTTACAATCCTCTAGTCAATTTGCTAGTGCGGTACGGTCTAGAAGTTTCTGAGAGATTGTAATCAGAAGGCTTAATTGAAGAATACCTCTTCACTTTTGAAGTTGGACGAGTTCTTCGTATCAAAGCTCGCGTTGTAGAAGTTGTAAGGACTTCGTAAGAAAACTTGCGGTTTTTCCAATAGTGGATTCAACTGGTAGCAAGAGTTCTACCGACTGGATTAGTCCTCAACAGAGGAATACCAGTATACATCGCTGTCTTTGCGTTTGCTCTCTTAACTCTGCCTTTACATTATTTTAGTTGTGATTAATATTCTGTGATTGTGCTGCTAACATTTTTAATTAGCATTTTTCCGCTGCCAACTCTATTCACCCCCCCTCTAGAGTATTACGCTTTACTATTTCGTTCCTACACCATTCTCCAATCATAAGGCCTATTAGAATTGTAATACTTCATTAACATGAACTAAAAATTTTGTGGGGATGATTTAACAGTAAAATAAAAATCAATTGAAGGGATTTAAATGCCCAGCAATTTGGATAGCCACGTATTAGTAAACGAGTATCAGCCGATTGCCATTTTTTCCAATTCAAATCCAAATTTCACATCAAACACCCAAACTAACATGTAAACTGAATCTAACATACATTATTAATCATGTTATGATCTATTTAGAAATTAAAAACATGAATTAAATCATTAAAACTGAATTTAAAACGGTGTACAAGTGACAGGACTGTACACGCACAATACATTCTTCGTGCATGCACGATACCGTGTCTGACACGACACGAGGACCCATGAAACTTTGGGGGCCTCGTGTCAGACACTGCCCGCACCCACGTGTCCAATTACACGTGTCCAAGTGGCGTGTACTGTGCGTAGTACACCCCGAGTAGCAGAAGAATGCTACCCGCGCGCGCGTGGTGCACCCCGCATGTACCCGTATCCATTGCGACACGACACAACACCAAAACAATCTCAGGATACTGGAATCCCATAAGCGAGGTTAAAAACTAATTTTCTATTCAAACAAATTCCTAAAACAGTGATAAAATGCCCACTGTGGCATTTCATCGAACACCTACACGTATCCACTGTTACGTATCCGATACGGACACGTATTGGACATGAAAATCAACAAAACTTATACCAACAGTGAGGGTAGACCTAGGGCTTCCTATTTATGAAATCAAAATACTATTTTATGGTGTGGATTAGAAATTTACCTAGGGTTTGCAATGGCTCAAAAAGCCCCAATGTGTGTGGATCCTCAAGCTACCAAAACTTCTTCAATTGGTTCTTCCCTGAAATTTCTTACCATAGCCATAGAGAACACAACAATTAGAATCCATTGCAAGAAATTAGGAAGAAAAAGGAGTTAGAATGAAGGAGCTATGGATTGGGGAAGAAAGGATTACCTCTTTTTTAAACTTACAAATATTCTAAGGAGGCTAGCCCTAACTTTTAGGAGACATTAAATAGATGGGGGGAGCCCTAAGTGGCCGGCCAAGTGGGGATTGGGCTAGGGTTAGGGTTTAGTGATGGGCTATGGGCCTTGGGCCAAGTTTTACAAGCTGTGGCTAAGTGATTATCTATTGGTCTCAAAACAATAAGTCATGACTTATGAATTAACCCTCTCTATTCTAACTCGAGTCTAAAAGACTAAATCATGGGTTAACTCTAGTTAGACTAGGGTTACTTAACCTAACCAAGGCAGTCACAACTAGGGTTAGCTTCTAGACTAGTCTACCAAAGTCAATGCTAGTCAAAGTCAACCATCATCCAAAATAATTTCTAAAAATTTCCATAAATTCAAATAAATAATATTAAAATCAAATAAACCTAAAAATGAAAAAAATACCCTCAAGCTAAAAATGATAAATGAAATACCCTAATTACATGGCTAGGCTCTAGATCACTATCTCTAGGGTTACACTAGCAAAACACCAAATCACAAGTCATGATTTTTAAATAGTTTAAAAATGATTAAAAATTACCAAAAATCATAATATAAAATAAATATCAATAAATAATAATTATAATTACAAAATTTCAAAATTACGCTCATTTGGAAAATAGGGTGTTACATATCCAAAATACAGAATCCTTCGAACATATATTGATGATATCATCATGCAGGTTAGCGATGCTTCACCACATGAGTAGCATAATTCAATCATTCCAGGTATGTAAAAACTGTCCTTTTCTGTGCAGTCAATGGTAGCGTTGCAAGGGCCGAGCCAATCCATTCCCAAAATGATGTCATAGTCCTTAATGTCTAGAACTATTGCGTCAAGATAGACCTTTTTTACCTCCAAACAAATGATTATGTCTCTGCAGTCTAAATTTGCAAGTCATAAGGCCCGACGGTATGTTAACACTAAAATCGAGGCCTAACGGTGTCATAGAAAATGTGTGCTCGGCGACAAAATCTACCGATATAAAGCTATGCATGGCACCCGAGTCAAATAATATACGAGTAGGTTTGTTTTTAAAAATAAGTATACCTGTCACGACTGTGTCAAATTCGAACGCTTCATCCCAGGTCATGACGTAGACACGACCATGGGCATTGGGGAGACAGTCTTGGCCATTTTGTGGTACGGTCTGTGGAGCCCGAGGTTCTTAACCTCGATTTTGTGGTGCTAATATTACGACGAGCGTTGGTTCAGACCACCTTCAGGGCAGTTGCATACGACATGCCCTACTCGACCGCACACGAAGCATACTCCACTTTTTATTAGGCATTCATTAGCCACGTGCCCGATCTTGTGGCAATGATTGCAAACTACTCGGTTGTCACGCCCCAGAACCAGAATACTGGAGAGCGGGAGCAGACATAGCCAGCTACGTATATTGAAATGGATTCCATCTCGCTATACGGTCACGGCTGTCTAGATACATGAGGGTTTACTACAAGCCAACAGTCTCCTATGGTCATGAACAAGCCTAGTGTCTCAATCACAAGCAAGTATGTAAATATTATAAGATGTATGATCATTAAATATACAATAATAAGGCGTCCCAAATATTACATATTCAGCTGATCATGAAGCTAGTCGTTACAAAATGTGAGGACTAGCAAGAGTTTAGTCATACATGATCAACCCTAGGATCTGTCAATCATGTTACAGCCCGTAGGCAGACAGTAAGTAAATACAATCGAGCTAAACAGGTGCTCGTCGGCTAAAGGCCTCAAAAGAATATTTTTACAATAAAGTGGGAGAGCAAAAATAAACCCACTCGTTGCCCGGGTTACGTCTGGTGTTCACCATCGGGTTGGAAAAGCGGTGGATCCTCTGGAGCTGCTCCAAAATCTGGCCATGCAAAACCAGCTGGGTCAGATCCCAGAAAGAGCAAGTGCCACAAAGGAAGCTTCACTTAGGAACTAAAACCAGCAATCAGCACAAGATATAAATAAAATAATAACTGGGAATAAAGAAAATACATCAGGATGATATACGACGAGATAACCATGGAACTATTCAGATAACCAGGTTACAACCCGTAAACCAAACAAGGACCGGGGTTGTAACCCTTCGTCTGAACAGAACTTGGAATTCTCACCATTTATCGGTAAAATAAATACAAGCATTCTGGTCATTCAATAATCTGGAACAGGATCAGGACAAGACTAGACTGGTTAGACTCCATCCAATCATTTCACGGCCAAGCAAGAACTACGGCTTGATACTTTAACTAACTAGGGTTGTCACAAGCCTAATTACTAACAAGATGCAGTGAGATTATTCCACAGCCACAAGCCCTGCAGACCATCCAGGTTACCCAGGACGAAAGATTAGGGTTGAATTCAGGTGGGTACATCGTCCAGGAAATGCATGTACCCTTAAGTAGCTTGAAAGGTGCAACACATGACAGTGTGCTGGAAATGTGCCCTACTCGACGGCAGGCTACAGATCCTAGGCGCGCCCAGGTAACGGGATTGTCTGTAGCTGGGAAATCTCTTCATGACTAATGTGTTAATCTAGTTCTTAACCTTAGTCCATTTCAATGGGTACTCCTGACCGTGGTACTCAGGAGCTCCCTCCCTAGACATGATGCAAGACAAGACTGGTTTATTTGTACAAGCACAATCGCCCACGGTGTCCATGTAATTTGTACAGGTCATGTCATGTCAGGTAGCCATCGCAACAACTTATCAGATATATCATGTCAGGTTTATCATGTCAAGTATTCTTGTCAGGAGTGCGCCACGACGGGCCACTATCAGGTCATGTCAGGTTTTCTTGTCAAGAGTGCACCACTACGGGTCACTATCGTGTCATGCTCAGGTATCATTTCCAAACATATTAAGCTAATCCATGATTATCAAGTTCATGACAAAAGGCGTAAGGATATAAAATGGACGTAAAATATCTAATAAAATATCAATATTCAGGGCTAAAGAAGAGCCACGCGGCTAAGTCATATGCGGCCAGAAAAGGGTAGACTCATGCGGCCTAATTAGAAGAGCGCATGCGGCCAGGGTCACTGGATCCCATGCGGCTAAGACAAGGGGGCGCATGCGGTCAGGAAGATAGAAAACTCATGCGGCTGGGGGAATGGGTCTTATGCGGCTAGCTGGCTAATCAGGTTCATGCGACCGGGGGAGAAAAGTGTGGTTCCATGCGGCTCGAGAAGAAGCAACCCATGCGGCCGCGGGGAGCAATGCCTATGCGGCTGGGAGCAAGTGTACATATGCGGCTCGCGAGTGTTGAGTTCATGCGGCTCAGGGTAAAGTTCTCATGCGGCCAGCAGGAATGGCGCATGCGGCTGCAGAGTTCAGAACTTATGCGGCTGCGAATTGAACGAGTTATGCGGCTAAGTGAGTCCGACTCTCATGCGGCTCAAGAACTTCCAGTCATGCGGCTGGATAGAACACTTGCCACGTGAATATTCATGCGGTCAAGTCAAGCACTGTTCATCTTCTCCAAAATTTCAGAGAAGAAGGACACCATGAGAGCCAAGTCCTCAAGCTCCATAACTCCATCATCCGGAGCCTAAATCCGAACTTCCATAGGTCAAAATGGGGTAGAACGAAATTCTCTACAACATGGAACCATCAAAACTCGAAAATAATAAGATTTAGTAGATCAAAACCCAAGAAATTCAAAAATAATATAAACTTAGATCTACAAGAATCTAGCCATGGAAATTAGAAAAGCCAAGTACTAAAGTGTTTTATAATGTAGTAAAGAAGAGAATGGAGCAATAAAATCAGAGTTCCTCCATGAAGCAAGTTGCACTTGCCTAGACCTCTCTCTTCTCTCTCTGGTAGGTAAGGAAGTAATGGGGAAGAAGAAGGTGATTAATGAAGAGAGAGAATAGAGAGAATGGATTAATAAATACAAATGGTGGTGGTAGGTAGGGGGTTCACATTGGTTCATATTGAACCAAAGAAAACCGAGCCAAGCCGAACCAAGCCAAGAAATAACCAAGCCAAGATACAAGCTAACAAGGAATCATGCAAATACAGAATAAAGTACGTACACGTATTCCAGAAATACGTAATACGGACCACAAGCATTACAACTCTATCCACCTTAAAAGAATTCCGTCCTCGGAATTTAATCAAGAGGCTAGAGGAGCAATGACAAGCTATATTAATCACATGCAAGCTATAACTAGGCAGACAATTAATCATGCAAGCAAGGAATCGAAGGTATGAGGTATAAGAAAGACATTATACCTCACGAGTCAAACAAGTCGGGATATCGCGATCGGATATCATCTTCACGCTCCCACGTTGACTCCCCCAAAGTGTGATGATCCCAAGCAACTCGGACTAACTTGATAGTCTTGTTCTTGAGGATCTTCTCTCTCCGGTCCAATATAGACACGGGCCTCTCCTCATACGAAAGGTTGGTACCAACAACCAATTCCGAATGATCCAGGATGTGGCTCGGGTCCGGGATATACCGTCGTAATTGGGATACATGGAACACGTCATGCACCTCGCTTAGCGACGGCGGAAGAGCGAGACGATAGGATACATCTCCTACTCGCTCCAGAATGTCAAACGGTCAAATATACCTAGGACTAAGCTTTCCCCGTACGCCGAAACGAATGACGCCACGGTTAGGCAAAATCCTCAGGAATACATGATCGCCGACCGAAAACTCCAGAGGACGCCGATGAGAATCGGCCCAATGGCGCTGGCGATCTTGGGCAACTCTAAGATGATCTCGGACTCTCCTGACCACCTCAACTGTCTGAGCGATCATTTCTGGACCAAGCATCTGCCTTTCTCCAACATCATCTCAGGCTAACGGGGATCTGCACTTCCTGCCATACAGTGCCTCGAACGGTGCCATCTGGATACTGGCCTGGAAACTGTTGTTGTACGAGAATTCTACCAGGTGCAAGTGATCTTCCCAAGAACCACCGAAGTCAAGTGTGCAAGACCGCAACATGTCTTCAAGAGTCTGGATCTTACGCTCCGATTGACCATCTGTCTGCGGATGATACGCTGAACTGAACTGGAGGCGAGTCCCCAAACTCTCTTGCAAGCTACGCCAAAAGTGCGACGTAAATCTGGAATCTCGGTCCGAGGTGATACTGACTGGCACTCCGTGCAACCTGACAATCTGTCTGAGGTACATCTCCGCTAGCTGTGCCGTCGACTGGCCAACTCTAAATGGAAGAAAGTGAGCCACCTTCGTGAGCCGATCAACTATAACCCAGATAGCATCTCTACCAGCTGGGGATCTAGGTAATCCGATCACGAAATCCATGGTCACATGCTCTCACTTCCATTCTGGAATCGGTAAGGGCTGAAGAAGTCCAGTCGGTCTCTGATGTTCAGCTTTAACTTGTTGACAAACCAAACACCGAGAGACAAACCGAGGTATCTCCCACTTCATGCCATTCCACCAGAAATGCTGCCGGATATCACGGTACATCTTTGTACTGCCGGAATGGATGGAATACTGAGAACTGTGAGCCTCTGACATGATCTCCTGCCTGATATCTCCACTGGGTACACAAAGACGCTTCCCATGTCGAAGTGTACCGTCCTCATGAATGCATAACTCTGATCTTCGTCCTGCCTCACACTCTGCCCTAAGTCGCTGAAGCTTGGAATCTGCTGACTGCGCCATCCGAATCCTCTCGACTATAGTGGATTGTACTTGCATGCTGGCCATCAATGCTACACTGGAAGGGAGAACAACTTCTATACCCATCTTCTGAAGATCTGCTGTGAAACCCAGTTTTCATAATTTTAGTTGTAAATAGAATTTGTGGTTGTAATTAAATAAAATATTTTTCAAATTATTATTATTATAATTATTATTTATTTGTGGTTGAAAAGAATTTCGAAATTTAAAATCAACAGGGACTTTTGGATTCCTTAGACCCAGACCGAGTTCGAGCCCGAGCCCGACTTTTCCTTTCCCAAACTCTTGCCTATTTTTTTTGACTTGGTTAAATAAGATAAATGTTAATTAAAAAAAAATATATAAATATATATATAACCCGGTCTTGGAGCTGGACCCGAAGGACCAGCACTTGGAGAAGTGGATCGTTTCTCCTCCTCACGTTCTAGTAACGTTCACCACAACCCTCTGTTAATAACCCCCACACTTCCACCACTTTCCCACTCCTCCCCTTTAATAACTCCATCAATCTCTCTTCTCTCTCACGACTGCACAGAGAAGAGAAGCTCTCTTCCTCTCATCTCTCTTTTCCTCTCATAGCAAAACCAAAACCCTCTCTCTCACTATTTCTCACAACCACTCCATCTCCCTGGAGAGAAAAACCCCACCGAACCCTAACCCCCAATTTCTCGCGGCCACCCCCGTGCTCGACGGCGTCCCGCCGTCCGCTGCCGACCACCGCGCCAACCTCCGCCGATTCCCCGCACGCGGCTCTGCCCGCCGCCCGCAGCAGCGCCTCCGACAGCGCCGCCCCTCCGCGCTGTCGTCCGCCCCCTTTTCGTTCCGGCGAGGCTGCCCTAGCCGCGCCTCCGCGCGCAGGCCTCCCTCCGGCTAGCTCGCGGCCACCCCGTGGCGAGCCCCCGCTCCCCGCAGCCCCTCCGGCGACCGCCAACAGCGCCCCTCGCGCGAGCCGACCGGCTCCCGAGCTCTGCGGCCCCCTCTCCCGCAGCCGCTGCCTCCTCCAGCGCGTGGCTCCCCGAGCTCCGCGGATCCCCTCCGGCCAGACCCTCTCTCGCACTCTTCTGTGCGTGGCGACTCCGTTGTCGCGAAGCTTTGCTGTCCAGATCTGAGACGTCGTTGTCCGAACGCTGTTTCGGTTTTCCCAAGTTTTCCCGCGGCTCCCCGCCAACGGAATTTGGTAATTTCTGGATAATCACAGTAGTTCGTCCCTCCCCGTAGAGTCGATGATGATAGATCGGTCCCCCGGTTCCCTCTCGGGAATCCGGTTAGCTGCGTTATAATTTTCGTTTAGCTGCGTTAGATTAATTTCCTGTGTTTTTACTTGCTGGGTTGGTGTGAATTGGTTGATATTGGATTCCCGGACTTTTCGGGAATTATTTGGTGGAGTTGGAATTATTTCGGTGGATATTTCTGTGGACTATTTTAGGTTGGAAACTATTTGCAGGAATTTGTTGGCGCACTTTCCAGTTTTGGGTTTGTCCCGGAATAGAGGAAGTGCTGCCCAAATTTTTACAAAAATTATATTTTTATTGATTGCAAAACCGGCTTTCGAAAATGATTTCCAAAACTGATTTTCGGGCAACGACCGTACCGGTCTGTGGGCCCCGGCGAAATGCAAACGCACCGGTCCGACCGGACGTTGAGGCATAAACCGAAATTTGAGGAAGGGACCGAGTCTGAGACTCCTAGCTTCTTTTTATTATTTTTAATTTAGGCTATTTATATTAGATATTTATTTTCTTGCACTTTATTTAATTCCAGTCATTTTCTTTTATTTAATGTAAAAGAAAGATGTATCGGGCATAAGCCCACCCTAGGACCAGTAGCTGTGCCAATGTATTTGTGTAGCGTAGTTTATTTTCTTTTCTTTTTCTGGTGGATGTAAATTTGGGTGGTTTTGGATTGATTGCATAATCGTAGGCTAGAACGTAATTTACCGTTTAATCATGAATTGGTTAAAATGAATAAAATATTATTAATTCACTGTTTGTCACTAAAAGAAAACTGTATTTTATATACATATTATAAAAACACAAAGTTTTCCAAATTGTATTTGATTCTTGCGATTTTCCAAATTGTAATCGATTCTCGTGATTTTCCAAATAATTCAATTAACCGGCTTAATCAACGCACGTAGTTGCGACGTAATCGTTAGCTGTAAATTAATACAACTTAAAACCTGACTAGGACTTACTACTAGAGATTGCAACTAGCACACTTAGTCTGGTTATTCAGGAATCTAAGTCGAGTTCTCAATTGTAGGAACTCGAAGTTACAACTGACGTTCCTCCTCGGTACCGACTCGTTCTTCCAGTCAATCTAATACAAGGCAAGTGCAGTTATGTCTATTTGGTAATTTATCTAGTAATTGTTTTATTGTAATTTTAAACCACATTGCTACACGGAACTCTCTCCTAGAGTTCGAATATTGACTCATTGATTGAATCTGATTGACTCGGGATATTGGGGGAGTAGTGTAGCGTCTATGACCAATACCCCTATATTGCATCATTGATTGTGCGAGCTGATTCCTCCTATACACGAGGATAGGCCGGACCGTATCATTAGGATATAATTGAATCATCCCAAGCCGGTCATAGTTCGTTACCTACTCAAATCACATTGTTTTCAATTATAGAATTGTTGAAAAAATATTGTTAAAGTATTTCAAATTGTTTAACATTGCAAATTTC
This sequence comes from Iris pallida, assembly GCA_029216955.1. Taxonomy (NCBI): domain Eukaryota; kingdom Viridiplantae; phylum Streptophyta; class Magnoliopsida; order Asparagales; family Iridaceae; genus Iris; species Iris pallida. The sequence continues at coordinate 1,104,554 of JANAVB010008600.1, read as the reverse complement.
AAATTATTATTTGAATTATTGGATATTCGTAATTGTACTTTGCTCCCTCCTGACTGGAGACCCAACATTTTAGGTATCGCTGATGATGCTTTGTTCCACGATATTTTTCCTGAGATTCCAACTAGAGGGCGATGATCTCGAGACTGATGAGCTGGATGCCTAGATTTTTCTTCTACTTTTATAATTCATGATGTTTGTGGAAAACAATGTATTACAGATGTATCTTTCATTTTATTGTAAAAGTTTTTTTTTAAACTATTCGAGTTATTAAAGTTGTGACAATTAGACTGTGTTGTTTATTTACCTGCATGAGTGATACAGCTTACTGCCGCCGTCTCAACAACGGTGCAGGCTGGGCATGATCCGGTTCGACCCAATTATTTGGGATTGGGTCGTGACATCTGCTAACCGCTCTGGTTGTGCTGTTAGGAAATAAACTCCGGCTTTCCTGCTCAAAGCATCTGCAACAACGTTGGCCTTCCCAGGATGATACTGCAAGTTGACATCATAATCCACAAGAAGCTCCAGCCATCTTCTCTGACGCATGTTAAGATCCTTCTGAGTGAAAACATACCTCAGGCTCTTGTGGTCGGTGAAAATCTCCACCCTGTCTCCATACAAGTAGTGCCTCCACAACTTAAGTGCAAACACTACTGCTGCCAGCTCCAAGTCATGGGTTGGGTAATTCCTCTCATGATCACGAAGTTGTCGTGATGCATAAGCTATTACCTTTCCATGCTGCATCAGAACACATCCTAAGCCTCTGCCTGAAGCATCACAATATACTGAGAATCCTCCGGTCCCATCTGGAAGCGTGAGAATAGGAGCTGTTATCAGGCCTCGCTTCAACTGCTCAAAAGAACTCTGGCACTCTGCTGTCCAAGCAAAATGCGCATCCTTGTGAGTCAACTGGGTCAACGGCGCTGATATTCGAGCAAAATCTGATACAAATCGCCGGTAATAGCCGACCAATCCAAGGAAACTGCGAACTTCTGCAACTGTGCTGGGCACCGGCCATGACTCAATAGCCACAATCTTCTGGGGATCCACTTCTACTCCTCCTCTAGTGATGATATGACCCAAGTACGAAATACGATCGAGCCAGAACTCGTATTTACTGAACTTGGCATACAACTGGTGCTCTCTGAGGATCTGAAGAACAACTCTGAGATGTTGTTCATGCTCCGCCTCACTCTTGCTGTAGACCAGGATTTCATCCAAGAACACAATCACAAACTGATCCAAGTAAGGCATGAAAATACGATTCATGAGATCCATGAATACGGCTGGCGCATTGGTTGCTCCAAAAGGCATAACAAGGAACTCCCAATGTCCATATCTCGATCTAAAAGCTGTCTTCGGGATGTCCTGCTCTCTGACTCTGATCTGGTGATATCCTGAGCGCAAGTCGATCTTCGAGAATACTGATGCCCCCTTGAGTTGATCGAACAAGTCATCTATCCTCGGGAGAGGGTATCTGTTCTTGATTGTCACTGAGTTCAAGGTACGATAATCAACACATAACCTGGACGTACCATCTTTCTTTTTCACAAGAAGCATCGGGGCTCCCCAAGGCGATCCACTAGCACGAATGAATCCCTTGGTTCTGAGTTCTTCAATCATCTTGTATAAGATCTCCAACTCTGAAGGCGCCATCCTGTAGACTCTCTCTGATACTGGGGCTGTCCCGGGAATCAAGTCTATAGTGAACTCGATCTCCCGCTCCGGCGGCATACCTGGAAGCTCTTCTGGGAAAACATCTGGGAACTCATCCACTATTCTGGGCAACTGCACTGCTGCTACTGCCATCCGCAATACTGGAGGAGAAGGCTCAACTGTGCCTCGAGAAAAGGAAAACTCTGGCTCGCCTGGAATGCTAAAAACAACCCTACCAATGTGGCAGTCTATTCTAGCATACTGGTTCCTCAACCAATCCATCCCTAGGACCACATCATAATCGGCCATCGAGAATTCTATCAATCTAGCGGGGAACTCTCTACCGCTAACTACGATCCGACACGAGGAAAACACTCTATCTACTCCCACAAGTCCGTTACCAGTAAGTATATTGAGCCTTACTGATAATGACTCAGGCTCCAATCCTACCCGTGTTGCGAATCGTGCAGACATAAAAGAATGCGATGCACCAGAATCAAATAAAGCTGAAGCTGGAAATGAGTTGACGAGAATAGTACCTGCCACTACCTCTCCTGGTGCCAATCCTTCCTCTGCGGTCATCACCATAGCCTGACCGTGCCCTCGGGGTGCTGGTCCCCTCCGCTAGAATCCTCGCTGCCTATTCTGACTCAAGGCTTGGGCTTGTGCATGCTGCTGGGGGTTCTGTTGCTGGAACATCTGGGACTGAGGCGGCAAGGGCCTCGGCAATGGATACTGTTGCTGCTGCTGGACTGGAACTGGGGCTGGTTCCCTCACCGAAGAGCTGGAAAGGTTGGACGATGATGAACCACCCCTATTCGGGCAGGATCCAACCCTATGGTCTGCTGCTCCACAAACCAGACACAATCCCTGCGCCCTGCGACACTCTGCCACTACATGGCCTGGCTTCCCACAATGAGAACATCCCACTGCGGAAGACTGCTTCTGCTTCTGCTGCTGCTGAGGGTACGTCGAGATGGAATGCTGAACCGACGTTACTGAGGCCGCCCGCCTCGGAGCTCCAATAGTCAAAGCCCTGGCAGCCGGGGCTGGGGCTGAAGACTGATTCATCTGGCCGTGAGATCTCTTTCGACCTCCGGTCCTATCCACAATCCTCTGGGAGGTATACTCGTGCCTCCGGGCTGCTCTCAAGACCGCATCAAAAGTCTGATGCTCAAACTGCTCTACTGCCAACAAGATCTCCAGGTGAAGCCCCTGCTGGAATCACTGGGCTCTATCATACTCGGTTGCCACTAAGGTGGGAGCAAACCGACTGAGTCTCGAAAACTCGGCCGCATATCCATCGACCGTCCTGCCTCCTTGCTTCATATTGGTGAACCTGGTCTGCAGATCATACCGAGCCACGGCATCGAAATACTTGGTCTAGAATCTCTCTCTGAACACCGCCCAAGCAATAGGTGCTACTAATCCAACGGCCTGAGCTGCCCACCAGCTGCGGGCAAGATCTAACAACTGCAGGCGCACAACTGCCACCTCTCATTCTCTGGAATCTTGGCTGCTTCTAGAACCACCTCTGTGTCCTGAAGCCATGCATATACCGCGATAGCATCTTCACTACTGTCAAAGAATAGAGGGTTCAGGCGCTTGAAGCTGTTGGCCGTGCTGTTACCCTGATGACCTCCTCGGGTCAAAGCATCCGTCACTGCCTGTTGCAAGGCATCTCCATGACGATCTTGAGAAGCTATCAAGGTCCTGACGAGTCCTATTAATGTGCCATCATCAGGTTCGGTAGGCTGAACTGGCTGAACTGGAGGCTCTTCTCCAATTGGATCGACTCTGGAGGCTACTCCGGAGTGCTAGACATGATCTCCGGGTTGCTGCTGTTCCGCGGGAGGTGCTCCGCCTTGCTGGCCGGCAGGTCCAGGAACAATGCCGCTGAAGAAGACGACATAGGGAACAATAAGGAAGGACCAGGACAGATCAACGATACAAGCATATGATCAGGACAAGAATCCAGGGATTCAGAAGATACGAGCAGAGATCAAAGGCGGATACTGATTGAGACATCTATTCGGTAAACCCTCACATATCTTGATTTACAAGACCTGTATGGGCCACCACTTAAACCATGTCACGCCCCAGAACCAGAATACTGGAGAGCGGTAGCAGACATAGCCAGCTACGTATATTGAAATGGATTCCATCTCGCTATACGGTCACGACTGTCTAGATACATGAGGGTTTACTACAAGCCAACAGTCTCCTATGGTCATGAACAAGCCTAGTGTCTCAATCACAAGCAAGTAAGTAAATGTTACAAGATGTATGATCATTAAATATACAATAATAAGGCATCCCAAATATTACATATTCAGCTGATCATGAAGCTAGTCGTTACAAAATGTGAGGACTAGCAAGAGTTTAGTCATACATGATCAACCCTAGGATCTGTCAATCATGTTACAGCCCGTAGGCAGACAGTAAGTAAATACAATCGAGCTAAACAGGTGCTCGTCGGCTAAACGCCTCAAAAGAATATTTTTACAATAAAGTGGGAGAGCAAAAATAAACCCACTCGTTGCCCGGGTTACGTCTGGTGTTCACCATCAGGTTGGAAAAGTGGTGGATCCTCTGGAGCTGCTCCAAAATCTGGCCATGCAAAACCAGCTGGGTCAGATCCCAGAAAGAGCAAGTGCCACAAAGGAAGCTTCACTTAGGAACTAAAACTAGCAATCAGCACAAGATATAAATAAAATAATAACTGGGAATAAAGAAAATACATCAGGATGATATACGACGAGATAACCATGGAACTATTCAGATAACCAGGTTACAACCCGTAAACCAAACAAGGACCGGGGTTGTAACCCTTCGTCTGAACAGAACTTGGAATTCTCACCATTTATCGGTAAAATAAATACAAGCATTCTGGTCATTCAATAATCTGGAACAGGATCAGGACAAGACTAGACTGGTTAGACTCCATCCAATCATTTCACGGCCAAGCAAGAACTACGGCTTGATACTTTAACTAACTAGGGTTGTCACAAGCCTAATTACTAACAAGATGCAGTGAGATTATTCCACAGCCACAAGCCCTGCAGACCATCCAGGTTACCCAGGACGAAAGATTAGGGTTGAATTCAGGTGGGTACATCGTCCAGGAAACGCATGTACCCATAATTATCTTGAAAGGTGCAACACATGATAGTGTGCTGGAAATGTGCCCTACTCGACGGCAGGCTACAGATCCCAGGCGCGCCCAGGTAACGGGATTACCTGTAGCTGGGAAATCTCTTCATGACTAATGTGTTAATCTAGTTCTTAACCTTAGTCCATTTCAATGGGTACTCCTGACCGTGGTACTCAGGAGCTCCCTTCCTAGACATGATGAAAGACAAGACTGGTTTATTTGTACAAGCACAATCGCCCACGGTGTCCATATAATTTGTACAGGTCATGTCATGTCAGGTAGCCATCGCAACAGCTTATCAGATATATCATGTCAGGTTTATCATGTCAAGTATTCTTGTCAGGAGTGCGCCACGACGGGCCACTATCAGGTCATGTCAGGTTTTCTTGTCAAGAGTGCACCACTACGGGTCACTATCGTGTCATGCTCAGGTATCATTTCCAAACATATTAAACAAATCCATGATTATCAAGTTTATGACAAAAGGCGTAAGGATATAAAATAGACGTAAAATATCTAATAAAATATCAATATTCAGGGCTAAAGAAGAGCCATGCGGCTAAGTCATATGCGGCCAGGAAAGGATAGACTCATGCGGCCTAATTAGAAGAGCGCATGCGGCCAGGGTCACTGGATCCCATGCGGCTAAGACAAGGAGGCGCATGCGGTCAGGAAGATAGGAAACTCATGCGACTGGGGGAATGGGTCTTATGCGGCTAGCTGGCCAATCAGGTTCATGCGGCCGGGGGGGAAAAGTGTGGTTCCATGCGGCTCGAGAAGAAGCAACCCATGCGGCCGCGGGGAGCAATGCCTATGCGGCTGGGAGCAAGTGTACATATGCGGCTCGCGAGTGTTGAGTTCATGCGGCTCAGGGTGAAGTCCTCATGCGGCTGGGTCAACCAAGTCTCATACGGCCAGCAGGAATGGCGTATGCGGCTGCAGAGTTCAGAACTTATGCGGCTGCGAATTGAGCGAGTTATGCGGCTAAGTGAGTCCGACTCTCATGCGGCTCAAGAACTTCCAGTCATGCGGCTGGATAGAACACTTGCCACGTGAATATTCATGCGGTCAAGTTAAGCACTGTTCATCTTCTCTAAAATTTTAGAGAAGAAGGACACCATGAGAGCCAAGTCCTCAAGCTCCATAACTCCATCATCCGGAGCCTAAATCCGAACTTCCATAGGTCAAAATGGGGTAGAACGAAATTCTCTACAACATGGAACCATCAAAACTCGAAAATAACAAGATTTAGTAGATCAAAACCCAAGAAATCCGAAAATAATGTAAACTTAGATCTACAAGAATCTAGCCATGGAAATTAGAAAAGCCAAGTACTAAAGTGTTTTATAATGTAGTAAAGAAGAGAATGGAGCAATAAAATCAGAGTTCTTCTATGAAGTAAGTTGCACTTGCCTAGACCTCTCTCTTCTCTCTCTGGTAGGTAAGGAAGTAATGGGGAAGAAGAAGGTGATTAATGAAGAGAGAGAATAGAGAGAATGGATTAATAAATACAAATGGTGGTGGTAGGTAGGGGGTTCACATTGGTTCATATTGAACCAAAGAAAACTGAGCCAAGCCGAACCAAGCCAAGAAATAACCAAGCCAAGATACAAGCTAACAAGGAATCATGCAAATACAGAATAAAGTACGTACACGTATTCCAGAAATACGTAATACGGACCACAAGCATTACATCGGTTCCTCCTTTGGTTGCCGCCTCCTTTGCCGTGGTTTGGACGCTTATGCACATTTTTACCTCCTGTGTTGCTATGGTGCTTGTGATTATAGGTATGCACAGTGCCTGCGACGACCGGAGGGTATCGAGGCTCAAGACGAAGGGCATGGTTAAGTGACTCGCCCATTGTTTGATAGTCGGGCACAGTTACATGAGAAGAAATAGAAGGCCTCAGGCCCACTTCGAATCTCTATGCTCGACTCGCGGCCTTTGGCAGGTAGACATCCACAAATCGGACGAACTTGTTAAATTTTGCAGCATACTTGCGTACCGTCATGTTTTCCTATTTAGCTGTATGAACTAGTTCTCCTTCGCCTGGCCGATCACTGTAGGTAAGTACTCAACTTCGAAGGCCTTCTAGAACGCAGCCTAGGAGATCGGTACGGTAGAATCATCACGACGGATAGCTGGCTTTTATACCGTCCACCAGTCGTGCGTGTTCAACCGAAGTTGAAGTTGAGCGCAGACAACTTTCTTGGCCTCATTGATGCCGAGGAGCTCGAAGTTGTCTTCGATCCCGTCTAACCAGTCGTTCGCGAGGAAAGGATCGTCAGTGCCGAAGAAGGAAGTACGAAATGCCTTCTTGATGTTGGTATAGTCAAAGGTGTTATTCTTTGGCGACGCTGGCTGAGACGAAGGCTCCCTGGGTGTGACTTCAATGGGTCGGGTTACGGGTTCGACAATACGGATTACAGAGTTCCTGTTGGTCATGACCGTTTGTACCAACTACCGTAGCGTGTCAAGTTGCCCGTGTTGCATCTTGAACTACACTTCGAACCGGGCTTCAAATTTGGCCTGTCACCTTTCAGACTGCAGGCACAACTTATCGCTTTCTTATTGGAATGCTGCGACATGCCTCTGTTGTATTTCGAGCATATGTACCATTCGCTCCATAGGATTGTCGGAAGGTTCGACTTTGATAGGCATCCTCTCCATTGGGTTGACGGAAGGCTCAACTTTGGAACTACTCGATCCGCTGGAAGCACTCGCCTCGCCCTCTGCCCGAGGTTCCGTAACTCCTGGAGGAAAAGGCAACTCTTGTTAGTTTTAGAAAATGTCCTGGGTTCAGCGTATGGAACAACTCATCTCATCGACATGAGGTCAACGGTTCGAGACTAGAGACATGAGACAGGAGGCCAAGGATATAAAGTCATGCTCTGATACCATTATATCATGCCTTGATTTTGCAGAATCGATAATCATCCCCCGAACGTGATGTCGAATGAACGTTGGTCGCGATCGCATAAGACATAGTCATAAGGTAATCCAAAACACAACATATAAAAGAAAGATGTAGATAAATTGAACAACACATTGAGACAGAAAAACTTTGCATTTTATTGATAATATACATCATTTATAGAATCTATTACAATCGTGCCGCGAGGGCTTATAACGTGACTTGATTACAAAATGAGTGTCGATGAGATAGTTGTTCCTTATATACATCCCTCATTTACAACAAAAGTATTCCAGCCACCTGGATTATAGGGAGGCCGAGACATGTTCCTTGGACTGTTGTAGAGAGTCTTCAAAAGTGATGCGACGGGAGTCTTTGATGCGCGGTCGAAGCTTCAAAACACGAACGTCGCCTTGGTCAGTTCGTGCATCCCTCCGAATTTGTACCACCTGTAGAGAGCGAGGGTCAGTATGATCACATGTACTGGTGAGTGGCTAATTAAAATCTATGCTCTCATTTGTTCAAGCAGTTTTATAAAACATGTTAGATATTTGGTGGTCTTCCTAACCATCCTGATCGATTTGCATGTTAACATGTTTTAAGGCAAGCATATAAAATTGTATGCATTGAGCAGTTATCATGTTTATTCCGTTTCACATGCATTAGTTCAAGCAGTAAAAGGGTATGAAGGTCACTGGCAATGTCAAGCCATCATTGACTATAGCTGGGTTAGACGGTGACCCTTTCGCGGTGGATAGCGAGCCCTTTGCGAAAGTTCCCGAATCACCCGTAACGATCTTGCTGGCACTTGCTATACTCGTTCCTCTCAGGCTAAATCAGTTCCTTGGCCTAGGCAACCGTTCGAGGAAACTACCTCTTGTACACAAGAATCTAGAAAGGATCAAAATCACTAGGGCGCGATTTAGGATAAAATCAAAGATACATGATTTTAAAATGTTAAGAAGATATAAGTTTTCAAGAAGGACAAAAATTATAGATATTCAAGGGTAAAATTCAGAAAGTACTAATCTGTGATTACGTTTCCTAATCCTATAATCTTCTAGAATATTGCAGGCTCGTAGTGGCACAACTAACCTATGTACTACTATGACTTCATACTAGTCGCAAAGCCGAGACCTGTATGGGCTACCATAGAAATGTGTCACAACTTGCACCCGTATGTTTGGGCACGGGTGCATGTGGCTGGCCCAGCCTATGGCACAAAAGTGACGTAGCGCGCTGTTCAAGCAAGCAAACTCAATCACAATGATAAACAGATGCATCAAAAAGAAATAATTAGATTTTTATAATTGATAATGAAATTAACATAAACAAGTGAACCCAAGAGTTGATCACAAATTATTACAAAACACTAAGAAAGTCTCATGAAGACAAATCCGATAGCAGATAATAGAAATCAGACTAAGAAGGGTACTAAACAAAGAAATCCTAAGTAATTCTCTCTAGACATGTCTTCGTCCTGCTTCATTGGGTGGATAGATCACAAGTCCAAATGAAAGCTAAAATACTAACATATCCAGTAAGGATTGGAGCAAGTAATACACACACAATATCGCACAATACAAAAAAAGCCATGTAAATAATGTAACTAATAACTAGATAAAGAGACTGTACATGATAATAAATATTAAACTAGATAATGATAAATAATTCTAAGGAACTAGTAGATAAAGATAAGTATTTTTAGAGAACTAACCATACTACCAAAATAATCATGCGAGATCAAGTACGATAAGACTAAGGTACGTGTGTTTGAAATACCATTTTTGTTATGTGACCAGCTTGGGTTGGTGATTCTAAAGGTACAGTTCGAACATACATGAGATGTATGTCGTACTATCATTCTAAAATGACTCCGGTGGTTGGTTGTTGGTGACAAAACTACTTGGCATTTTCCTTTTCTCATGATTCATGAAACAAGTGATTCAAAGATTCTAAAATAGGTAATTCTGAAGGTGATTCAAAGATTCTGAAATGAGTCCAGTTCAATGTTCATGAATCAGATTTAAGCAATGTCACCATGTGTCAGGATTGTGTCTCAATATGATAACAAACTAGGAAAGACATAATAACAACATTTATAATGTATAATGAAACATAAAGCACAGTGTACTTGCCTCAAATAGTTGGAGTCGACGTGTACGACATGAACATGTCGACACATAATGACTTAGAAGCTAAATCACAATAAATAATAAAAAAAACATGAAATAGACCATTCCTTTGAGTTCATAATAGTCGAAATAGCAAAATTTGGTATATAGAAGTACAGATTTAAAGAGTCAGCACGATAATCGAGGAACGAAAATGATTTGATTAGTCATGATCGTGATTTGATTAAATAGGCTAAAAGGGAAATTGATTAAGGAATTTAGTCTTGGAAAAATATAGCTAATAAGGTTAGCCCAAAATACTGTTTAAAAAATATCAATATTATTTTTAAAGGCTGGGGCTAAACATTAACTTGTAATACAAGCCCACAACCCATTGTTAATCAAATAATATCTAGGGCCCAAAGTCTATGATTACCATATAGAAAGATTTCCTAATAGTGGCCAACATTTAGACCAAAATAGACTTCACTTTAGGGTCCAAACCCAAGTAAGTCATGTAGGGCTCGAAGCCCAATTTGGATTTAAATAATGTAGGGCTAAAAGCCCAATTTGTATGATTACATAATGATGTAGAGCTAAAAGCCATTTCAAATTATTGCAAGTGATGTAGGGCTATAAGCCTAATATGTTATTACTACTTACATATAAATACAAACCCAAAATAGGAATTAAATCCTTTATAATGGTCTCAGCCAATATATTGAAAATGTAGGCCTACGGCCGAAATAAATACAATCTAATTAAATCTTTATTGGCTTAAGGCCCTAAATAATATATTAATCTAATTTTATATGGCTTAAAGCCCAAACAACTTACATAGGGCTCAAGGCCCAAACAACTTATATAGGGCTCATGGCCCAACTAAAATAATTTAAAGCGTAAATAAACTCTTTGTTATATATATATATATATATATATATATATATATATATATATAGTCAAATCTGAAGTAGATTCAATTACGGTCCAGGCCAATTGATTTAACCCAGTGGGCCAAAAATCAATTAAACTCCAATTTATACTAAAAAAAATTCTTAAAGCTCTATATTAGAATTTAATTAAATAGGCTTAAGCCCAAATGGATGTTAAAAAAAAAATTCTAAAACCATAAACTGCTGCTCACCTTAAAATGAAAAGGGGGAATGAGATTGAGATGAATGGGAGCGGAGATAGAGAGAGAGAGAGAGAGATAGAGAGAGAGAGGGAGAGAGAGTGAGAGTGAGAGAGAGAGAGTGAAGAGAGCGAAAGAGAAAAATAGCACCGACCGGAGATGGAGATCGGCCACGCGATGCTAGCGGCCGGGGAGCGGTGTGAAGGAGGCACGACAAAGGAGGTCAGGATTTGGGGGTCAATTGATCTAATGTCGATGGGTCAAGCACGAGAAGCGGCTGGAGGCTAGACTATCGTCGAGCATGGAGAACAGAGAGCTCGTCGTCGACTGCGGTAGAGGATCGGCGAAAGCTCACCGCGGGGTTGCTAGGACCTCATTGGAGTAGAGCTACTGCTCGCTGGCCGTAGGGATCGAGAGGTCAGGCAGAACCCAGCAGCACAGATCAGGAGCTGGCGATGAGGACTGGGGCGACAGCTCTACTGGGCGGTGGAAGCCAGGGTCGGGGCCGGAGTGGAGAGTGGTTGGTGGTGACATGTGGGGTCGAGTGGAGATGTTGTGGTGGTAGGGACAGGGGATAGATAGGTGGTATGTAAACCTCCTGAATTTTTATTTTTTTCTATTTTAATTTAGGTAATTTTTATTTGAGAAGATTATAGTATGTGATAAATTGGGTTTAAGATTTTTTTCAAATTAAATAACAAATATTTATACATGATATATGAAATGCAAAATTTTTATAAAAATATTCTTTATTTTATTTTAATTTTTTTAGTTTTTAGAACTTTTTAGAATTATTATTAGAACTTTAGAGTTTCTATTTCTTAAATAATTGTTAATAGAAAATATTTACTCCATATTATATAAATGGGTAACTTTTACAAAAAGAATTTTTAGATTATTTTAGAAATTTATTTGAGATTTTTTTGGAATTTTAAAAATATTATTAAGATGTTTAAGTTTTATTAAGTATATATATATATATATATATATATATATATATATATATATATATATATATATATATATATATATATATATATATATATATAAACTCCTCTAACCCGAGGTCGAGCCCGCGGGTGGGGAGGTGTTTTTTTTTTTCAAAAGGTTGAATTTCTCAGACTTAATCAAATGAACACCAAATCACCCCAAACTTGAATCTCTTCTATCCCTATTCGATCTCCAATACCAGACATAAATAGCTGCGAGAATTCGAATCAAATTTGGATTCAAATCCATTTTAAAATAAAAAGTTTATATATAATTTTTTTTTCAAAAACTTCCATTCCGATCTTCAAATATTTCTCCCCAAATCAAAACCTAGCCTACCCGACCACTTACCTTGCTGCCTGCCACTGCCTCCCTCGCCGCCATCGGTCATTGTAGTCGCCAAAAATATAGAAGAACATAGTCCTCTCTTCTAAAACGAAACTGCGATGTACGTCACTTTGAACCTCAATTTCTTTCTCCTCGCATGATTAAATTTTGATCTATCAAATCCTATACGTGACCTACATGACCATATTAGAAACCCTTCAATTGGTTTAAATTGTGATATATTAATATTCCAACAAATCTCCTTTAAAAATCACGAAAAATTGCCCTATTATATTTATGTTCAATTATGACAGTTTGTTTAATTGAAATCCCTAGTTTAGAAGCCGATTTCTGAATAGATTATTAGGTATTTATAAAAACATGACCTGAAAAATCTTATATACAGCCTATACAAGATTAAAACCCCATTTTTGGTTTTATTTTTACTCTATAATATTCTTGTTAAACAGTTTCCAAAATCAGAAAAAATAGTTTTCAAATATAATAAATTTTGATAAATTTCACCGATACGACGTTCACCTCGACAAACTGGGAGAAGTAGTCATGAAAAGAAAGCATTGAAAGGTGCGTATCGACTTCGACGACATGTGAGATTCGATAGAAATTGATTTAGTTGCGTATACACGAAAAAATCGAGGCGTATCGGTTGAGGTACTCTATATCGATCATTTTTCAACTAGCCCATTATAGAGCCTAAAAATTAAGTTACGCCATGTTTGTACTACTTAGAAATCAAGTTGCGCCCAAAAAAATCAAGTTGCACTACTGTTATGAAGCACAAAAATCAAGTTGCGCTACTGCTCAAGTTGCGCCACATATCAGATTGTGCCTAAACACATTGCGCCTAAGCCTACGTGGCGCCTGACAGTAATTGTCATTATTATCTGATAGCACTGACAACTGACAAAATGTCAAACGAAGAAATATCTTCGAATCCCGTAAAGCGTGGCACTCAAGACGATTTGCTGTCATTAATGACAGCTGTTCAGCACGCTCTACAAGTTGCGCCTAGGCGCAACCTGATCAAACTCTTCTCACAGACTGACACATAACCCAAATGATGCCACGTGCCTATGCACTAAGTTGCGCTAGGCACAACCTGATCAATCGCAGTTTGACTCTTTGACTGAAGCTCGTACAACTTGACAAAGTTGAAGCAACTAACGTTCTAAAGTAGGATGACGTGGCACACATGCCACTAATCTCTCAAAACGTATCCACTACTCTGTACACGACCATGCGCATCTCAATCATATGATGCCATGCATCTAAATACAGTTAGTACATATTCGAGTAATTGAATGGAAGTTGGTGCAACCTGAGGTTGGTGCAACCCGAAGCCGCGCAGTTCGACCTCGCACAAATCAGAATAACTGCTAAAACAGTTATTTTCAGAACTTTATAAATATAGTTTCCAATCATTATCAGAGGAACAGAAATCAAGATTTCTTGCCAAAGTGTTATTATATTCTCCAGAGGCCGTAGTCTTCAAGTTCACATAGTCTAAGGGATAAAACGATCGTCTTTTGATCGGATTCCTAAAGTTGTACTTTCCCAGAATTTATTGTACATTGTATGATTTCTTTTCAAGTTTGGAATAAACTTTTTGTTTTTGCAAACAAAATGGCGACTCTGGTGGGGACTTTCTTCTCCTCTGATGAGAAGGTGAAAACTCAATATGATACCGCGTCAATCGACAAGACGCAGAAGACCCTGGTTGTTCAAATCAACCAGACAGCCTACGAGGATATGATCAACAAGAAGAGCACTCAGTGCACTATGGCTATTGCCAAGAACATGATGCTTTCTGTGTGGACTCCTAAGCCTTCTTCAGTTGCTGTTGCTCAGGAGTAACCCATTCACTTTGCTGCCAAGACACAATCTGCCTCTGTGGCCAAGGCGTAATCTACATCTGTGGCCCAGGTGCAACCCATTCACTTTGCTGCCAAGGTGCAATCTGCCTCTGTGGCCAAGGTGCAATCTGCTTCTGTGGCCAAGGCATAATCTGCTTCTATGGCCCAGGCGCAACCCACTCACTTTGCTACCAAGGCAAAACGGTCTCTGTTGCCTTGGAGCAACCCAAAGGAAATAGCCTTTTGGCTATTCTCTCTTCCTCTCCAGTTCTGAACTTGGAGAAGCAATGTTTTAGTGCTAGTGCTAGACAGAACAGAGGGAAGGGCCCTTTGGCACTTCTTCAACTTGTGCAACCTGTGCCTATTCTAGTTCAACAATAAAACAGAGGAAAACGCTTTTTAGCTAACCCTTCATAAAATAAAGGAAAGCACCCTTTGGTCTTTTCTTAATCTTCCCCAATCTATGACTCGGAGAAAAATATCTAAGACTGTACATTTGCACCAATCAAAACAAGGACTCCCTTGAACAGAAATTTCTCTATTCTCAACAAAGGTTTTCAAATCTCTGCCAGGGGGAAGAATGTCGATCAAAGAGGCATCCTGCCTACCCCTATGGTAACTACTCAAGATCTTCTAACCTTGCATATCTCAAGATCTAAGCAAAAAAATTATTGGTATCTCAAACAGATACACCGGGAGCAGGATTATCTGATTTGTGCGCCTATCTCAACATGCGCCAATCCGTATCAACCTCGGCAAAATGTAAGCATCCTATGCCAAAGGCCAACTAGCGCAAGAAACACATTTTTGAAGTGAAAGACCCAATCACTTATGCCAATGAGTTAAGTACTTCTCTGTACACCTATGGAACTAAGCATCTCAAGAACCGGAGTCATGTTCGTAGGGATCATTAAGGAATACGTTCCTACGACTTCTTCTTGTCTTGTGGTGGTAACTGATCTCTGGGAACGTCTTACATAAAAATGAGAGATCATGAAGACATCTCACTCATCTCTAATCCACCCATCAAAATGCCACTGAAGTCATGAAGTGGTTATCAAATATTGTTGTCAATCAGCTAAACGATCTGTATTCGATCGTCTGAACAATGCTTCAACTCCTGAACCCAAGATGGTGGATGAAAATGAGCTGTTATATGCTTCTATTAATATGACCCCCCGGGATACTAGGGGTAGAAAATCTTCAAAGCGTAGCACATCTAGTAATCCTAGTCAGCAGTACTTGGGTCAACATCGTGAATCCAGTGAAGGGGTCTTTCAACATACCAGATCAAAAAATCGGGATTTGGACCAAGATGCCTTTAATCAGGAAGATCTCCCCATCACTCATCTGGAAGAGGATTCTTTATCTGACTTTGACACATATAGTGAAAGCTCTAAACAAACTATTTCGTTAATAGTAGCAAAAGAGGTAACAGCATTTGTCATTACAGAAGACCAAGACACTTCTAGTTCAGCCCGTTAAGAACAACGAATTGCTGCACTGGAAGACAAACTGAAGACCATGGCTGAAATGGTCGCAAGTATGCACACCATAATCGTGGCTCAACATGCAATGCCACCGGTTATGAATCCTGCTACAAATCCTGAGCTCATAGTATCTTCTGTTCCTGTCAATGTTGGTCTAGGGGTACCGTCTCCCCCGATTGCTTTCGTACCGATTCAAGTCGCTTCCAGTCAGTGTGGTGCTGAGGGTGGTAATTATTATGTTATTCTTCCTCCTAACACCTCGAATCAACCCACCAATTCACAGTCATCAGGTGATGCTAATAGGGCTGTAAAACTCTTACTCACCCAGTTCGAGGCCTATAAGCAAAAGGATAGTCTACAAAGACTTGGGATAAAACAACCTTATCCTGCAGAATGGAAGGAGGTTCAATTTCCACCTAAATATTAGCTTCCTACCATTTTGCTGTTTGATGGAAGTACTTCTCCAAGTCAGTATATCAATCACTTTTAAGTGGTAACTGATCAATTGTAGCCAAATGATGCTCTTCTCACCAGGGTGTTCGTCGGTTGTTTAACCGGTGCAGCATATAACTGGTACCGTATTTTACCTGATGGCTGTATAATCTCCTTTGCTGGTTTCAAGCAAATATTCTTGGAACAATTTTATAAGGAGGTCAACGATATGACTATGTCTGTACTTATTAAAATTAAACAAAGACACAATGAGACCACTGAGAATTTAATTGAAAGATTCTGTCGTGAGGCACATAAAATGCCCTTAGGAACTCTATCGGCTGTAACAATAAACACCTGCAAATTAAACTTGTTGCCTATTATCAGCATGTGGACAGGATCAACACAATTCTATGACTGGCCTTCTTTCATTGTAAATGCTAAAGCTGTGAAGGTTAGTGCTAAGAAGTTCAAACAGTTAGGAGTTCAAAGGGCTAATCCTAACCAAGATGAACATCCAACATCCGACAACAATAATCACAGAATAATCGCAAGGGCAAGGAAATGTTGGCCATCAATCTCAAGGACAAGGAATTATTGGCTATCAACGCTGCTCAGCCTACACCCACTCCATCAGCACCACCACAAAGAGCACCTCGTACAATAGAAGAGTACTCTTTCGATAAAGATGATATCATGAGCATCTTCGATTGCTTGATCAAAAGCAATAAGCTTTAACTGCCGGAGGCGAAATGGCCAGAAGAAGTTGGTAAGACTGACCACCCTAAATATTGTGTTTCTCACAGGTTTATAGGGCATCCAACTCGAGCATGCTACGTGTTCAAAAGCAAAATCCAAGAGATGGTCAACTCTAGGGCAGTTACTCACCAACAGGATGAGAAAACTGTGACGGCCAATGTCATCTCTGTGCAATTTGGTGACTTTCCATCGCAACTAGTGCAAGTTTGTGTCGTCCCCATTACGAGGGCTACTCTTGAGATCGTAAATCTTTCACCTCCCTAAAATGAGGATATTGTTCCGCTATCCACTGATAAAGGAGAAATCATATGGATTCATCCAGATCTAGTGGCAGACTTTGAAGCGCCTTCTTCTTCCAATTAAAAGAAACATTCTAAAACTAAATGGAAGAGCTGTAACATGGTATCTTTTGAACCTTTAGCAGAAGAAGAAATTTTTATCGGCACTAGACCTGGGAGACCTTACCTCCGAGAGTATCCCGAAACTCAAGAGAATCCTGCTTCATCTCCTGAGGTTATTCCCTCATCATCTTTCCCTGGTGAGAATATACTATCTACATCTTTGCCAGTAGTGGAACCAATTCCTTCCAAACCAATATCAGCAGACAAAGGAAAGCAACCTATCCGCTTTGATAAAGCGTTGAAGAAGTCCTCATCTTTCGGACTTGAGAAGCCATACAATTTTGACATACTGGCTCAATTGACTAACACTCCAACGAGATTGTCAATCTTCGAACTCTTACGTCTCTCAAAAGAGACTCGAGAAACGCTGAGTGAGGCCTTGGTGTAGGCTGATGCTTGTCTTCTTCTCTTTAAGAAGCCTGAAAAGGAGCCTATTAGTTATACATATTATCATAGTGTATTTGAACTGATGCCCAACATCACCTTTACACAAGATGACATGCTGTTAGAAGGCAATCATCATGATCGTCCTCTCTACTTCACGGGATATGTGGACACCATAAAAGTTAATCGCATTCTGATTGACCCAGGGTCTGCACTTAGCATCATGCCGAAGACTCTGCTGGACGCTTTGAAGATTCCGGTGCACAACCTTTCTACAACTATCACTACTATCTTGGGGTTCAATCAAGAAAGAAGTGAACCTTTGGGGAAGGTACGCCTAAAACTTCAAATCGGCAATCTTCGTACGAAGGTGACTTTTTACGTGATTGATAATCATGGCTCATACAATGCTTTGCTGGGAAGACCATTCCTCCATGAACACAATATTGTACCTTCTACTCTCCACCAATGTTTCAAATATGTGGATGGCAATAGAGAAGTACAGAAAGAAGTGGCAGACTTAAATCCTTTCAGGGGGGTTGAAGCATACTGCAATGATTCTCGTATGTACGAAGAGGAATTCATGGAGGTGGTATTAGTAATGGATACTAACGAAGAATATAAAGGCGTGGCAAATGACACTCTGGCGATCCCTGTCAAGGGTCGTACTTCCGGTCCTCAGTCTTCCAAGACATTGACTATTTACCTTCATTCTCACAAGAAGCAGCCTCCTAGTGTTAGACAGGAAGAAAGGGAGCTTACCTCTTCTGAGCCACTTATAATCGACCTTCGTCGTAAAAAAACCCTTCCTCCTTCTCATTCTTCTTCTCCTCCTCTGGTTATCAATCTGACTAAGCCTTTTAAGGCTAAATGTCCTATTATAAATTATGATGTAAAGATCAATAAAGTAGCATCTCCTTTGCAGTATACTGATGTCTCTTATTATACTCGACGTTATTTGGATATGCTAGATAGCTTTAAACCACTTACAATATGAGTCATACCATCTCTCCAAAATGTGGTATTATTTAAATCAATACAAGAATTATTCTTCCTAGTTCCTTCTCGAAAGAAAGGCGAAACAACTATATTTTTTATTAAAGGAACAGAACAAAAAATCATGCCTGACAGCGATAATGAAAAGGATGATACAGGAAGGCTACAACTACATCGTTATAGTCCATAATCCAAGGCAATCATCCATAAAATGGGCTATGATTTCAAAACTGGCCTTAATGGTGGTAGAAGAAGATGAACTCCTAAACGTACTCATGCTACACGAGGAAAAATGATACCATGTTATAGCAAAACAAAACATAGGCTATGCTATACTTCACCAGTTATAACTCCACAAACCTCTGAATCTGATAAAGATTAACACACTAATTCTTCTGATTCTATTTTATGGAACTCTGACACCAGTATTGGTCATGTCCATCGGGTGACAGTATCTTCTAATATGGTGTATGCCGAGTTCTCAGAAAATGACGAGGATGATATAGAAGAAGCTCCTGAAGCAGATCCTTGGGCACAAAGGATGGACACTCAGTGGGAACTATGTTTTGAACAATGAGAACCACCTACTGAAGATCAACTAATCTAGATCAGTGTTGGAGAGAAAGGTGTACCACGACCGATCTTCATTAGCAAGAATCTTCCAGAGGATGATAAACAAGAACTGATTCACCTCATTCGTGTATTGATATCTTCGCCTGGAGCTATAAAGATATGCTGGGTTTAGATCCTCAGGTCGCAACTCATAAACTTAACATTTTGCCTAATGCCAAGCCAGTCAAACAATAGCAACGACGATTCAAGCCTAAGATGATGGATGCGATAGATGATGAAGGCAGAAAGCTTATTGCTTGTGGTTTTATCAGACAAGAACAACATCCTGACTGGGTAGCCAATGTTGTACCAGTCTTGAATAAGACCAAAAAAGTTCAAGTGTGCATAGACTTTCGAGATCTCAATGACGCTTGTCCTAAAGATGAATTTCGTCTCCCAATTACTGATGTCATGATTGATAATACTTGTGGATTTGAATGAATTTCTTTCATGGATGGGTTTTCTGGATACAATCAAATCCGAATGAATCCTGAAGATGAAAAACATACTTCATTCTGTACTTCCCGCAGAATATACTGCTATACAATCATGCCTTTCGGTCTTAAGAATGCAGGTGCAACTTACCAGCGGGCTATGAGTACTATCTTTCGAGATCATTTGCAAAAAACTGTCGAATTCTATGTTGACGATATTGCTGTCAAAAGTCGTCTAAAGGAAGATCATATCTATGATTTAAAAACCATCTTCAATCCAATGCGCCAGCATCAACTCAAAATGAACTCCACCAAGTCATTCTTGGGAGTCTCTAGTGGCAAATTTCTCAGATTCGTCATCACCTCTAAAGGTATACACATTGATCCCGAGAAGATCAAAGCCATCAAGATATGTGTCATCCACGCAACCTAAAATAGCTACGAGGATTCTAGGGTCGACTTGCTTACATCAGGAGGTTCATTTCGAATTTTTTTGGACGTTGTAGACCATTTACTCAGTTAATGAAGAAAAGTGCATCTTTCAATTGGACAAAAGAATGCCAACAAGCATTTGATGACATAAAGCGATATTTGATGAGTCCACCGATCCTAGTACCACCGATCTCAGGAATACCCTTCTTGATGTATGTCCGGGCGATGGACCATTCACTGGGAGCTTTCCTGGCTCAGAAGAATAAAGAAGGTCATAAAAAAGCTATCTACTACCTTAGTCGGACGATGATTGGAGTTGAACATCGTTATAGTCTGGTAGAGAAGGAATGCTTAGCCTTAATGTTTGCTGTTCAGAAAACAAGACATTACATCATCGGCCAAACCATTCATGTTATTTCTCGAGTCAATCCTATGCGGATCTTATTGAAGAAGCCTAGTACACTCAATTCTAGGCTTGCTACATGGGCCATATTATTAGCAAATATGACATGGTGTATGTTCCATAAAAGTCTGTAAAAGGCCAAGCACTCGCTGATTTCTTAGAAGCTCATCCTGTCCCTGAGACATCTAAACTCTATGATGAGATTCCAGACGAGACATTAGAATCAAATATAATCTCAGAAGAATTTCCTACTTGGCATTTATTCTTTGATCAAGCATCTAGAATTGGACCTGGAGGCACCCTTGCCACTGGAGGAAGAATTATTCTCGTTTTACTAGATGGATTAGCTATTCAGAGAGCTTATTCCTTAGATGAGTCGTGCTCCAACAATGTGGCAGAATACAATACCTTGATCATTGTACTCCAGTTAGCTAAACAACTGGATATTGAATATCTCGAAGTATATGGTGATTCTAAGATGATTGTTAATTAGGTTAGAGGTACATATGAAGTTCGACATCAAGATCTGGTACCATATCATGAAGTAGAAATCAGAATAGCCTTTTTATTCAAAGGGTTCTTCATCAAACATGTACGTCGAGCATGCAACACAGAAGCTGATATCTTAACTAACCTAGCAGCGGTCTTGGCAAAAGATAAGGCATTACATCATCGGCCAAACCATTCATATTATTTCTCGAGTCAATCCTATGCCGGTCTTATTTTAGAAGCCCGGTACACTCAATTCTAGGCTTGCCACATAGGCCATATTATGAGCACAATATGACATGGTATATGTTCCACAAAAGTCTGTGAAAAGCCAAGCACTCGTTGATTTATTAGCAACTCATCCTGTCCCTGAGACTTCTAAACTCTATGATGAGATTCCAGATGAGATATTGGAATCAAATATGATCTCAGAAGAATTTTCTACTTGGCATTTATTCTTCGACCGAGCATCTAGAATTGGACCTGGAGGCACCCTTGTCGCTGGAGTGGAAATTGTTCTCGTTTCACCAGATGGATTAACTATTCAGAGAGCTTATTCCTTAGATGAGTCGTACTCCAACAATGTGACAGAATACAATGCCTTGCTCATTGGACTTCAGTTAGTTAAATAATTGGATATTGAATATCTCAAAGTATATGGTGATTCTAAGCTGATTGTTAATCAGGTTACAGGTATATACGAAGTTCAACATCAAGATCTGGTACCGTACCGTGAAGCGGCAATCAGAATAGCTTTCTTGTTCAAAAGGTTCTTCATCGAACATGTACGTCAAGCATGCAACACAGAAGTGGATGCCTTAGCTAACCTAGCAGCGGTCTTGGCAATTCTAGTCAAAAGACAACAAATAGTTGTTATCTTCAATAGAGAACTGTTTTGTATTGAAAACAACAATAACATTGAATTCAGTAATTCAACTGAAGTTAATGTCGTCAACAAAGATTGGAGAGCACCTTTCATCGACTTTGTAGTTCATAATATATTACCTGAAGATCCTAAGGAAGCTATAAGTATTCGTCGGTGATCGCTTCAATTTATTATAATCATACCACCAAAACTCTCTTTCGACGAACTTTTGATGGATTACTCTTAAGATATCTTGCTGGTGATGAAGCGAAGCAGATATTACGTGAAGCTCATGACGATGTTTGTGGAGCACATCAGCCTGGTCTCAAATTATAGGATCATATCCGACGTATGGGCTACTACTGGCCCTCTATGGTATCAGATGCTATTGACTATGCAAGGAAATGTCGAGCATGTCAAATTCATGCAGACTTCATTCACAAACCGTCGAAATTTCTTCACCTGACTGCTGCCTCATGGCCCTTCGAAGCTTGGGGCATGGATGTAATTGGTCCCATCAATCCTCCTTCGTCTAAAGGACATTGGTTTATCTTGGCTATAACCAATTATTTCTCTTAATGGACTGAAGCCATACCTTTAGCTGAAGCAAAGACTAGCAGTGTTATCAACTTCGTCAAACATCATATAATATACAGATTTGGCGTACCTCGTCGGATCATCCATGATAATGGACTACAGATCGTCAGTCAAAGTTTACTAGGTTCTTTGATGATAATCGAATCAATAATGTTGCTTCTACGGCCTATAATCCTGCAGCTAATGGGTTACCTGAAGCATTCAATAAGATTATCATCAAATTCCTCAAAAAGTTTGTCTCTACTAACAAACATAATTGGAGTGAGAAGCTTGGAGAATGTCTATGGGCTTATCGTATAGTCCGTAATCCCACTGGTTGTATACCTTTTTCTCTGGTATATGGATGTGAAGCTGTCTTACCGCTGGACATTCAAATTCCATCCTTGAGAATTGCCATTGCTAATGAACTTACTACAAAAAACAATGATCGTCTCCAGCTTCAAGAATTGGAGGCGCTCGATAAGAAAAGACTACTAGCTCAACAATATATCGAATTATATCAGCCCCGTATCTCAAAAGCTTTCAATCGCAAAGTCAAAGTACGAACATTTCAGAAATGTGAGCTAGTTCTTACAGTCAGACATCTTATAACTATGACCCACATGAGTAAAGGCAAATTCGAGACAAAATGGGAAGGTCCGTATGTGGTGAACAAGGTTTTCTCAAATGGAGCCTACCAATTAACAAAGATGGATGGCAGAATTGCTATGATGCCTGTCAATGGCAAATTTCTCAAGAAATATTATGTATAATAGCAAAATATTTTCATTTAGAGAAATGATGTAAATAAAACTCATTTTATTCACATTATTTAAAAAACAGAAAGAGGTACAAAATACTAAGGGCGGGGACGAGGACCCGACCCTTTCCGGTTAAATATATGATTTGCCAGCAATTCAAACATCTTGTTGTCTGAGAATACCAGCAAGTCACAGGCAGCTATCCTCACAGCTTCTTCTTCAGCAGTCTTCCCAGGCTCCACCAACTTGGCAATCAGGTCTGCTCTGGTGCAGAAACAGTCGAGCCTTCTCTCACTTCTTTCTGAGGAGGAACCTGAGGCTCAGCAGGAGGCATCTCAGTCGTATCTTCAATCTTCAGAGTGAGCATATCTTCGGAAGACATTCTATACTGAAAGAAAAGAAGTTGACAACATCTACAGAAGTTCTGTTCTGTTTATAGACAAAATGATTAGATAATCGACTTCGAGAATCGATGCGACTTTTTCTCCTTGAAAAAGTCCAACTGTTCATTCATTCACTTTTTCTCCCTAAAAGAGTCCGATTGTTCATTCATTCTCCTCCTCGAGAACCGAAGTGACTGTTCATTTATTCAGTTTCTCTCCCCTAAGAAGTCTGACTGTCCATTCATTCATTCATCAATCTTAGCATTTATTATCTTTTATTTACTTTCTCACAAATAAAGCCAATAAATCCTCAAATCTAAAATAGAAAAAAGAATTCACGTCTTCCGCACCTCTGAATTCCAATATCTACGTCAGCAACTTGTCACATCCCTATCACTTCTGACAAAGTTGTCTATTGAAATAATAATATTTCCAACATTATATTCTGCCACGTCCACATTACCTCTGAGCAGATATAATAAATATCGTTATTTTCTAATCAAGAAATATATTACGTCCAGTACCTCTGAATATATTTTCTATTCTATTACTTATATCTATAACAAGGTATGCAACAAGTAATGGAACCACAAAAAACTTCTCATTTCATTTTCTTTTGATTAAAATATTCAAAAAGATACATCATAAGAAAAAGACAACAATTTTGGTCATTTTAATCTAAAGAGTAAGTGATGAGATCCATGATCCGCTTCTTTAAGGCTTTGGCTCTTTCGGTACAAGAATACAACACCCATTGCCTGGTTTCAACCCTTCCTGACTCTGGGTCAAATGGGTGCATGGCGGCTGTTTGATGGGCTAGTTCTTCATTTTGTAGCCGGACAAAGTCATCCTTTTGATGCTTCAAAATGTCTAACTGGTTGATAGCAGCCTGATGTAGCTGAGTTTCTTTTCCTACACCCTTTTTATGGCTTTGAGCTCTTCTTGAAGTCGAGCGATTTCAGCCTCCAGATCAAAAGCTTTCTTTTCCTAATCCATAGCTGTAGCCTTATGACGCTCGATGATAGAGGCTATTTTAGAAATCTGGACGTCCAGTTTTGAAGATTGTCTCGTAAAAGCCAGTAAGAAGGCTTCAAAATTGGCTTTATTAGTTTCAGCCTCACGAGCCATAGCTTCGTATTCTGCATCCAATAGAAGTTCAATATCTCCTTTTTTAAGGTCTTTAAAAACCTTAATCGACTCCTCCAGCTCATTCAAAATATGCTCCAGGAAAGTAGCCTGAGCCTCATCTCCTTGGCTGCGGATGCCTCCAATTAAAAATGAGGAAGGATTTCTGACTGTGCTGAATGGAACATCCTCTCTCTCCATTACCCGATGAATTAAAGGCTCCAAAGATGTGAAGAAGACTTGGTGAAGGAAGCCACCACAAACCTATTAGCCGCTACAGCACTTGCGATGGCTACCACTTCTGTCAAAGTCTCTACAACTTTAACAGGTGGAGGCACGTCATCTTGTGTACTGGTGGACCCGGGTATATGGAAAGAGCTCCCTTCTTCTGCTGGGGTTCCTTTGTTAGAGGGAGCCATTGTTGAGCTGGTGGTTCCTGTAGGTCCTTCTGTAATTTACATATGCCATTTGTTAGAGCGATGTACGATGTTGAAGGAGTTAAGATAAATAAATCATTTTTAGAAATTTACCTGAGCCGGGAACTGCATGTGGAGTCTCAAGAGGTCTGGATGATTCCATCTAAAGCCTCGACATGGTGTCCGTAGACACCGTTGCTTGACTACTTCCAGCCCCTGATTCAGTTTGAGGTGGCAAAGAAATTGGAGTCTGATCTACTAACTCTTCAGTGTTTACCACTCCAGAAGCCTCGGGTTGAGTTATACCTACTTTTTCAGGAATTTTGGGTTCATCGATTCTGGGACTAGCATGCCCTTCATCGACAACCAGGTTTTCTCACCCTCAACAGTTGTCTGGCCTTCATTGGCCGGTAATTCTTGAACATCCACTAAAATTTGTCCCTCCTTAGCGGTACTATTACATTCATCATCAAATGATTCATCACCATTGTCGCAATCTGCTAATACTTCTATCATCTCTCGATCCTCTTGAGAGTGAGTAGGATCTTGAGCCTTTGGAGAATTTATCACTCCTTCTTGAGGAAGCAGATCTTTTTCTGGAGAGATGGTTATCGGAGTAACAGTAGTTGGTGAAGGAACCATTATCCCCACCACAGCAAGTACATTAGTGGGAATACTTAACACCAAAATATTCGATCTTGGGGCCTCTTCAGTCGCGGCAGAAGGCTGGATATCTGTTGAAGTAGCCACTATAAATAAAGGAATCAATCAATTGACATCTGTAAGAAAAATATATAAATCGATGTATATCAAAATCCTGATATTACCTTCCTAAGGTAATAAATCTTGTTCCAGATGGCTGGTAGATTTCGTCGGTGGGGGAGGGACAGAAGACGTATCAGTTCTTCGAAGAACTTTTCTGTTCATTAATAATTTTCTTCTGACTTCCTTGCATGGTGGGGCAACCGGTTCCTCAGCATTTTTAGTGCAATCATCATCCAGATTGATCAAGGCAGTAGATGTTTCTTCTTGAGTAACCCCTCCTTATTTTTGAATAGAAGAAGGAGTTGCCTCCTTCTCTCCGGAGAGGTACCAAGGAGCATCTGTTTAGAAGGAGAACGAGTTGTTTTGTAGTCGTTGGCTCATTTATGACCAATGAAGTTCTTTACTTCTTTTCCTGAGCTCTAGGCGAAGCAGGTCTATCATCAAGTTGAAGGAGGGCTGTTGTCTCCTTAGATTTTCTTTTTCTTAACCCCTTGGCAGGGGATTTCTCTTTTCGTACCTTTAAAGATACGTCCAAAGGATCATGAACCTCATCCGGATAGCTCTTGACAATAGAAGCTTCCAGTGGTGGATCTGTGGGATCTTTATCCTCTACATCTCAAAATAATTGTGCAGTGTGTTCTCCTAATCGAGACCTCTTGTCACTTACAAAGCTATGAGCGAGATGGAAACTTTCGGTAAAAGTGTTTGCCGAAGTATAGAAATTCGCGTATGTATATAACATACGCGGACCTTGCTGAAGATTATAGGGCATGGAAAATATAACTTTCTTGCCCCTGGCGTTGTAATATCTCCAAGCCCTAGCCCTATCAATTAGAAAGCCTTGGCGTGCAGACAAGTAGTGGCATTACCCACATGTAGTTGATCATAGCCAAACTGTCGTACAAATTGACTTGGCAAATATGGCTCTAAATAGCAGTCTTCCTCAAATCGGTAGACTAAGTGAGATGGGCGGATTATCTATAGCCATGAAAAGGTAGGTGGACTTAGGCGGAGTAATGCCGTATCCAGATCCATCAACTGTGGAGGGATAGTCTCATATCCATGAGGAGGGACACACTAAAATCTCTATGTAGATCTACGATTCAATACTAACCTGCATTCTGAAAGAGCAGTGTAATTCCAACGAGCGCTGGAATAATGTCGGATGAAATCTCCACTGACAGTTCCCATATCGAGATTCATCGGACATGGATGGTGAAGCAATAACGATCCGAATAAATATGTATAAGGCATCTTAGTGCGAGGAAAATCTTGCTTCGTCATCTTATTATGAAGCATGGTATGCACAAAAGAACGCAATCCTGCGTTTAAGCGATAGGTCATTGTCGATAGAAGATCCATCTTATACCCAAAGACGAGACGTACTGCAGCAAACAGAATGCCTCGGTGGAACCTATCAACTGCACTGGCTCTTGGAACTATGAAGCGTTACAGCCATAAAGAGAGAGAACATGCTAGCTGGGCCTCTTTAGACATGGATCTATAACCCTATTTGAGATAACTTTGGATGGTGGCACCAGCCTTAAACGGATGTCAGTCCTCATCTAGTCTGATATCTTCATGTTTGTGTTTCTCCATCAAATATTGCACTTCGCTTTGACTGAGAGGCTCAAAGAAACGAAGATAACAAGCTTGGCTCTTAAGTGGCTTATCCTCCAACGCATGGCCCAGAAAGAGGTACGTCATCCATTTGGTGATATAACAAGTACCTGCAGTGGCACTTTTATATTAGAAGGAGCAGATCTTGTAATGACATAGCAGTTCTTGAAAGACAGCAATCATCTGAGGATTATCTTCTGATATAGTATCCAATTCTTCATTGGTAGGCATGTACTCTTCATATGGGTTATCACCCATTAGAAGATGAGAGAGAAATCTCATCTCATGAAGTGCAAATCCCATTTCTCCATAGGGGGTCATGAAAGTTCCAGTCTTATCGTTGTATCTCTCTACTAAGGCCAGAAACATATGAGCATTCTGGCAAATTCCGTAGACTGTGGTCCAGATGGCATCATAAAGTTCTAGTTCGAGGAGTTTGTCCTTGAACCGATCCAAGATCCAGGTGGTTAAGCTGCTCCAGTATTTCAAATCTGGGTTAACTAGACTTGTCATACGCATGGCGCGATCTGGATATCTTCCTTCAGCCTTTGCGAATGTATTTGCAAAGATGGGTACCCTGATTGGAAGAAGTATAGATAAATCCTCAGGAGGAATATAACCTGGTCTTAAGCCTCTCAAGTGAGTGCTATATTTCTCAAAAGTGCTGTAAAAGGTGTCCTTGTGCTGCGGACCCATTATATAACAAATTTTTTCGACTCTAGCCTGTTGGATTGGAGTCAGGTCCCATGACATTCTTCGGGGGTCGCTCGCAAATTCATATTGAGACAAAGTCATATACCTTGATATTTTTGTGAGGTACATGATTTTGTCTCTACATTGGTATATTCTATCCTCTTTCTTTTCCTTAGGCTGGAAAGTCTTCTTGATGGCATCCCCAAATAAGAAAGCAGGCTTCTTATGGACCATACCATCAACACTCTCTAGGGGTTCTCCATTCATTAAACTCAGCAGAGTATGGCTTTCTTGGGCCATAAGAACAGTCTTTAGTGCTTCAGGGCCGTCATACTGAGGAAATGAAACATAGGACAAGTTCTCTTTATACTCTGGGACATTAAAGGCTGAAGCGAATCTCTCAGCATGAGGATCTTCCCTGAGGTCAACTACAAAGAAACAAATAAACAGAAGTTAGATTTATGCTGGCAAAATACACAAGAAACAACAAGAGTGCGTAACAGTCATAAGTACAAAGAGCTATGTTGTGCTATCCTTATAATGTGCGACAACTAGGTTGCGCGACATCCTAGGTTGCACGATAATTAAGTTGTGCAACATCACGAGTTGCGCTACATACTTGGTTGCACAACAACTTGGTTGTGCGATATCCTTGATTACGCAACAACTGAGTTGCGCGATTGCATGCACAATACGGTTCATAAGGACGAACAGTGCTCAAACAAGCAACCACCCCTAATGAGGGATGGTGCAAAGTTTGTGATGTGCCAAACACTCTAAAAAGAGGGGCACAAGTCATTCAAATTGAAAACCAAGTCGGCCACCATATTCAAAGTCGTTCATCCTCGGTCACCTTCCAAAGCAGGGTTAGCCATTTCTCATCATGAAGAGGGAGGCACATACTGCGGTTCATGGGCACGGGTCGGTAGAGTACGGGTCGAGGGTTCAACAATACCCTTTCCTTTATCGGCGACGGTCTTCTTGGGTTCCATTACGTCGAAAAGATAATCGGAGGGAAGATCGAGAAAGCTCAAAGGATTCTCAAAGAGTCCTCTCAGAAAATTAAAGCAAGTGTTAAAGATTAAAGTCGGCTAAATAGGGGTTATTTATAGCCTAAATAGAATCCTAACAGTCACCCTAAGCTGTGCATAAAATATGGTAACAGCTCACAACAAACTGCGAGATAGGCGCAACTCGACTCAATATTTTCCATAATTCAAAGTATTTCGAAGCTTTGTGACATTTTAAAACTCAAAAACTTTGAAGGGGTTTTTGTAGAGCCTAAAAATAAAGTTGCGCCATGTTTGTACTACTCAAAAATTAAGTTGCACCCAAAAAATAAAGTTGTGCCACTGTTGTGAAGCCCAAAAATCAAGTTTCGCTACTGCTCAAGTTGTGCCACATATCAGATTACGCCTAAGCCTATGTGGCGCCTGAAAGTAATTGTCATTATTATCTGACAGTACTGACAACTGACAACATGTCAAACGAAGAAATCTCTTCGAATCCCATAAAGCATGGAGCTCGAGACGATTTGCTGTCATTGATGACAGCTGTTCAGTGCGCTCTGCAAGTTGCGCCTAGGCTCAACCTGATCAAACTATCCTCACAGATTGACACGTAACCCAAATAATGCCACGTGCCTATGCACTAAGTTGTGCCTAGGCACAACCTGATCAAGCGTAGTTTGACTCTTTGATTGAAGCTCGCACAACCTGACAAAGTTGAAGCAACTAACGTTCTAAAGCAAGATGACGTAGCACACATGCCACTAATATCTCAAAATGTGTCCAATACTCTGTACACGACCAAGCACATCTCAATCATATGATGCCACGCGTCTAAATACAGTTAGTACACGTTTGAGTAATCGAATGGAAGTTGGCACAACCTGAGATTGGCGCAACCCGAAGCCGTGCAGTTCGACCTCGCACACATCAGAATAACTGCTAAAACAGTTATTTCCAGAACTCTATAAATAGAGTTTCCATCATTATGAGAGGACCAAAAATCAAGAGTTCTTGTAAAGTGCTGTTGCATTCTCCAGAGGCTGTAGTCTTCATGTTCACATAGTCCAAGGGATAAAGCGATCATTTTCTGATCAGATTTCTAAAGTTGTACTTTTCCAAAATTTATTGTACTTTGTACGATTTCTTTTCAAGTTTGGAATAAACTTTTTGTTTTTGCAAACACCCATAACTTTGTGTACGTTTGCTACATCGAGACAAAACTTGTGCCATTGGACTCGTATCATTTTTTTGGTCCTGTGAGCCAAGTTTGGTCCGATTCAGAGAATGTTGACCGAAACGCTATTTTGGCAGGCCTATGACCGGATTCAACGAGCGAAATTATGCATAACCCACCAGAATTCAAAATTGGATATAACATTGGGTTCGTATCTAAAAACTGGACCCGTAGACATATAACTTAATGACTTTAGAGACCATAGGACTTGGCACACCTTTCGGTGCAAAGCGGATCCAACGACGGACATCATTTTGAACTAAAATTTTAATTTTGTCCCTGTGTCCAGAATAGAACTTATGGGTGGGCGACCTTAGATATTTATCTTATTCTAAAAATGTTGGTGATGTCTTTTTCAACATTCGAGAACGTTTGTGGAAGTTCTACTTTTATAGCTTCATTGATCTACGGTTTAAGTTACTGTATATTGCCATTATGCACACGACCTCCAGGCAAGATACCTTACTATTGCTATTTATTTAGTTTAGCTTACCATATTTCATGCATTTATTTATTATTTAATTTATCTAATATTAAACTGTTATTTCAAATCGTACTTAGATGCAATTATTATTTAGTTATGATTTTCATTACTTATTTATTTCTATGCACATTTGACCTAGATTTTGGAGACCATTTTACATTCATTGGCATTGACATATGTGTGCTACGAGTTGCGAGTCGCATATAGATATCATACTTTGGTATGGATTGGCCATTAATGTGTATAGGACGTACGATAGGATTAACTGCTAATAGTATATGCATTATATATGTTGTGGATACAACATAGATATGCATGGGGTGGGCAGGACAGTTCAATAGCATATGGACTACTATGCATATTACCTTTTATGACCATACGCTCCGTCGGAGATGTGGGTTGATGACCCTATGTTTACTGATGGCCTCTGCGTTCGAGGGTACGTTATGGTTTGAGGCCCCAGATGCCCAAATGTCATGATTCGTACCCTATTCCGGGGCACGAGAATGTGGGTACGTCTAGCCTACACCACAATGTCGGCGGTAAAATGCAGTATTGGTCAACTAAAAATATAACATCTAGACACAAAGTATATAAACCTGTCATCTCCGTACGGAGGTATATAATCTCAACTCAATAACAAGACACCTAAGAAAGATAAGAACGAATATCATAAAGATATGATGGAAATAGATAAACTGAAATAGATGCAAGTCACAGACAAAAGTTCAAAAATTAAGACATAACACAAGATCCCGAATATGAAGTATACTACAAGTCTCAAATATCCAGCCGAAACGCATTCCAGTCAACCTAGTAGACTAGGTCACTACAAAAGGTACATCTTCTACGACCACTATCACCAAAGGTAGATCCTGGTCAAAGTCTCCATCTGTGCCAAATCCATAGATGGTCGAGCAGTCAACATCTAAATCCTCTGTAAACATCAACGGGGTTATCCTGTCAGGATGTGAGCAAGTACAAATGCTAACAGCAGTTCCATGTGAATTGACAAATTCTATAAGAAACAACTATACTGGAATACAAGATAAAATATCAAGACTGGAATATAAACCGGATATGAAAAATTGGATAACATGTCAGGGTATTGTCACAACCCGCACCCTAGAGTAAGGGCACGAGACGTGGGTACGTCCAGCCTACGCCGCAGTGTCGACGGTAAAATGCTGTCCTAGGTCACAACATCTAACTGTATAAAACTAAACAATTTATACTCCCCGAATGGGGGTGAAATAGCAATAATTAAACTCAATCACAACTAAGGAAGAAGAAAGCACGATATGATATAGAACTCAAGGAAATACAGGTGATCAGAAAGTCTAAGATAACATCTCAGCAAATATCCAGAAATACATGTCTCAGCTACTGAATATGAAAGAATATATACAATCAGATCTCAAGACAGAAAATAAAGTCTAACTACTAGTCTCAAGACAACATAAGTAAGATAAGCCTAACTAAGCTAGTCTAGGCAGTAGGGGTAATGTCCTCAGCTAGAGCTGGGTCTTCCTGAGAGTCCAGCTCACAAGTGTTGTCTATGGCTGTCCCGTATAAGGTATCCACACAGGCCTCCTCCTAGTCCTCTGTAATATTTTTAACAGGTCAAGTCAGGACAGGAGCGAGCACAATACATCTCAACAGTTCATAGCAGGTTAGAAAATATAATTATGCAGTAAAGTAAGATACAGGTACTGAAGGAAATATAGTATGTAAATAGGGAGAGAACTGTAATAGAAATATATACTATAAATAAAGACTAACAGTGTCTAGTGAGTCAGAGTATAATATAGACATGTAAATGGCATAGGAGATTCTGATGCTACACTATGAAAAGATTCTGATGCTACACTACTTGGATAATATTCATATGTCTACTTCTACTCCCCCGTACCCCCAATCAATACACAAGGATCCAGCCAAGTTATGTTATGATTCCATGCAATGGCCCACAAGGGGTGATACTTGGATGCCCATAAATGGATGATTCTGGGAATGCCCATAAATGGGAGATTCAAGGAGACTCTGTCATAATGAGAGTACATGTCACAAGTGATCAGTGAACCATGAAGCATAGTGATACACAATATAAGTGAAAGGCACAGAACATGTAGTATCCGATGCTCCTAAAGGATAACATCTCAAGAAGGGATCCATATAGTACCAATCCGTGTGACCAACGTGACAATATCAAGTAAAGTAATTTAAAGCAGGAAAATAATTCTAAGCAGGATATGAAATGATCAGAGAATGTACTCGTCTGGTATCTGAGTGTCCGGATGAAATGTACTGTCCGAGGAGAGGTGTCTGGCTCCTAATCAGAATAGCACAAGTCACGAAAAGTCTAAAATGATAACAAGATGCAATTGAATGCATTCTAAATGAATCTAGGTCAATCTTGGCCAAAGTCAACTCTTGGTCAACTCTGGTCAACCCTAGAAGTCAAACTAGGTCAACTATGGTCAATCTAGGTCTGACAAGTCTAAATTAGTCTATACTAGGTTACACAAGCCTATACTAGGTCACACAAGCCTATACTAGCTAGTACACACCACTACAAGGCTATGCAAGCCTATCAAGTCTATACTAGTCTATTCTAACCATTACACTACATCACATATATGAATATAGCGATCTACACATACCAAGGAATGTGCCTAGCACATTAGTTATCACACATATATAAATTCCATATCCTACTCTACCATCTAGATATCCACATAGGATTAGACATTGGTATTTACTCATAGACATACATACACACATATATATGGATTATATATATAGAGAGAGACAGAGGGGCACCACATGGTATGTGTGTGTAAAGGAGAATATGTGTAGGTGAGAGTAGGCAATAAGTGACAGGAAAATATGTGTTAAAGAATATGTGAACTTGTGTATGTGTTCAAAAATTGACAGAAACATATAGGGGTTTACAGGACATTGGAAAAAATAGTGTAGTGTATAGGAATTATGTGAACTTGTGTTAAGTGTTCAGGTGACAGATATCTGTACACTAGAGTGTGTGTATGGGACTGAGTTTCTCAGGGAATGTATGGACTGCAATGTTCATGTGTGTGTTAGCAGTGAATAGAGTGTCCCAGTATGTTAGATGTGTGCCACAGAGTATGTGAACCTGTGTGTTCAGTGTTCAGGAAATACGTGTTAGAGAGTAGGCCATGAGTGTGTGTATATAGGATGTGTGCTCAGGATTAAATCAACTGTGAAAGAATTTACAGGCAACAGTTCTCAAGATTTGGAAACATTGACAGGAACAATAATAACATGTCAATAAATCAACCTTGAATCAATTAACCCATTTCAAATTCTCATTAATCAAAACCTATACTAGCATGTATAATAAACTACCAGGGATTAGAAAATGTTGGGATATAATTTAGCATTAACTAATCCATAATGTAATCATTAACAATAGGAATTAAAACAGTGATACTCTCACTGGTATCAGTTAACTGAGGATAACCCAATCCCATCTTCGATTTCCCAATCCAAACTCAATTTTCCATTCTAATAAGTAATTTACACTTAACAGAGATTAGGGGATGTGTAGGATATGATTTAACATACATGAAATTACTAATAATAGGATTTAACAGAAGGAAATAACAGTGTATCACTGATACACGAATATATCAGTCGAAATGTATACCCAAACCAAATTCAATTTTCCCAATTCATTTATAACAATTCATGAAGAATATAAGGTAGATAATAGTTAGGGTATATCAGTAGGTGATGCGCAAACAATTTGGTGTCCTAAAACAGGATACACGAGTGTCCAGAATAATACACACGTATGCACGAGCCTGCACGAGCTCGCGTGGCCAATACACGTGTCCGCACGCACCCGACATGTATCCTCAGGACACGAAACCTTGGGGGAGTCATGAAAGACACTTCCCCTTGCTTCACGTCCAAGTACACGTGTCTACGTGTCCTGGGTGGCTCGCACGAGCATACTGGTAGCAAGGAAGCTACAGTGCTCGCGCGTGCGCGGTGCACCCGCGTGTGCACGTGTCCTAAATGACACGACACAACACAGAAAACACCCCAGTCAATCACAAACGTGTAAGCGACATCAAAACTCAACTTACTATTCAAACACTTCTCCAAATCTCGATCAAAATGCCCATTGTGGCACTTCGTCGAACACCTGCGCACAGTCACTGATATGTGTCCATTTAGGACACGAAAAGGACACGAAACCTAGGTCTAGGCATACCTACAGTTAGGGTAGACCTAGGGATTTCCAAATATATAAAGAAACTAGAATTTTAATGGTGTTTATAGAGATTTACCTATTGGTGTCAAAATACAAGAAAAGCTTCCAATAGAGGGGTTTCTCCTTGCTAGCAAACTTCTTTAAATTGCTCACAAACTGAGATTGAACACCACAAACATCAAGAATACTAAAATTAGGACCTAATGCAATTGATTTGAGGAAAAAATAAGATAAAATAGAATTTCTAGGAATTTATGAAGATGGAGGCTCACCTCTTTCTAAATCTTGAAAAATTCTAAGGAGGCTAGACCTAATTTCTATGAGACTATTTATAGGGTGGGAATCCCTATGCTAGTGGCCGGCCACATGGATTAGGGTTAGGGTTTGTCTCATGGCTATTGGGTTGGGCTTAGTTAAAAACAATGGTTCAAAACCACAAGTCATGACTTGTGACCAAAGGCCTTCTATTCTAATCTTGAGTTAAATGATTAAACCATAGGTTAACTCTAGTCTAACTAGGGTTACATGACCTAACCAAGTCCAAACACAACTAGGGTTAGCTTCTAGGTTAGCCTACCAAGGTCAATGCTAGTCAAAGTCAACCTAGTCAACCATCATTCAAACAATTCCAAAATAAGTTCTAAAAATTCCCATAAATTCAAATAAATTGTAATAAAATCAAATAACCCCAAAAATGACAAAAATATTCTCAAACTAGAAATGTGGTAGTGACAAATATATCCTCCTTAAAATAATTTTGTCCTCGAAATTAAAGGCGAAACTAACTGCTGAGAAGGATAGAAAAGTATACCTCAAGGTCCAAAAAGATAGGGGTACCGCTCGCGCATCTCATCCTCCCGCTCCCAGGTAGACTCTCCTGGAGAATGATGTCTCCATGTGACGCATACCAAGGGTATCATCTGGTTCCTCAGTACCTTCTCCCGCCGATCCAGAATCTCCATTAGCTGCTCTGGATAGCTGAGAGAAGGTCCAATCTCAATCTCCGAATGATCGAGCACATAGCTAGGATCAACCACGTACCGTCTCAACTGTGATACATGGAATACATTGTGGACCCCTACTAGTGCAGGTGGCAAGTCTAGCCTGTATGCCACGTCATCGACTCTCCCGCTGATAATGAAAGGGCCGATAAAGCGTGGGCTAAGATTCCCACCTCCACCAAAATGTATCGTACCACGAGTTGGAGATATGCTCAAGAAAACCTGGTCTCCAACCTAATCACAAACAAGGTCTTAATTAATTATGATAAACAAACATGATCAACATCACAAACAAACAAACCTAAATCTAATCCTACTATAATCTGTACCTCAAACTCCAACGGCCTCCGGTGGCTATCGGCCCAGTGCCGATGTCTGTCCTGTGCTATGCAAAGTCTGTCCCTGATGAGCTTCACCTTCTCGGCTGCGTCAACAACCAGCTCTGGTCCCAGTAAAGCTCGCTCACCAACATCATCCCAAGATAAGGGTATACGACACCTACGCCCGTACAGAGCCTCGAAAGGTGACATCTCAATGTTGGCCTGGAAACTGTTGTTGTAAGTAAACTCCACCAAATGTAGATGATCCTTCCAGGAACCTCCAAATTCCAGGACGCACGTCCGCAGCATATCCTCAAGTGTCTAAATAGTCCTCTCTGACTATCCGTCCGTCTGGGGTGGTATGCAGTACTTAACTTGAGCTGAGTACCCAAGCTGGTCTGCAGACTCCTCCAGAAATGGAAAGTAAAACGACTATCCCGATCTGAGACGATGCTGACCGAAACCCCGTGAATCCTGACTATCTACCGCATATACATCTCCGCCAGCCTCTCTGTAGACGTACCCACCTTGAATAGCAAGAAGTGGGCCGATTTGGTTAACCTGTCAACGATGACCCGAATCGCATCTTTTCCTCCTAGTGTACGCGACAATCCAGATATGAAATCCATAGTGATATGCTCCCATTTCCACCCGGAAATGGCCAGCAGCTGCAACAATCCACCGGGACTCTGCCTCTCTGCCTTGACCTGCTAACAGACCAAGCACCTAGCTACGAAGCGGGCCATCTTTCGCTTCATCCTGGACCACCAAACATGCTCCCTCAGATCTCGGTACATCTTGTTGGCACCCGGGTGTATAGAGTACTGAGATTTGTGGGCCTCCTGTAAAACCTACTCTTTGAGCTCTCTGCTGGGCACACATAACCTGGAACCGTGCCTCAAGGCACCATCCTCTGCAAAAGAAAACTCGCCGTCCAACAATCCTGCTCGAACCTGCTCTCGGAGACACCGCAGAGCAACGTCCTCAAACTGAGTCGCCTTGATTCTCTCCACCAAGTCTGACTGAATCTGCATACCCCATAACTGCATCTGCACTCCGGACAAGATCACCTCAATCCTAAGGCTCACCAAATCAGCAAGCAAATGATGGTCCATGGTCAAACGCATGGCTGTTGGATACCTACTCAAGGCATCGGCAACTACGTTGGCCTTCCCTGGGTGATACTGAAGTAGAATGTCAAAGTCCTTCATCAACTCTAGCCATCTACGCTGCCTCATGTTCAGCTCCTTCTGAGTGAACACATACTTTAAGCTATTGTGATCTGTAAAAATCTCTACCCGCTTCCCATACAGATAATGCTTCCACAATTTCAGAGCAAATATCACTGCTACAAGCTCCAGGTCATGGGTAGGGTAGTTCTTCTCATGGAGATGTAATTGTCTGGAAGTATAGGCAATCACCTTCCCATACTGCTGCAATACACAACCCAGCCCCTTCCCTGAAGCATCACTATAAATAGTGAATCTACCTGACCCTGAAGGCAATGTCAGAATCGGAGCTATCGTAAGCCACTTCTTCAACTCATCAAAAGCTTCCTGACACTCCTCTGACCAAACATACTCAGCATCCTCTGGGTCAACCGAGTCAAAGGCTCTGCAACCTGGGAGAAATCCTGTATAAATCTCCGATAATATCCTGCCAGCCCCAGGAAACTCCTGATCTCTGCCACTGAAGTCGGCGCTGCCCATGCCTCAACTGCTATGATCTTCTTAGGGTCAACTGAGATACTATCTCCAGTCACCACATGCCCCAAGAAGTCCACCAGGTCCAAGAAGAACTCACACTTGGAGAGCTTCCCATAAAGCTGTTCCTTCCTGAGAATCTCCAACACTATCCTCAAATGCTCCTCGTACTCCTCCTCAGTCTTAGAATATATCAAGATGTCGTCAATGAACACCACCACAAACTGATCCGGGTACTAGTGGAATACCTTGTTCATTAGGTTCATAAACACTGCTGGTGCATTGGTTAGCCCAAACGGCATAACCAAAAACTCAAACTGCCCGTACCGCATCCTGAAAGCGGTCTTGGGAATATCATCCCCCTTCACCTTCACCTGGTGATATCCCGTCCTCATATCTATCTTAAAAAATACCCGAGCTCCGCTCAACTGGTCAAAAAGATTGTCGATCCACGGCAGTGGGTATCTGTTCTTGATCGTGAGGTTGTTGAGTGCCTATAGTTAATACACATTCGTACTGACCCATCCTTCTTTGGCACAAACAACACTAGTGTACCCCATGGCGACGAACTCGAATGGATGAAGCCCTTGTCCTGTAGCTCATCCACCTGCTTCTTCAGCTCCACTAAGTCACTATTGTTTCGATAGACATGCTGAGAGATGGGTTCCACTCCTGGAACCAAGTCTATCGAGAACTCAATGTCTCTGTCCGGTGGCAATCCAGGCAACTCCTCTGGAAACACATCCATATACTTTTCTATCAAGGGGTATGGAATCGCCTGCTCCTCAACCGAGACTCCGCAGAAGACTTCGCTGCTCTGCTCTGCC
This sequence comes from Iris pallida, assembly GCA_029216955.1. Taxonomy (NCBI): domain Eukaryota; kingdom Viridiplantae; phylum Streptophyta; class Magnoliopsida; order Asparagales; family Iridaceae; genus Iris; species Iris pallida. The sequence goes on along the minus strand of JANAVB010008600.1, from coordinate 1,065,516 downwards.
TGACGTCTGGAGTACTCGAACTCTGGCTCTCCCGGCGCTCTGAAGAGAACTCTACCCCCTCTGCAATCATTGCTGGCGTGGTACCTGCTCAACCAATCCATACCGAGTACTATATCTTAGTTCGGCAATGGCATTACGAGCAGGCTCACCTCCAACTCACGGCCTCCCAAAACTATACTCCGAACCTTACAAACATCACTAACGAGGATAATGCCACCCCCGGTCGTGATCTTGTAATTCCTAAGCAACGATTCAGCTATAATACCATGTCTAATCGCATATGATACTGATATGAAACTATACGAAGCACCGGAATCGAATAATGCAAAAGCTGGACTGGAGTCGAGATGAATCGAACCTGCGATCAGCTCTCCTATCATCTCTAGCTGCCATGGCAAATGTAAAATCCCTATTTTTTTATTATTTTTATTATTTTATTAGACTAAAAAAAATGAATTTATATAATTTATGGTTTTAATTTTTTTTTACAATGACCTTAGCCATTGTTGAATTTTGGAACATGAGACTACCATAAATTTTGGCACGGAAGATGTAGCAGTGTGCCTTGACTAGGGTACTAGCCATGCCAGGGGAAGCCTAGCCATGGTGATGTCCAAACTAGGAAAACCAGACCAAATTGTGAATTGACTTATTTAAATTATTTGAATTAAATATTATTTTATATATTGATTTTTTAGATGACCCGGTTTGTCCAATTCAGTCCGAACTGGACCCGAATCAAATTTAAGCCCATGTAGGCATGTGGTGTGACCAAGATGGCCATGTAGGAATATTTCATGTGTGTACTAATATTTCTAAATAACTTTGAGACTTGTTGAATATTTATTGACTTTTGGTACAAAATTTATATTTATTAATAATATAATATTTTACAAGATGGTATAATTTTCTGGACCCACACATGGGTGAGCGGCAAAGTTCACCCATTGGGATGATTATTATTATTTTATTATAATTTAAGTTATTTTGTGGAGATTAAATAAATATGTTCATTCTATTTAGATATTATTATTATTATTATTGAGATTGATTTATTGTATGTTGAATTTATATAATATATATATATATATATATATATATATATATATATATATATATATATATATATATATATATATATATATATATATATATATATATATATATATATTTATTTATGTAGATATGCTTAAATACATTAACTATTTTGGATAGATAACATCAAGTTTTATTGTAGATATTCTATTGTGGTAGTAGATATGTATCCATATGTTAAATGGATTTGTAAATATATAAAACAAGCAAAGGAAGTAGGAAGAAAAAAAAATTATTATTAAGTGGTCGGCCCCACCACCAAAGAGGGACCGACCACATGCATACCAGGAATAGCAAGGAGCTGCAGCATAGGCAGCAAGCAAGGAATCCCATATGCCGACCCCTTATTAAATGCCACAGCAACATCACTTTTTTTATATATTTATTTGTATAAACCTATTCTAGCTCAACTCATTGTGGCCGAACCCCCCTAATGTAATTGAAGCTACAATATCCGCCACCTTCAAACCCTAAAATTCTTTTCTTCCATCTACTTCCTCCATCCTCCTCCCCTCTCCTCGGCAAGCGTGCCAACCGCGGCAGCCGCTCACGACAACGGCAACGGCAACAACAACAACACCACAGATTCCCACTTTAAGGTATCCCACTTTCCCGATTAATTTCTCCTCCAATTCTAATCCGTTTTTAGATCCGTAAATTCGTGTAGAAAGCCCCCATGACCCTCTATCATCCCCTTCATATAGTTTTATTTATTCTGCAATAAATTTCAGTTTTAATTAAATTAAAAATCTTGAAAAATCAGTTTTTATAGATCTTAAAAATCCCGTACGAGGTACGTCCCGACAAACCGGGCGACCCCGTCGCAAACTGAAAGTACCGCAAGGTCCGTATCGAATTTGTGGACGTGCGAGAATTGACAGAATTCAAATTGGTTGCGTGTGCGCGACGAATTTGGTCCGTATCCGTCGCATTTTTGCGTATCGGACATTTTCGGTATTTTCCAATTACTTTGTGCACACTCATCAAATCGTGACGAAACTTACGCCATTAGACTCGAAATATTTTTCTGGTCCTGTATGCCAAGTTTAGTCCGATTCTGAGACCGTTGGTCGGGACGCTATTTTGGCGGGCCTACAATCCCACTCAACGGGCAATTTTGTGCGTGGCCCACCGGAATCCAAAATTGGACATACCGTTGGGTTCGTCTCATCAAAACAAATTCGTGGACATGTAGTTTGACAACTTTAGAGACCGTAGGTTCTGGCACGTTTTTTGGTACAAAGCGAGTCCAACGGCGGACATCGTTTTGACCCAAAAATTACGAAATTGCCCCCGTTCCAGAATTTGACTTTTGGACAGGCGTTTCCTAGGCTTATCTTTTATTCCAAACTCGTTCGTGATGTTTGTTTCAGCATCCGGAGCTTCTTGTGGATTTTGACTTTCGTGTTGACGACTCTGATTGTTGGATTTTGCTGCTTCTCGCACCACCCTCAGGCAAGATACCTTGCCTTATTTACTGTTCATAATTAGATGCACCTTTATTTATTTATTTATTTACTGTATATTTTATTATTTGTTCTCAGTTGGATCCAGTACTTGCTATTTTGTTCACTTTATTTTATTTCGGTTATTTTTCCTTCTTGTCTATTTTTTTGCATATGGACCTAGACTTAGCGAACTACCTTTTGTTAGTGACCTTGGGAGGGAGAAGACAGTTGAATGTATGGGCTACCCCAATTCCAAAAAGCCGTAGTAGCTGCGTATTATGGTAGTCGAGTCGCGAGGGTCACAAGCCTCGAGCTATGTGGACTGATGGGTCACGTGGGCCGCTAGCCTCGAGTTATGCCGGCTGATAGTATTGGTACTGACGTGTGCGTGTTGAGAGTTGTTACCTTGTCCTGGGGGAGTCAGCCTTCACCTGCCCATACTGTTGGCCCATTGGTCATAGTCAACCTGATTTTAATAATTGATCAAAACTCTGTCTGGATATACGAAGCTTGTTGGGACATCTCAGCTCCTTGGACATAAGCAAGATTGGATATTTACTCCGTTCAAGACTGAAGATCTGTTTGCCTACTTGAGTCTGTACTTCCTATGCAATGTAATTTTTCACTTTATTTGAGTCTAGGAATACATTGTACACCGAGTCGTACTGGCAAATAGGCTATCCCCAAAATAGTTCAAAATGTTTTTAAAATGACCTATCAAAAATGTTTACAAAAAGGTTTTCAAAAAGGTTTTCAAAATCACCAAAAATCTATTTTAAAAACCCTAACCTAACCCTGACAGAACTCGGCCAGAGTTCGGCCAGAGTTCGGTTGGTGGCCGTTTGATTTTTGAATTCTCTGGAACTTGGTCCTCCTGCAGTTGCGGATTTGACCGAGATTTGCTCATCGAGTTCTGTCCGAATTCTGCCCGAATTCTGACAGAGTTCTCCCTTTGGAATTCCTATAAATAGAGATGGATTTCGATCATTTCAATTCACTCATTCACTTTCAATCTTCTCTCTATCTAAAAAGCTTTCTGCCTTCCAAAGAGTTTTCTAAAGCTTTCATTTTCAGATCCTAAGCCAATTACAATCCTCTAGTCGATTTGCCAGTGCGGTACGGTCTAGAAGTTTCTGAGAGATTGTAATCAGAAGGCTTGATTGAAGAATACCTCTTCACATTTGAAATTGGACGAGTTCTTCGTATCAAAGCTCGCGTTGTAGAAGTTGCAAGGACTTCGTAAGAAAACTTGCAGTTTTTCCTATAGTGGATTCAACTGGTAGCAAGAGTTCTACCGACTGGATTAGTCCTCAACAGAGGGATACCAGTATACATCGCTGTCTTTGCGTTTGCTTTCTGAACTCTGCCTTTACATTATTTTAACTGTGATTATATACTGTGATTGTGTTGCTTACATTTTTTATTTAGTATTATTCCGCTGCCAACTCTATTCACCCCCCCTCTAGAGTATTACGCTTTACTATATCGTTCCTACAATTGGTATCAGAGCGGGTGTTACAGGTAAAGCGAGGTAACAGTGCTATTATTTATTCATTATTTATTAGATCACAGCACATCACATGGCTACTATGAAATTCACAAGTGAAGGTCAGGCCACAAACAGACCCCCTCTGTTTGATGGTACTCACTACACTTATTGGAAAACACGGATGAGTTTCTTCTTGAAATCTCTTGATTTTGACTTATGGGCTATTGTTCTTGATGGCTATCAGAAGCCACCTCGTATAAATGTCGAGGGAGTTTTGGTTGAAAAATCCTAAAGCAGTTATACAGAGGAAGAAAAGAAAAAGGCCAGTCTTGACGCACGTGCCATTAATGCTCTTTTTTGTGCCTTAGACATAACAGAATTTAACAGGGTATCTTCATGCACAACGGCAAATGGTGTGTGGAAGCTTCTCGAAGTTACACATGAAGGCACGACTCAAGTCAAGGAGTCAAAAGTCAGCAGACTTACTCAAGAGTACGAGGCGTTCAAAATGAAGCCAAATGAAACAGTCACACAAATGTTCGAGAGGTTATTGGATATTGTAAACCCTTTGTCCTCCTTAGGCAAAGATTACAGTAACCACGAAAAGATTCGCAAACTCCTGCGAGCTCTCACCAAGAACTGGATTCCGAAGGCTACAGCTATCATTGAAGGAAACGACCTCACTACAATGTCACTTGAAGTACTCATGGGTAAACTACTCACTCATGAACTGGAGCTACAAGATTTTGAAGAACCTGCACCAAAGGAGAAGACTATCGCCCTCAAGGCTCAGCACAGAAAAACTGCTGAAGATGACTCAGACAGCAGTGGATCTGACGCTGAAGATCAAGCTCTCCTAGCAAGGAAGTTCAAAAGATTCATGAGACATGAGAAGAGAGTCAAAGAGAACAACAGCAACAACTGGTACCAAGAAGATGCTGTCTGCTATGGCTGCAAGAAGAAGGGACATATGAAGAAGGACTGTCCCATCAACTCATCATCGAGCAAGAAGAACAACAGGTATGAAAAAGGCAACCTGAAAAGATCAACGTCTCGGAAATATGCCAACACCAGCATATGGCATGAGAGTGAAGCTAGCGACTCAGAAGATGAACATTCAGAGGACGCTGCAAACATCTGCTTCATGGCAATCGATCAGGTACCTACTGAACCTGTAGAAACATATGATGACTTCACCTTTGAGCAATTAGGAGATGCCTTCAGTGACCTGATGCTTGACTACAGGAAACTGTGTAGTAAATATCAGACCGCTAAGAAGGTACTCAAAGAGTATAAAGGAGAAATAGGAAGACTTACCGACCTACTAGCTGAGGTTAGAGCTAATGTTAGTGAGTCTGGTGAGCTTTCCTCTATAAAGCTCTTATTACACGAGACTAAACAGTCATCCGAAGAGAAAGACAAGATTATAGACCAATTGAGAGAAGATTTTTCTAAAGAAAAGAAAAGTCTTCAATCTGCACAAATCAGAATGGAATCACTCACTTCTGATTATACTAAGTTATATGACACTGCCAAAAGGTTGGAAATTAGGTTAGGAAAATAGCCTGAGCCTGCTGCTTCCTATCCTAACACGTGTCACTTACCGAGAATTTGGAACATTCCCAAGCCAAACACTGTCAGACCAAACCATACAAAACCTTTACCCCAAAAGGTTAAGCCCAAACATGATCATAGGTATGCATTCTTCTATACTAGAAAACCCAAACCTACCAACCATGCACACCACTCAGCTTTCAACAATCGACATGCACAATGTCATTATTGTGGCCTCATTGGTCATATATCATCTGCATGTAGAATGAGAAAGCTTGTAGATTTAAATGTTTATGCTTGGATACCTAAAGCTAACAATTCAGGACCCTACAAGAAATGGGTACCAAAGGTTTCATCTGCAAACTGTTTTGTAGGTGGAACACCCTTCACATGCTAGAAGCAAATGGATCCTCGACAGCGGTTGCTCACGGCATATGACCGGTGACGCTACCCTATTTGCAACACTGTCGAAGAAGAAGAAGGAAGGTTATGTTTCCTTCGGTAATAATTTGAAAGGGTATATTATTGGTATCGGTGATGTTGGTAAGTCTCCCTATCCAGTGATTAAAGATGTCTGTCTGGTTACCGAGTTGAAACATAATCTGCTCAGCATAAGTCATCTAGCTGATCATGGTTATGGTATCAACTTTGGCAAAGACAAATATACTATAGTTGATAGCTCAACTGGTAGTACTATCTTTGAAGGAATCAGGGAAGACAATATATATGTTTTCTATCTGTTGGAAGAAGCTAACATTTCAGGTAGATGCTTAATGGCCAAAAGTGATGAGAGTCATCTATGGCACATGAGACTCGGTCATGCAAACATGGATACAATTTCAAGATTATCCACAAAGAAGATAGTACGCGGTTTACCAGACATAACATTCAAGAAGGATTCGGTATGCAGCCAATGTGAAAAGAACAAGGCTACCAGATCCACATTCAAGTCTGTAAACGCAGTATGTACTACTAGACCTCTACAATTGCTACACATGGATTTATTCGGTCCTAGCAGAGTTGCTAGCCTCGGAGGTAAATTATATGCATTTGTTATTGTAGATGATTTTTCTAGATACACGTGGGTATATTTCTTGACACGCAAGAATGATGCATTATCCGAATTTGTCGCCTTTTGTAAGAAAGTACAAAATGAAAAAGGTTACATAATCACTCGAATTAGAAGCGATCATGGAGGCGAATTCGAGAATGCTGATTTCGAGCAATTTTGTGACACACACGGTTTCATACACGAGTTCTTCTGCCCTAGAACTCCACAATAAAATGGAGTTGTGGAACGTAAGAACAGAACTCTAACCGAAATGGCCAGAGTGATGTTAAATCAATTTAGCCTACCCAAATACTTCTGGGCTGAAGCTGTCAATACAGCTGCTTTGTGCTCAATAGAGTTCTAATTCGACCCAAATCGAAGAAGACTCCATTTGAGTTATGGTTTGATAGAATTCCTTCAGTTTCATACTTTAAGATTTTTGGCTGTAAGTGCTTTATTCTTAATACTAAAGACAACTTGGGAAAGTTTGACGAAAAGGCCGATGAAGGTATATTTTTAGGTTATGCGGCAAAGAGCAAAGGGTACAGAGTCTTCAACAAACGTACCATGATCATCGAAGAATCAATTAACGTCACATTTGATGAAATGAACCAAATGTCTCTCGATGATAGTGATGAAGATCTGCCTACATCAAGTTCAACATCAGTTGAACCTGAACCAAGCTCTGCACTAGCTGAACCCCCTAGAGGAGATCCAGGAACCAGCTACCTACAGAGTCTATCGAAGAGGTTAAAATTCACAGCTGATCATCCAAAAGATTTGGTAATTGGTGATATTACCAAGGGAGTAAGTACTCGATCATCCAGTAAAGATATTGTTTCTAGTGTTGCATTTATTTCACAGCTAGAACCTAAATCTATTGATGAAGCATGTAGTGATAGTTTCTGGATAGATGCCATGCAAGAGGAATTGAACCAATTCGAACGAAATCAAGTTTGGGAACTTGTTCCCAAGCCTATTGATCATCCGGTCATTGGCACCCGTTGGGTATTCCGAAACAAACTAAATGAGGATGGTTTAGTAACTCGTAACAAGGCTCGACTCGTAGCTCAAGGATACAATCAAGAAGAGGGTATCGACTACGATGAGACTTATGCCCCAGTTGCGAGATTAGAATCCATTCGAATGTTATGTGTATTTGCATGTTTTCATGATTTCAAACTTTTTCAAATGGATGTAAAAAGTGCTTTTCTAAATGGCTTTATAAAAGAAGAAGTTTTTGTAGCACAACCTCCGGGTTTCACGGATTTCAAAAATCCTGACCATGTTTTCAAGTTGAAGAAAGCCTTATATGGCTTGAAACAAGCCCCTCGTTCTTGGTATGACCGTCTAAGCTCTTTTCTACTTGACAACGGTTTTTCAAAAGGAAAGGTTGATACTATACTTTTTATTAAATCTTTTAATGGCAAGCTGCTTTTAATTCAAATCTATGTTGATGATATCATATTTGGATCAACTGATGAATCTCTTTGTCAAGAATTTTCTAAGTGTATGCAGAATGAGTTTGAGATGAGCATGATGGGAGAGCTGAAGTTCTTTCTCGGATTGCAAATCAAACAAACCGACAATGGGACGTTCATTAATCAAGCCAAGTACACAAAAGATTTGCTAAAGAAGTTCGATCTGGACAATGTCAAACCTATTGGCACTCCGATGACAACTTCAACAAAACTTGATTCTGACGAACAAGGCAAGCCAGTCGACACACGTAAGTATCGAGGTATGATTGGTAGTTTACTTTACTTAACTGCTAGTCGTCCAGATATAATGTTTAGTGTTTGCCTGTGTGCACGTTTTCAAGCTAACCCAAAGGAATCACATCTGACCGCAGTTAAGCGTATCTTCCGATACCTTAAGGGCACTTCTTCTGTCGGCTTGTGGTATCCCAAAACTAAAACCTTTGACCTTATTGGTTATTCGGATGCAGATTTTGCGGGATGCAAGGTTGATAGAAAAAGTACTAGCGGTACATGTCATTTCTTAGGCAAGGCTCTAGTCTCTTGGTTTAGTAAAAAGCAAAATTCTGTAGCCTTATCAACAACAGAGGCTGAGTATATCGCCGCGGGACGTTGTTGCGCTCAGATTTTGTGGATGAAACAAACCCTAGAAGACTTTGATTTATTTTTCACACATATTCCCATTTTCTGTGATAACACGAGCACCATTAATTTGGCTAAGAATCCTGTATGTCATTCTCGTACTAAACATATCGAGATTAGACATCATTTTCTTAGAGATCATCATCAAAATGGAGATATAAATCTTGTGTACATAGATACTGAAAATCAATTAGCTGACATCTTCACTAAACCTCTAGCGGAAGATCGTTTCAATTATTTACGTCGAGAATTAGGAATTTTGGACGTCAATAATATTAATTGATTTTATTTTATGATTATATATCATTATGCAAAAACTGTGTTAGAGACAAGCTAATAAAGAGTCTGTCTGTCACCACAACTACGGTTGAAGCGAAGCGGTACTTAAGAGTTCCCCGGTGAACCTCCGCCAGCTGGGACAGTACTCCTACAGCTAATCTGAGACAGTCGCTGTGTAACGACATTTAATTCATAAAATATTATTAATTATGTTATTTGAAGACTAAAATAACTAATCTTTGAATTAAATATTTGCAACGAGTCAATGAAAAAGAAGTAGCAAAAATCAACTTTGAAAGAACCCTAGGCGAATTCGGCCAGAGCTCTGACCGAATTCGGCCCGAGTTCGGTTGAGGGTGTATGTGTATATATACAGAACCCAAGAGCCTCTTCTCTTTCATTACTTCCAAACTAATTACAACAGCAGCAACAGCCGACCCCGACCTCCAAACCCTAGTTCTTCACCAATCTATTGCTTCCAATCTACTTGGTGAAATCCTTCCAAAATTTGGAATCGTGCGGAGATCGTTCTTCTCTACAACATATCTAATTTTCATGAGGTATAACTCCCTCTCTCTCCACCTTTCAAATTAGTGCTTTTTATTTCAATGGCACCTAGATTTAATCCGTCAAAGAGGAAGAAGACCACTCCTAGTGAGGAAGGGTCCTCTTCGAATCCTCACACGGATTCTTTGTTTTCGCCGGTCCAAAAGAGCGACGGCGCTTTCGATGGGTTCTTCTTTCAAACCCTCGATCAAGCTTTATTATGGTACGATGACTTTTCCACCCGTTCCATATGTAGCGGTGCTCCGGTTAAATGGACGGTATTCCCTGATCATCGTCACTTATTTGAGACATTAGGGTTACACTTACTTGTTAAACTGTGCTTCCCAATAGCTACTAATGCCATTAGATTGTTCTATTGCAATCTCGTAGTTAACACTTTTGACGTGAGCACACGTGTCGGAGGCATAGACATTGACTTCAATGATGTCCTTCTAGCGGAGATTCTTGGTATTCCCAATGAAGGTGAATCGCTAGTTGATATCACGGAATTTGATTTCCCCGAAGGCACTACACTCACGAGTTTTAAAACGGAACTTTGTGTACCTGACAGAGTACGTTCTGGAAAGTTCAAGGCTAACAACCTGAACTTGTTCAACTACGAATTGCATCGCATCATCTACTCTACTCTTCTTCCAAAATCTACTTCCAAGGATGATGTGACTTCGCTTGAGCTGTCCGCCATGTACCATATTCTTAAGGGGATTCCTTTTTCCACCCCTAAGACAATCATTCAGATGATGGGACGTTGTCGTGCAAGAGATCGAAATCTCTCTTACGCGATGATTCTCCCTCGTATCTTTCAGCGCTTCGACATCGATCTATCGACTTGTACTCAGGACTCTGAGCCCAAGTTACTCCAGCTTTCTCGTCGCAGCCGGACTGCTTCAGCGCCACCTCCTGCTCCTCCTACTGTACCATCTTCACCACATCAGCCGTATGCCATGACATTTGAGGGCATACATCAGCATTTATCAGCTTTGCACGTCTCGATGACAGACATGGCTCGCGAGCGAGAGTTCCGCGATGTCACCCGTTACCAGGCGATGGCAAACTCCTTGGCCGATCTGCGTTTTGCCCAGACTGGTCACTCTGCTGCTTCCATCCCTCGTGATCCAGCTTTTTCGGGTTACCGCTGTGAGGATGAGGCTGTTCATGCCTACTTCCAGCCAGGTAACGCCTATGACTGGTATCGTGCACCTCGAGATTACATTGGTGAGTTCTATGCTGGCGCCCCTACTCATCCTACTGGCGCTGGTACTTCTGGTGCTGGTACTTCCGGTCATGCTGGCCACGCTGCTGATGATATCGATGAGGATAGTGATGATGAGATCTGATTTGATTATTAGTGACATTCTACTGTATACTTGGAAATGCTCCGACATTCCAAGTTTTTATCATTTACTTTTTATCAGTACTTTGTAGTTTGCTATCAGTACTTTTTATCTTCATGGACATGTTTATGATGTTTCATTTATGACATCTCAGTTTATTTCAGCATTTTGTTTAGCACTATCTCTTATACTGCTTCTTCATTACAAACTGCCTGTGAAATAGCATGCCTGAGATTTCTTTTATGTTTTGAAGCAATACATGCCTGTGATGATAATTTGTATTCTTATACTATATTTCTTTTATTTTCTCGCTATTTGTTACTTATGCATTCATTGCGGGGGAGCCTTCTGCATTTAATGCGGGGGAGCCTTCTCTTGTGCAATTATTTTGCTAAGTGACAAAGGGGAAGAAAATTAAAAATGATCTAACATTTTTTTTGAGTTAAATACAGGTTATGAACAATTTTTTTGATATTTGATATTTTTGAACAAGCTTGAACTAGCTTAATGTTATATCATTCATAGTTTGTCAATTATCAAAATGGGGAAGATTGTTGGCCCATTGGTCATAGTCAACCTGATTTTAATAATTGATCAAAACTCTGTCTGGATATACGAAGCTTGTTGGGACATCTCAGCTCCTTGGACATAAACAAGATTGGATATTCACTCCGTTCAAGACTGAAGATCTGTTTGCCTACTTGAGTCTGTACTTCCTATGCAATGTAATTTTTCACTTTATTTGAGTCTAGGAATACATTGTACACCGAGTCGTACTGGCAAATAGGCTATCTCCAAAATAGTTCAAAATGTTTTTAAAATGACCTATCAAAAATGTTTACAAAAAGGTTTTCAAAAAGGTTTTCAAAATCACCAAAAATCTATTTTAAAATCCCTAACCTAACCCTGACAGAACTCGGCCAGAGTTCGGCCAGAGTTCGGCCAGAGTTCGGTTGGTGGCCGTTTGATTTTTGAATTCTCTGGAACTTGGTCCTCCTGCAGTTGCGGATTTGACCGAGATTTGCTCATCGAGTTCTGCCCGAATTCTGCCCAAATTCTGACAGAGTTGTCCCTTTGGAATTCCTATAAATAGAGATGGATTTCGATCATTTCAATTCACTCATTCACTTTCAATCTTCTCTCTATCTAAAAAGCTTTCTGCCTTCCAAAGAGTTTTCTAGAGCTTTTATTTTCAGATCCCAAGCCAGTTACAATCCTCTAGTCGATTTGCCAGTGCGGTACGGTCTAGAAGTTTCTGAGAGATTGTAATCAGAAGGCTTGATTAAAGAATACCTCTTCACATTTGAAGTTGGACGAGTTCTTCGTATCAAAGCTCGCGTTGTAGTAGTTGCAAGGACTTCGTAGGAAAACTTGCGGTTTTTTCTATAGTGGATTAAACTGGTAGCAAGAGTTCTACCGACTGGATTAGTCCTCAACAGAGGAATACCAGTATACATCGCTGTCTTTGCGTTTGCTTTCTGAACTCTGCCTTTACATTATTTTAACTGTGATTATATACTGTGATTGTGTTGCTAACATTTTTTATTTAGCATTATTCCGCTGCCAACTCTATTCACCCCCCCTCTAGAGTATTACGCTTTACTATATCGTTCCTACACATACATCGATATGTCTTCTAAATTGCCTACTAGAAAGGTTAGGAGACCTTAGCAAATTTTATGTTCCAATCATGGCATGGAAAAGTGTCACATCGCGAAATATTAAGTTACCCCTTATCCTTGTTTGGTTGTAGGGGTAGTCTACTGTTTCGATGATGAAATATTGAGCCGTGTTATGGTTTGGACGCTTTTACGTTATCTATAATTTATGGTACATTTATATTCAGTTCATATGGCATGTTCTTCCTGTATCTTGTTACGTCCCTCTGAGGACCTGATTATCTCTCCAGGTGTGTGTGCTTCTGTGATATTGCAGGTGTTCTAGTCGAGGCCGTGATCTTCTCCATCCTTTCTAATATAATTGCACTTGGCTAGTCTTGTTATTTCATCTATTCCTTCTTGTACCTTTTATTTGAGATAGTTGGTAGTGGACTTTGTCTCCGCCCAACGTATTGTTCAAAGACTTATTACAGTTGATTATATGATATCTTTTATTTTTCATTGGTGGATGAGATTAGATTACTCTTGGTTTACTGCATTTTACAGCTTATGTATACATACGAGTTTCCATATATTGGAGTATACTTCGTACGTATGCAGCTGGCATAGATACGTACCTAGTCATAAGTATTTTAGGACTGGGGCGTTACATGTTTTTGTGGTGGCCCATGCAGGTCAGTTTGTCATTTTGGTTACGTAATTGTACCGATGTGAGCCTGCAACATAGGATTAGAATCTAGGAATCTCATCCATACAGCTTCACCTCTTCCCTTGGCTTCAAATTTCGAACTCTCGTTCGACTTCCTTGAACTGCATCTTGCTTGATTCCTCTCTACCTTTAATTCTTATTTTCGTTCTTAGTGTCAACTAGAAAGATGACTACACTAGTGTATACTTATAGGTCAAACACATGGCTAGAATGGGTATATTGGCAATTGGAATACATTTAAGACTCTAATTGAGTTAAAAATATTTTTTGTGTGATTTAATGATTAGTAATTGATAAAGTAGGATATTACCACGAAAAGTTTTTACCTTGAGATTTCTAAATAGTAAAAAAAAATCAGAGGATTTATAGGATTTCATACTTGGTTTAAGAAATTGATTGATTTTCAAAGATTTGATATTTATGATTATTAGATTATAGTTATACATCCTTGCACAAGTATAAAATTGATTTGCTTTTCGAGTTGTGATATTTATGAGTTTGGGTGATAGATATACATCTTTGAACAAATATAAAATTTATTTGATTTTCGAGTTTTAATGTTCATGATTTATTGTATTATAGTTATGCACCTTTGAACAGTTATAAATTTGGTTTGAAATGATCTTAGCTTTTAAAAATGGTCATAGGAAATTATTTAAATTTGAGTTATACAACTTGCGATTTTCGTGTTTATTAAATTTTGAATTTTAAGTGGAGGTAATGATGGCGAATTTTGGTTTAAATTATTTGAAAGTTATGAAAAAGATTTTTGAAAAATGTTTATTTTAAATGGTGTCCTATGATTGAGGATTTACAAATCTATTTAGATTTTTGGTAACAAAAAAAATAAAAAAAAAGGATTTTGACTGATAAGATTATTTGAAAATTTAGTTTAATGAGGGATTGCTAATATTAAAATTTTTGAGATAATTTCGAAGAATGTGATGGAAAGTTATTTTGATTGATTAAAGGAAGTTACCATTTAAAAGTTGTGATTTTGTTGGAATAACTTAGCATGAATAGCTAAAATTGATGAGAGCATTGAGCTTAATTTTTGAGATTGCTTTTACTATGATAAGGGTTTTATTATGAGTTATTTAGAAATTTTAGAGTGTTAAATTTTTGATTGATTGTGAAATCTTTATGCATTCGTAAATTAGGAACTCTTGAGTTAAATAGTTAAATTTAAACGATATTTTTGGAAAATGTTAGTAGTAACATGATAAAATCTTGCTTTGATATTTATGAGAGATTTAAATATATTTTTTTGATGAATTTGAACGGCTTGGAGTGAATACAAATTTTGGGTGGTTTATTTTTGAAAGTTTAATTTTGAAACTTTGGAGGAAATTGAGTTAAATTTTAATGATAGGCCATCAAGATAGCTCTAATAAGATAGATGTACTCCACACAAATTGTCATATCACTTATGACCATGATAGTAGTATGTACACAAGTGTTGTTAGTCATCTACCCAGCTATGTGACTGTATTTCTACTTCGACTTACTCGACGTTCCTTCAATTCTAGATCTTTTAATTGCGACCTTCTAACCCATTTGCAATTTGAATAATGAGTTAATGTTTCCTTAGATGTATTCATCCAGAAGACTATCTTCTCACTAGAATTGTGCCCCTAAATTATTTTTACTGGATTCTCTAATTAATTTTATTTCATGTTTTAACTTGATCTTCTTTATTTTGTGCATTAATTATCACCTCGTGAACTCCCACTTTCTATTTTAGATCTTTTGGTGTCCCTTACCGTGACTTAGATATTTTGAGTACAACACTAGACTTTTTCCTCCAACAAATTCCATATGTAAGGCTTAGACAAGCCCACCTTCATGTAGACATATCATGTCCTACTAAAACTTATCTCCTTGTACTCTATTTCTTGATATGACGTTATGGTCGAAATGGCCAAACTATAATCTTTACCATGATACCGATATGTTTTACGACCACGGATAGGGATGCAATCTCGACTAAATTCTTTCGACCGATATGTGATTGTGTTCTATTTGTCTCCTTAAAATGCCTAACTTGTACTTTATCTTGATTGCTCGACCTGTTGTACCATCACCCTATTAGCTTAACTCTTGTAAGTTGGGTAGAATACCTCACGGCCCAACAAAGCCTTTGTCCTTGTGACCTATGTTAATAAGTTTACTCAGACTAGAAATTCAGAGGACCCTTACCTTATCTAGTCTACCAAGCCATAAATGAAGAAACACTAGGATAACTGTATAGGCCCATACGTCGACAAGACTTGATTTTTAAAAGATCTTGGACTATTTAAATTTTCCTGCATCAGTACCCCCCTTGCTCATACTTTGACTATCTCATGCTGCTAATGTAGCTTCAGTTTTGCAAGCTTATTTCGTTATCAAGCTTGATCATGACATATTTTATTGGGTGCACCCACTAACATATTGTCTAATCAGAACCGGTGCATGATGGTCTGATCAACCTATTGCACTTTGGTTCGCTTATCATATCTTATTCTATGCGGATGGAGACATAGTTAAACCTGCCTTAGGGTCTCTTTCGCGACCGTCTTGACAATTCTCTTTTGAATTGTTTTTGCCACCTATGAACCCCACGATTCGTACTCAATATATAACACCGTCTTTGAAACCTTGTTGTTCTTGTCTTTCACTTATTTTGGAAAGACAAGGCACTGTACTTGCTAGATAGACTCAAGGTATCATCTTTGGTTGTCCAATCGGTTAATTATACACAAATGTAGATAGCCACCGACCGACTCATGCGACTGTATCCTCGTCTTTAACTACTCCTCATTTTCTCAACACTAGAATTATTATCGTGTCCTTCCAATTGTTCTTGAGCACTTGAGAATGATTGCAACCATTCACTCAAATCAAAACTCTCAATCGAGGCGATTAGGCTCCAGTTTCTCTCAAGGAACCATATCTCCCAAACGTCTAATTATTCTCTTTGATCTACTCAATCCCTTATTACTCTCCAATTTGGATTATCAAAATTTTGTTACCATCACTGGCAACCTTTGTTCAATTCCATAACCGTGATATATTTTTCTATATATCGACTCTACAATTTTCTATTGCAAGGTTATGTTGAACGCCATTTTATTGCCTCCACCAAAATTTAATTGTATTTTGGTATTAACGAACTCTTCCGATCCCTCAACCCTATCTACCCTATTAATCCTAAATTTCGAGGACGAAATTCTTGTAAGTTGGGTAGGATGTAAAGTCCCTATTTTTTTATTATTTTTATTATTTTATTAGACTAAAAAAATGAATTTATACAATTTATGGTTTTTTTTTACAATGACCTTAGCCATTGTTGAATTTTGGAATATTAGACTACCATGAATTTTGGCACGGAAGATGTAGCAGTGTGCCTTGACTAGGGTACTAGCCATGCCAGGGGAAGCCTAGCCATGGTGATGTCCAAACTAGGAAAACCAGACCAAATTGTGAATTGAGTTATTTAAATTATTTGAATTAAATATTATTTTATATATTGATTTTTTAGATGACCCGGTTTGTCCAATTCAGTCTGAACTGGACCCGAATCAAATTTAAGCCCATGTAGGCATGTGGTGTGACCAAGATGGCCATGTAGGAATATTTCATGTGTGTACTAATATTTCTAAATAACTTTGAGACTTGTTGAATATTTATTGACTTTTGGTACAAAATTTATATTTATTAATAATATAATATTTTACAAGATGGTACAATTTTCTGGACCCACACATGGGTGAGCGGTAAAGTTCACTCATTGGGATGATTATTATTATTTTATTATAATTTAAGTTATTTTGTGGAGATTAAAAAAATATGTTCATTCTATTTAGATATTATTATTATTATTATTGAGATTGATTTATTGTAAGTTGAATTTATATATATATATATATATATATATATATATATATATATATATATATATATATATATATATATATTTATGTAGATATGCTTAAATACATTAACTATTTTGGATAGATAACATCAAGTTTTATTGTAGATATTCTATTGTGGTAGTAGATATGTATCCATATGTTAAAAGGATTTGTAAATATATAAAACAAGCAAAGGAAGAAGGAAGAAAAAAAAATTATTATTAAGTGGTCGGCCCCACCACCAAAGAGGGACCGACCACATGCATACTAGGAATAGCAAGGAGCTGCGGCATAGGCAGCAAGCAAGGAATCCCATATGCCGACCCCTTATTAAATGCCACAGCAACATCACTTTTTTTATATATTTATTTGTATAAACCTATTCTAGCTCAACTCATTGTGGCCGAACCCCCCTAATGTAATTGAAGCTACAATATCCGACACCTTCAAACCCTAAAATTCTTTTCTTCCATCTACTTCCTCCATCCTCCTCCCCTCTCCTCGGCGAGCGTGCCAACCGCGGCAGCCGCTCACGACAACGGCAACGGCAACAACAATAACACCACAGATTCCCACTTTAAGGTATCCCACTTTCCCGATTAATTTCTCCTACAATTCTAATCCATTTTTAGATCCGTAAATTCGTGTAGAAAGCCCCCATGACCCTCTATCATCCCCTTCATATAGTTTTATTTATTCTACAATAAATTTCAGTTTTAATTAAATTAAAAATCTCGAAAAATTAGTTTTTATAGATCTTAAAAATCCCGTACGAGGTACGTCCCGACAAACCGGGCGACCCCGTCGCAAACCGAAAGTACCGCAAGGTCCGTATAGAATTTGTGGACGTGCGAGAATTGACAGAATTCAAATTGGTTGCGTGTGCGCGACGAATTTGGTCCGTATCCATCGTATTTTTGCGTATCGGGCATTTTCGGTATTTTCCAATTACTTTATGCACACTCATCAAATCGCGACGAAACTTGCGCCATTAGACTCGAAATATTTTTCTGGTCCTGTATGCCAAGTTTAGTCCGATTCTGAGACCGTTGGTTGGGACGCTATTTTGGCGGGCCCACAATCCCACTCAACGGGCAATTTTGTGCGCGGCCCATAGGAATCCAAAATTGGACATACCGTTGGGTTCGTCTTATCAAAACAAATTCGTGGACATGTAGTTTGACGACTTTAGAGACCGTAGGTTCTGGCACGTTTTTTGGTACAAAGCGAGTCCAACGGCGGACATCGTTTTGACCCAAAAATTACGAAATTGTCCCTGTTCCAGAATTTGACTTTTGGACAGGAGTTTCCTAGGCTTATGTTTTATTTCAAACTCGTTCGTGATGTTTGTTTCAGCATCCGGAGCTTCTTGTGGATTTTGACTTTCGTGTTGACGACTCTGATTGTTGGATTTTGCTGCTTCTCGTACCACCCTCAGGCAAGATACCTTGCCTTATTTACTGTTCATAATTAGATGAACCTTTATTTATTTATTTATTTATTTACTGCATATTTTATTATTTGTTCTCAGTTGGATCCAGTACTTGCTATTTTGTTCACTTTATTTTATTTCGGTTATTTTTCCTTCTTGTCTATTTTTTTGCATATGGACCTAGACTTAGCGAACTACCTTTTGTTAGTGACCTTGGGAGGGAGAAGACAGTTGAATGTATGGGCTACCCCAATTCCAAAAAGCCGTAGTAGCTGCGTATTACGGTAGTCGAGTCGTGAGGGTCACTAGCCTCGAGCTATGTGGACTGATGGGTCACGTGGGCCGCTAGCCTCGAGTTATGCCGGCTGATAGTATTGGTACTGACGTGTGCGTGTTGAGAGTTGTTACCTTGTCCTGGGGGAGTCAGCCTTCACCTGCCCATACATCGATATGTCTTCTAAATTGCCTACTAGAAAGGTTAGGAGACCTTAGCAAATTTTATGTTCCAATCATGGCATAGAAAAGTGTCACATCGCGGAATAGTAAGTTACCCCTTGTCTTTGTTTGGTTGTAGGGGTAGCCTACTGTTTCGATGATGGGATATTAAGCCGTGTTATGGTTTGGACGCTTTTACGTTATCTTTAATTTATGGTGCATTTATATTCAGTTCATATGGCATGTTCTTCCTGTATCTTGTTACGTCCCTCTGAGGACCTGGTTATCTCTCCAGGTGTGTGTGCTTCTGTGATATTGCAGGTGTTCTAGTCGAGGCCGTAATCTTCTCCATCCTTTCGAATATAATTGCACTTGGCTAGTCTTGTTATTTCATCTATTCCTTCTTGTACCTTTTATTTGAGATAGTTGGTAGTGGACATTGTCTCCGTCCAACGTATTGTTCAAAGACTTATTACAGTTGATTATATGATATCTTTTATTTTTCATTGGTGGATGAGATTAGATTACTCTTGGTTTACTGCATTTTACAGCTTATGTATACATACGAGTTTCCATATATTGGAGTATACTTCGTACGTATGCAGCTGGCATGGATACGTACCTAGTCCTAAGTATTTTGGGACTGGGGCGTTACAGCAAAAGCTCGCCCTTGCTGGCCTCCTCTGGCCTGCTGCTGGTGCTGGACGAATCTCTGCTGCTGTATCGACAGGGCTGGTCCCCTCTGCTGGCCTGCTGGAGCTCTGACTGCTGCTCCCTGAGCTGCTCGTCCCATGCGGCACTCCCTCATTTGGTGGTCTGCTGAACCACACACTAGGCACTGGCCCAGCCTCTTCCGGCACTCATTGAAGACATACCCGAGCTTTTTGCAGTAAGCACAAGTAATACCCTGTCTCTGGCCCTGCTGGTGCTGCCTCGGCTGCTGCTGGTGGTGAATTGGCCTCTGCTGGATCGACTGCGGCTGGAACTGCCTCAGATGCTTGTGCTGAAAGTGGGGCCTCTTGGCCTGGCCTCCGCTACTGCTACCCCCAACTGGGTCTCGCCCCCTCTTGAGCCTAAGCTCAAGATCATCCTCTGCCAATAAGGCTCCCGTCAAGATCTCCTCAAATGTGGCATCCTTGTTGCCCTTGGTCAAGGACTTGACCACATTGACCAGACCCTTCCGGAACCTCTGGGCCTTCGCCGTCTCGCTCAAGCCCTCTACGAATCTGCCAAGGTGGCCGAACTCTCCAGCATACTCCTCCACTGACAGGCTCCCCCTGAATCAAGCTTTCGAACTGCGACTCCAAGGCTCGAAGCGCTGAATCTGGAAAGAACTTCTTCTTGAAAAATCCCTTGAACTCCTCCCAAGTCTGCCCAGCTACCTCTACCCTGGGGTCTGACTGATACTAGGTGCGAGCAAGATCTCACATCCGGCTAGCTGCTGCCACAATCTGGAGATCTGCTGGTATCCGGGCCAGGTGGAAGATCTCCTCTATATGCTCGATCCACTCATCAGCATATAGAATCCCCTCTGTCCCTAGGAAGTCTCTGGGGCTCATCTTCTGGAACTGCTCTATCCCCGATGTCCTCGGCTGATGGACCACTGGTCGAGCTGCGACTGTCGTAAGTGCCAACTCCATGCCCTGTCCTATCGGGCCTGCTGTCGGACCATGAACTGCTGGAAGTATGCGAACATCTGTGCCGCATCCACGTATCCTGTAGGCGGCGGCTGTTGAAAGGGTA
The DNA here is from genome assembly GCA_029216955.1 of Iris pallida. Lineage (NCBI taxonomy): Eukaryota > Viridiplantae > Streptophyta > Magnoliopsida > Asparagales > Iridaceae > Iris > Iris pallida. The sequence goes on along the minus strand of JANAVB010008600.1, from coordinate 1,044,748 downwards.
CCTCTGCAATGACTGGGTCCTGCCTCTGAGCCGGTGGAGATATACCCCATGCTGCTTCTGCTGAAGTCTCAATACGAGCAGAGGTAGCAGGAGCTGCAGTCCCCTGGCCCTGCTGTACTGGTTGAGAGGTAGCAGTCCCCTCTATAGCATCCCCATGAATGGTATGCTGCGACCGAGTCTCTACCATCCTGAAGATAGACCAACAAGAGTATCAATTTCTGAGAAAGAAGCGATATAAGAAGGGCGGACAGTTAAAATTCAAAAGAATCAGCTGACAATAAGGATTTAGATGACAATAAAAGAGTTTTTCCTAACGTGATTGAGTACCTTGAAAACTAATGTCCTATATCCTACTGCATGCTGTAGTGATACTCTGGTTCGAATACCACTACACTTCTAGTCTAGACCTGCATGGTCCACCACTAAAAATGTGTCACGACCCGCACCCTAGAGTAAGGGCACGAGACGAGGGTATGTCCAGCCTACGCCGCAGTATCGACGGTAGAACGCTGTCCTAGGTCACAACATCTAACAATATAAAACTAAACAGTTTATACTCCCCGAATGGGGGTGACATAGCAGTAACTAAACTCAATCACAACTAAGGAAGAAGAAAGCACGATATGATATAGAACTCAAGAAAATACAGGTGATCAGAAAGTCTAAGATAACATCTCAGCAAATATCCAGAAATATGCCTCAGCTACTGAATATGAAAGAATATTTACAACTCAGATCTCAAGACATAAAATAAAGTCTAACTACTAGTCTGAAGACAACATAAGTAAGATAAGCCTAACTAAGCTAGTCTAGGCAGTAGGGATAATGTCCTCAGCTAGAGCTGGGTCATCCTGAGAGTCCAGCTCACAAGTGTCGTCTATGGCTGCCCCGTAGAAGGTATCCACACAGGCCTCCTTCTTGTCCTTTGTAATATTTTCAACAGGTCAAGTCAGGACAGGAGCGAGCACAATACATCTCAACAGTTCATAGCAGGTTTAGAAAATATAATCATGCGGTAAAGTAAGATACAGGTACTGAAGGAAATACAGTATGTAAATAGAGAGAGAACTGTAATAGAAATATCTACTATAAATAAAAACTAACAGTGGCTAGTGAGTCAGAGTACAATATAGACATGTAAATGGCATAGGAGATTCTGATGCTACACTATGGAAAGATTCTGATGCTACACTACTTGGATAATATTCACATGTCTACTTCTACTCCCCCGTACCCCCAATCAATACACAAGGATCCAACTAGGTTTTGTTATGATTTAATGCAATGGCCCACAATGGGTGATACATGGATGCCCGTAAATGGGTGGTTCTGGAAATGTCCATAAATGAGAGATTCAAGGAGACTCTGTGATCATGAGAGTACATGTCACAAGTGATCAATGAACCATGAAGCATAGTGATACACAATGTAAGTGAAACGCACAGAACATGTAGTATCCGATGCTCCTAAATGATAACATCTCAAGAAGGGATCCATATAGTACCAATCCGTGTGACCAACGTGACAGTATCAAGTAAAGTAATTTAAAATAGGAAAATAATTCTAAGCAGGATATAAAATGATCAAAGAATGTACTCGCCTGGTATCTGAGTGTCCGGATGAAATGTACTGTCCGAGGAGAGGTATCTGGCTCCTAATCAGAACAACACAAGTCACAACAAGTCTAAAATGATAACAAGATGCAATTCAATGCATTCTAAATGAATCTAGATCAATCTAGGCCAAAGTCAACTCTTGGTCAACTCTGGTCAATCCTAAAAGTCAAACTAGGTCAACTATGGTCAAACTAGGTCTAACAAGTCTAAATTAGTCTATACTAGGTCACACAAGCCTATACTAGCTAGTACACACCACTACAAGGCTATACAAGCCTATCAAGTCTATACTAGTCTATTCTAACCACTACACTACATCACGTATATGAATATAGCTATCTACACATGCCAAGGAATGTGCCTAGCACATTAGTTATCACACATATATAAATTCCATATCCTACTCTACCATCTAGATATCCACATAGGATTAGACATAGATATTTACTCATAGACATACATACACACATATATATGGATTATATATATAGAGAGAGAGGGGAACCACATGGTGTGTGTGTCTAAAGGGGAATATGTGTGGGTGAGAGTAGGCAATAAGTGACAGGAAAATATGTGTTAGAGAATATGTGAACTTTTGTATGTCTTCAGAAATTGACAGAAATATATAGGGGTTTACAGGACATTAGAAAAAATAGTGTAGTGTATATAGGAATTATGTGAACTTGTGTTCAGTGTTCAGGTGGCAGATATCTGTACAATAGAGTGTGTGTATGGGACTGAGTTTCTCAGGGAATGTGTGGACTGCAATGTTCTTGTGTACGTTAGCAGTGAATAGAGTGTCCCAGTGTGTTAGATGTGTGCCACAGGGTATATGAACCTGTGTGTTCATTGTTCAGGAAATGAGTGATAGAGAGTAGGCCATGAGTGTGTGTATGTAGGATGTGTGCTCCGGATTAAATCAACTATGAAAGAATTTACAGGCAACAGTTCTCAGGATTTGGAAACATTGACAGGAACAATAATAACATGTCAATAAATCAACCTTGAACCAATTAACCCATTTCAAATTCTCATTAATCAAAACCTATACTAGCATGTATAATGAACTAACAGGGATTAGGAAATGTTAGGATATAATTTGCATCTAAATATAACTAAACCATAATGTAATCATTAACAATAGGGATTAAAACAGTGATACTCTCACTGGTATCAGTTAACAGAGGATAACCCAATCTCACCTTCGATTTTCTAATCCAAACTCGATTTTCCATTCTAATAAGTAATTTACACTTAACAGAGATTAGGGTATGTGTAGGATATGATTTAACATACATGAAATTACTAATAACAAGATTTAACAGAAGGGAATAACAGTGTATTACTGATACACGAATGTATCAGTCGAAATGTATACCCAAACCACATTCAATTTTCCCAATTCATTTATAAAAATTCATGAAGAATATAAGGTAGATAATAGTTAATTAGGGTATATCAGTAGGTGATACACAAACAATTTGGTATCCTAAAACAGGACACACGAGTGTCCAGAACAATACACACGTATGCACGAGCCTGCACGAGCTCGCGTGGCCGGTGCACGTGTCCGCACGCACCCGACACGTATCCTCAGGACCCGAAACCTCGAGGGTGTCATGACAGACACTGCCCCTTGCTTCACATCCAAGTACACGTGTCTACGTGTCCTGGGTGGCTCGCACGAGCACGCTGGTAGTAGGGAAGCTACAGTGCTCGCGCGCGTACGGTACACCCCCGTGTGCACATGTACTTAACGATACGACACGACATAGAAAACACCCCAGTCAATCAAAAACATGTAAGCGACATCAAAACTCAACTTCCTATTCAAACACTTCTCCAAATCTCGATCGAAATGCCCATTGTGGCATTTCGTCGAACACCTGCGCACAGTCACTGATACGTGTCCATTTAGGACATGAAACCTAGGTCTAGGCATACCTACAGTTAGGGTAGACCTAGGGCTTTCCAAATATACAAAGAAACTAGAATTTTAATGGTGTTTATAGAGATTTACCTATTGGTGTCAAAATACAAGAAAAGCTTCCAATAGAGGGGTTTCACCTTGCTAGCAAACTTCTTCAAATTGCTCACAAACTGAGATTGAACACCACAAACAGCAAAAATACTAAAATTAGGACCTAATGCAATTGATTTGAAGGAAAAAAGGAGATAAAATGGAATTTCTAGGAATTTATGAAGATGGAGACTCACCTCTTTCTAAAACTTGAGAAATTCTAAGGAGGCTAGCCCTAATTTCTAGGAGACTATTTATAGGGTGGGAATCCCTATGTTAGTGGCCGGCTACATGGATTAGGGTTAGGGTTTGGCTCATGGCTAATGGGTTGGGCTTAGTTAAAAACAATGGTTCAAAACCACAAGTCGTGACTTGTGACCAAAGGCCTTCTATTCTAATCTTGAGTTAAATGATTAAACCATAGGATAACTCTAGTCTAACTAGGGTTACATGACCTAACCAAGTCCAAACACAACTAGGATTAGCTTCTAGGTTAGCCTACCAAGGTCAATGCTAGTCAAAGTCAACCTAGTCAACCATCATTCAATCAATTCCAAAATAAAATTTAAAAATTCCCATAAATACAAATAAATTGTAATAAAATCAAATAACCCCAAAAATGACAAAAATACCCTCAAACTAGAAATGTGGTAGTGACAGATATTAAATACTGGAATATAAACAATACAGAAATATCTGATGTATAATGTAAACATAAACAGTACCTTGAGATATTAGAGCATTATGTGATCAACTTGGGACACATGATCAGGCTATTCCATTTGGCACGACTATCACAAGAAATGTACAAGAAGGGTCAAGCCGGCCAACACAAAAAGTGAGAACAAAAAATATAAGATCTCGCTACACCCTACGTGCGGTGAGGGTGGCGCAAGCACGTGAATAACATGATGGATATGATCACATAACCTCTAATAACTCCCTATCCTCGAATAATATATGGATCCGGACATGACAAGTCACGACACAGGATTCAAAAGCAGGGGCCAGCCCACTCCTAAATCGATGTCTATACATGTAGAGAAAATAAGATCGAACAATTCACCCATATACCAAAAAAGTCTAGGAATAACATCTCATAACAGGATCTGACCTATACTAGTCCGTGTACCATCGTGTTTGGAATCAAGTAAAATACTATAACTGAATCGAGTATAGTAGATATCAAGACAATAAAAACTATCAAAGAATGTACTCGCCTGATACCCTTAGCAACTGATATGTTTAGATGTCCAAACTGGAGTCACAGTGACCTATTTAGAGTAGTATAGGTTACAATGAGTTCATAATATAATAATTAAAGTATACAATACAATCTACATGATACTAGGCCACTTTACGTCAAAAGTCAACCCTTGATCAACTATTAGTCAAACTAAGTCAACATCTAGGGTTTGGTCAACTGTCTAGTCAAAGGGGGTCAACTCTATCTAAGCTAGTCAAAATTCTAACCATAAACCCACATACTCTAGGATACCTTATTGTACTATATCATATACATATATATATATATCATGCATGAATTCTCAACAAGCCACATATACTATGGTATCCTAAATCATATATATCATCTATAGATACTATCTACTTACCCTTAGCCCATATCTCAAATACCTTAACTATTAGTTAATACCTTAGTTCTAGGGTCAATACCTTACGAAACTAGATTTTCTAGTCCATGCTAGTCAATACCTCGTTTCTAGGTCTATACCTTGAAAGTATTAACCATAACAGCTAATATTACCAAGTATCAATACATATATCTTATATCTCTACTAGTTACCTACTATATAGGATTAATTTAGCCAATTTATCCTTCATATATACATAGATGTATCCAATACCTATTATATATACCATTACCTTTACCTACCCATAACATATACTAATATACCTTTTATCCATATCTAAACATTTATCCTTTACCTATATTATATAAATATATTCTACTATAGACCCATATCGCTAACCATTTACCCGTTACTATACCCTCATACATGTTTGTCTATAGTTATCTATGGTGCTTGGTTACTTCCTTACTCATATACTATATATATATATCCATCCTATATGTCATAGTACACCAAGATATCCATATACCATATCCATATGGTATAATATACCCATTGTACTATACGTATAAATATATATCTGTATCCCTATGTATCCTATAATATTGTATCTATATGATACCTATACGAAATACGTATGTGATAATGTATCCTTGCTATTTTATGCATACCCATGAGTTACCTTGCTACTAAAGTATCTACCTTTACCCTTAGAATTACTTTAACTATCTATACATATACATATACATATACATATACACATATATATATACGTATATAGATAGCATATCCTTAGGATACCATGTTATACCTAATACTTGACATATCCTATACCATAATATGTCATGATACCTTAATTCATTAAGTATCTCACATTTTACACCATGCCTTGGCTACCTTACCTATACCCTATGTAACATAACATGTATTCTAGTATCTTATTTCTATATGTAAATATGCCTACAGATATCTACCTTTGATCTTCGATACATATATACATAAATATATATATCCTAGGTTACCTACAATTGATATCAAGATATCTATATACTTACCCTATGACATGTATAGCTATAGATTATAGCAATATGTATATATCTATATATCAATATATCAATATACCCTTCTATTCCATTACCTGTCAAAATTATCCCAAGATATCCTATGCTTACCATACTCTACCAATCATACATACATGGACTTACTCATCCTACTTTTAGCACTTGACATCTTGATATTATCTATTACCTAGTTTTAATACCCAATATCTTAGTATCTTGACCAATACCTTATTCTCCCATATACTTATCCAACTATAACTCTAATACTAATACTTGACACCAAATAGGATACCTTAGTCAAGTCCCAATACTCACTTATCTTTACTCATTATACTTGAGTGTCAGGGTACCAATATCCTCATGGTACCCAAGTATTACACTAGTACCTTGCCCACAACTTTAATACCTTGAAACATAATTTAACTATATTTGGCTTACTTGATAACCATTTGTATCAACATTAACACACACTAACTAACACATATTACCTAACAATAATATATATATATATATATATATATATATATATATATATATATATATATATATATATGTGTGTGTGTGTGTGTGTGTGTGTGTGTATGTGTGTGTGTGTGAATATATATATATATATATATATATATATATATATATATATATATATATATATATATATATATATATATATATATTTTTTTTAATATATATATATATATATATATATATATATATATATATATATATATATATATATATATATATATATATATATTAAAAAAATATATTAAAAAAATATATATTAAAAAAATATATTAAAAATATATATATTAAAATATATATATATATATATATATATATATATATATATATATATATATATATATATATATATATTAAAAAAATAATAATGTATATGTGTGTGTGTGTGTGTGTGTGTGTGTGTGTACTATATCATACAAATACTTGACAACCTATGACACCTACATTCACTTAATATCCATAATACATAGGCTCATAGGATACACAAAATGCCTATGTCATATAGTCAATTTTCTACTTAAAATCAATACTGCACCTATTACGCCTATTCACTAAATTTTAGGATTAAAGTATGTCATAGCCCTTCGTATTAGCTTTCCGAAACTTCAAACGGATCACATTTTTGTGTCCGAAAGCTCCCGAAATCGGGAAAGCACCGAAACGCATTCTTCTTTCGGACAGCTGACACTCAAACAATTTTACAGAAATTTTTAGAACAAATTTGGCCTATTAATATATATATATATATATATTAGGAAATCTAACTTCGATATGGTTCTTTGAAAAAAAAAGGAGATTAATCGGAGTCTTGATCTAGGAGTTATGACATTTTTAAGTTGCTATGACTACTAAAAACATGGATGAATATTATGACGAATTTGGGTTGTTTTGGACAAAACAAACACATGTATATACCCAAATCTAACCATGTATATCATGAGATACCATGACACAATACCATGTATCATATTTAGGACACATACACCCAATCTCGACTCAAAAAGGACATGAAAGTTTCTTTGGGGATACGTATTGAACACTTGGTGGTCACAATTTCGATTTCTCCCAGTTTGTATCAAAATGAAATAGAAAAAACGTTCAAATAGGAAGAGGAGTGCCTCAACTCCTCTCTAATGGTACCCTAATACAAATGGGGTCCTAAATGAATATAGTTATACTAATGAAATAAATTGGAAGGGTTTAGAGAACTCATACCAAAAGGGAGAAGGATTCCCAATGTAAAATTCCTAGATCTAGATCTCCACTAAGCTTCAAGGCTCTAAATCCTTCCAATCCCTTCTTAGATAGCCAATAGAGGCTTCTCCTCTCCAAGGGGAAGAGAATAAAACGAATTTGGCTCAATTTGGAGGAAATTTAGGTGTATGAGCAATTTGGGGAAAAAGCTCCTAAATTAGGGCTTGAAATAAAAATGAAAAAAGGAAGAAGATGAAGTGGGGCTTTGATAGGAAGGTGGGCTGCCATATGGTGTTAAATTTAGGGTTTGGCTAATTTGGAAAGGTCCACTATACCCCTCCCTTTAGTTATGACAAGTTAGGGATTGAACCTCCCTTCCTTATTAGGTGTTTAGTCAAGTTTTCTGACTAAATCTAGCCAGAGACTAACTAAAGGTCATTTAGGCTAGTCCTAATCATCTAGTTGGATGGTCATGATAAGTTAGTTTAGGTCCTCTAAGATCACTAACCACTATTCTAGTCAAAGGCTAACCAATAGTCATATTGAATAATAACACATATGTACTATTAATTGTTTAGATAATTAATCAAAATATAAATTCTAGTTCTGAAAACTAATTTATCACTCAAGATATAATGTAAAATCATACTAATAACATTAATTAGGAAAAACTCAAAAATATTCCTGTTTCGAAAAAGTGGTGGTTACAAGTCTACCTCCCTAGAAAAATTTTGTCCCCGAAATTTAAGATGACCGTACTCCTTATAGGTCAATCCCCCAACAATCAAGGCGACAAAAATTCTATCTAATAACATGCAAGATCATGGTTCTACTGGTCGTGATCTCACAGTCTCGAACAGGGTCACTACACTATCTATCACAACACAAAATATCCTGACAGGTGCTAATAGAATCACACAACAAGATGGAAAAAAAGGACAAGAAAAACATACCTCCTAACCCGTCACCCATAGCGTCAGCCTCCTCGACCGTCAATGCAAATGTCCTGCCCATCCGGGGTATATCCCTCTGATGGTGCGGGGCATGATGTTGTACCACAGGTGGCCTAGCTACCCCTCTCTACTACCTTAGACACCTGCACTCCTACTCTCATGATACTTCCTTACAATACCCTATATTTAATATCATATTGATACACCTAGCTAATATTATCACCCTCAATAACACTCGCTAATACTAAATTGATACACTACACCTATCATTTATTACTCATCAATCATGATACATCCTGGAAACTTGCACCCTCTAGGCACTCTTGGTACACAGTCACTAACTCCATAACTATACTGGACATATGCTTGATACTATAGGATACCAACTGTTAACTATACTCTGACACATGTGTTATAACTATTGCTATAAATGGTACTACACTATGAGTTACTTCTAGGCTTATACACTGATACTTAACGCTCACCTATCTAATGGAACAACTTGAAGACTCACAAGCTATACTAACAACCAACACAAATACTCAAGGACACAAACCTATCTGCAAGCTACCAAGCTACTACACTATCCGAAGAACTTCGAAACTAATAGAATAAAATCTTATAAGGAACTGGACTAAAAATAACTGAAAGTATTCCTACTTCAAGTTAATTAATGATGGAACATAATTCTAAAATAACAGAAATGAAAGATAGAGATGATATGTTAAGAACTTTCTCAAGATACATTCTGATAATTATATGCGTTGTAGAAGCGTAAATAAATTTCAAAAACCAAGTCAAGGAGTTTGAGATATTTACGCAAAGACAGTTCCAAATTAGACTCTACACAAAGGTCAAATTGAATCAAACACAAAACTCTACGCAGACCTTACATTCAGACTTTATGCGAAGAATGAGCTGTCCATGTTGTTTACGCGAGGAATGAGCTATCCATGCTGCATTAAATGCATAAAGATTCTGTTCTGACAGATTTGATTTTCTGACAAATGATTGCACAGAAGCCAAGAAGTTTTGTTGTTTAGCGTGCCAATGAGCTGCTTTACGCTTGAGGAACCGCTTCTACTTTACGCATAAGAGTTATTTGAGCTTTTACACTCAAGGCTATCTCAGCTACTCTTTTTGCGTGCGTAGAGTTTATTTGAGCCTTTACGCTCAAGGCTATTTTTAGCCACTTTACGCAGGAAGCTTACTTTGAGCTATTTTACGCTCGAACATGTTTAAACAATATTTTTTGTGCCCAGTTTGTCCTGATTATGTGGGAACGTGGTTTTCTGACGTGTCCTTCATGCCACACTTCTCGAAGAACGTGTGTACGTGCTTTCCTTATTTTATTGGATTGTGGGACATGTGTCAACATGCGTAGAGGCTAATTTTTGTACGTAGGTGACAGTTATCCTAATATCCTGCGTAAAGACCCAACATTGAAGCTTTTTACGCACAGAAGACAAGTCTATATAAAGACTTCTTTTTTTAAGAAAGAGGGACAAGATTTTGGGAGCCTAGATACTTTCAGAGCAAAGTGATTTTCCAAAGTATTTTTCTTCAATTTTTTCTCAAGAACAGAGTGAAGCAAAGCAGGAAAGCATTCGACTGTGCCATCAGTGCCGATTGTGTCGATACATTTCTGGTGACTTAGTTTTTCCAGTTGTTCATCTCCAAGCAGTTTTCTTCACCATCATCGTGTGGTCCAAGGAACAAAGTGATCCTTTTCAGATCAGACTTTCATAACAATATTTTCCAGAATCTACTTGTTTTGTACACTTTTTCTCGTTTTCTTTCAAAAGCCTTAAGGACATTTTTGTTAAGTGAAACAAAATGGCGACTTTGCTGGGGACGACTTTCTCCTCCGACAAGAAAGCAATTGCTCAATATTATGATGTGTCGATTGGATCGACAAAAAGACTCTGGTTGTTCAATTCGACCAGATTGCTTACGAAGAAATACTCCGAACTGGGGGTAGTACTCGCTGCTCCAATGTTCAAAAATCACGAAAGGTGCACAAAGTTTGGAATCCTAAGTCCAAAGCACCCTCTGATCTCTCCATTCTCTCTGAAGGCAAGGGAATTCTTCCCACTCCTGTTGTTGGGGCTCCCATCTGTGACGAGACAGTTCCTACTTCAGTGTTGCGCCTTGTACGTAAAATTTAGTCTCCCGTCTGTGACGTGGCAGACAATCATGTCTTGTGCTATACGCGTAAAGAAAAAAATCTCCCGTTTGTGACGTGGCAGATGTTCCTGTTTTATGCCATATGCGTAAAGGTAAATCTCATGTCGGTGACATGGTAGATAAAGTTCATAATGTTTCTTTTGCATCTAAATTGAATTTGCCTACACGCGTACAGCATAAAAACAAGTCCTCTGTTACTACTATGGCGGACAATTCCTTTGGTTTATCTAAGAAAAAAAGAAATTTTGGCAAAACTTATATTTTACGCCAACAATCCTCTAGTGCTGCTTTACGAAAAGTGCCTAATCTTAGGATTACGCACAATGCTGATGGTGTTCTCAGTGCACAAAAATCAACTCCAGATTACGCACACAACTTCAGGCGCGTAAAAATGTACAACTTTCTTCTGCCAATGATGCTAGTAATCTTTCTTTTTACACAAGGGACTGAATATTTCTCTGTCCCAAATGTAAAAAAAATACTACCTTTCAATTCTTCCGATTTATGCGAGTTACTTGTGCAAAAGCGTAAAAACAAAAAATCTCCTGTGACACTCCCTCAAGAAAACTATTATTATGAGTGTCACCAAATTGTAATAAAATGTTGTTGTTCTGTTACTAAACGGTCAGTTTTCGAATGATTAAGCTACAACATACCTCAGGAACAAATTGATGACCAAGAACATGAGTCGTCCTATGCATCAGTCAATATGACATCTCATATCAATAGGGGACGACGTTCAAGGCACAATTCATCCCAGACTCCAGGTCAATAACGGTTCAACCGAATCTTTGACTCTTTTGATGGAGTATATCAACATACTCGGTCAAGAAGTCAACGACCTTTAAATATGCATTCTTCAGATTCAGAGGCTGGGGGTACCCAGTATTTGGAGTCAGAAACTGATAGCGTCGATTCATATCTTTAGACCAATCCCTCTATAAGTTCAAGAGAAGTTGAATCCTATGCTATCGGAGAAGAGCAGGAGACGTCTACTTCTCGAACAAAACAACGTCATTCTGCGGTAGAACAATCGCTAAAGGATATGCTTACAATGATAAAAAAATATGCATCAGTTAATAACGAATAAGCAAACAGTCCAACCAGCGGTAATAACACCAGTACAGGTAGCTGCTCAAACTCAAGATAGTCAGGGGTTGACATACCTTTAAATAGTCTGAGTCAAGAACATGTTATCAATCAAAACTCTGCATCTCCTAACCCTCTCATTCTGGAAGATGTATCACCTCCGGTAGGGGTTACGGTACATCCAACCACTTTTCAATCAAACATACTCCCTTAAAATAATGAAGCTATTCAAGCAGTTCGGGAGTTAAAAGCACAATTTGAGGTTCTTAAGCACAAAGATCAGCTCCAGAAGTTGGGGATCAAGCAACCTTATCCTTTCCATTAGAATGATGTGCCCTTTTCTCCTAAATTCAAGCCACACTCTATGGTATTATTTGATGGAAAGGCATATCCAAGTCAATCTATCAATTATTTTGATATTATGACTGTGCATGTACAACAGAATGATGCTCTTCTCACCCGAGTCTTCATTGGGTGTTTGACGGGTACAACATACGATTGGTATCGTAGTCTACCCGATAATTGCATATCGTCTTTTGACGAATTTAAAACAATATTTCTCTCTCATTTCAATGAAGGAGGGATGGATATGAATATGTCCTCCTTAATAGAGATTAAACAAAAAGAGAAAGAGGATACTCGAACGTTTATTGAATGTTTCCGACAGGCTACTTTGGAAATGCCTCCTGGTATGCTAGATTCAGCATTAATTGATACATGCAAAATAAATCTGTGACCAACCATCGCTGTTTTTAGAGGCTCTCAATTCAGAGATTGGGCCTCATTTATTATAGCAGCAGTTTCAGCTGAGACCAATTGTAGATTGGCTCGTGAACATGGGATGATCTTCACCTTAGAAGATAAAGGAAAGAAAGCCTCTTCAGGCAACAATTTTGGTAATCAAAATGGAAAAGGAAAGAAAACTCTGGTGGTGAACCTTTCAAAATCCAAAACTACACAAAGTAATTCGGAGTCTTCTAAGTCGAAAGAAGAGTACTCTTTCGACGAGAGTGATATTCTCGGGATATTCCAATGTCTCGTGAAGAGTGGGAAACTCCAGATTCCAGATCCAAAGCGACCTAATGAGGTGGATTTGACTGATAATACCAAGTATTATATCTAGCATAGATACATAAATCATCCTACTAAGGCTTGCTATGTCTTGAAGAAGAAGATTCAAGAGTTGATAATTGCTAAAGCTATCGCTTTAACTAATGATGAGCATACAGTCACAACCAATATGATTTCTCTTTAATTTGGAGATTTTCTTCCACAGCAAATTCTCGATGGGATTGTTTCGATTCCGAAGGCAACAATAATGATTGTGAACCTTCCACCAGCTAGAGATCAATGTAAAGGATTAGTGTCTCTTACCTCCAAAAATGGTGAAATCATGTGGGCACACTCTGACTTAGTACCTAAAATGGAGGACGAAACAAAAATTTCAAAATCTAAGAAAGGTCGAAAAGTCAAAACCTGCAATATGATTTCTCATGTTGTTACTTCAGACTATGATGATTCTGATCATCTGTGGGATGACATCCCTTTGGAAGATAGGCTAAGGGGGTCTGAACATATGCCCTCCGAGTTTGGCTCCTCCTACCAAACTAAAGCTTACTCATCGGCAATGGTTACCATGAATAGTGTCCCTTTATATAGGGCACAACAAGTTTTTGCTGCTTACGAGAAAGCTCCGGTTGGGATTTTACCTCTGTAGAAGCATGAAATTTCAGGACCAAAAATCCTATGCGCATAGCATTATATGCGTCAGGGAGCTCAGATGAAGTACTTGGCATAGCAAACAGCAAAAGCGTAGACATTAAAAGAAGATTTTTATTTCACACAAAAGTCTATTACATGTCTAAAAGGCTGTACAAAGGAGAACTTCTACAAAAAGAAAAGACCGTAAGTCTACAGCCAGGTGCAGCAACTGCCATGCGCTCTCAGTCAGGCGCATCTCTTCAGCGTCTCAGTCAGGCGCATTCCTCAGCGTCTCAGCCAGGCGTATCCTTTCAGCAGCCCAATTAAGTGTATCCCTTCAACAGCTCAGTTATGTGCATTCCTTCAGCGTCTCAGTCATGCGCATCATGAAGTCTCAGCATAAGCGCTCCACTTCGACCCGATCGGGTGCTTCGACTAATAAAACATTTATTGAGCAGAAAAGGGTTGTCAATCAACCCCACCCTAGTGGGAGGAAGAGCTCTCCAAAGGAAGAGGAGAGCACCGTAATCGATTTACGGCAAAATGAGGCTTTTAACACAACCAGAATTGGCAACACCCACTATAGCAGGAGAAGGAGATATCCTAAAGCCCAATGAAGATGATCGGGGCACCGTAATTCGGATCTGCGGCTCTTCTAGCATAACAAAGATGAGGCTCGAGCATTCAGATCTTTGGATGCAACAGGCACCTTCCGCCTGCCTCATAAGCCATCGATTCTGACTTTTGGATGTAACAGTCACCTTTAAATGCATGAACGAAGACAAGTCGTCGCATCTTCACCCTTGGAAGCATCTCGTCAACAGAATATGCTCGAGCAAACAAGTTCAATTTGGGAGGACGTGAGAGAACGAGAAGCAAACTCTCTCTTTGCCACTATTTATAGACCGGGCAAATCAAACCCATGCGCCAAGTGGCGGGCTCTCCGAATCCCGTGCAATCAATTTACATTAATGGTGATGAACCTGGTGCTTCAAATTTAGCCAAGTCAAAAATGGTTATTTAAAGCACTCGAAGGATGTAACTGTCGAACCAATAAAGACGTATCATGCAAACGGATGCGCCGGTCAGACCGCGCATCATACAGATGCGCCCATCAGCACCAAGTACCTCATAAGGATGTGCCTCACGCGTCCCCATGCGCCTAGTAGAACACAAATCGATGCGCCCACTCAACAGCCCATCACTCGTCAAAGAACATTAAATGCTGAAGTCTGACATGACAGCAGCCAGTCCCCGAGGACTGAACAGTTGACAGCTTTTTCAAAAAACGAAGGGTCGCTGCCGTCAGCATCATCATTACTTTCCTCCGGCGGCTACAAGCTACGTGGCCGCCCAACCATTTCGTATGCTCCTCTATAGCCATGCGCCTAAATTTCTACATGCGCCTTAAAAGCCATACACCTCAGACTTTTCTCTGATCCCTAAAGATAGAAGTCAAGTCACTACTGAAGCCTCGCATGCGCTCTAAAAGCCGTGCGACCAGACTGGTTCGTGACTCCTAAAAGTTACAAGCCAAAGACTCATCATACGCCCAATCCCAGGCGCATCCTATCAGATCACTCTCCACCAAATCCGAGATCTTTGAGCCATGGACCTACGACACGTGTCCTTTGACTCGATTCAGCCTATAAAGATGTGCTAATCACCCAAGATCTCAGCAACTGAAAGATCCTCTCCATTGCTATGTGTCAGCTCGGCCGCAGCCCACAAAGGCAACAAGAAGGGTTCAACTCCTCAAACAGAGTGCATCGCCCATGCGCCTCCATCAGCAATCACCATGTGGCATCCCCACAAACAGGCACATCCTACATATGCACGCATGAGCAGCCAGCCTGCAAGCTATAAATAGAGGGATCATTTCTTTCTTCCACACACATACACAGAGACATACCTACAGACAGAGACCTACACATAGTGAGAGAGACAGATACAGACACTCAATGTCTTCTTCCTCTACACAAGCTCCAGCACCCAGAGCAACTCAGACCTTCAGAGAACCAAGAACCGTCATCAGATCGTCAACAGAGTCAACGCTTTACCACTCGCTCCATCGACATAGGGACCCAGACAAACAAAAGTATTCTTCTAGGACTACATCTATGTCCTACATTGTAATAATGTTCTGTTTGTAATTGAAATTGCAATAAAAAGATTTTAATGGCAAACAAGCTGGCGACTCTGCTGGAGACCTCTTTCTCCTCCGCCTAGAAAGCTGTGTCGCAATTCGACGACGTGAAGGTGGGATCCTCCCACACGATACTGGTCGTACGCTCAATCAACAGGCGTATGAGGAGTTCATCTCTGAAGGCAGCGCAAGTCCTTCGAAGCGGCTGCCGAAGCTGAAGAAGACTCGACAAGCCTGGGTGTGCAAGGTCGACGCCTCTGGCACCACCATCGAAGGAGATACGCCAATGCAGCCTACCCTTCCTACTAACGTCCTCAGCAGTTAAGATGAGCCTACCGGTGCAGCGTATCTTTCGGAGAAACGTACGGCTGACCACATTCCCCACCCATCTTCCTCTCAGACGAGGAAGATGCGTCGATAGAGCAGGGGTACAGCTAATGCCCTGTGCATCACCTTTGATGCGCTAAAGAAGGCCTCTGTCTTTGACAGACTCACTCGCTGTCATGGCGAGAAGAATTTGGACTCTGAGTACTATGCACCCCAGCAGGCTGGTACGAAGAAGTTCAAGGCAGCACGGGCCATGCGCCTCAAACGTGCTATGCCGGCAGCAAACCAGAAGCATGCACTCACAATCATGCACGCTGCTGATGGTAAACTGTATAAGGTCGACTCGGGTGCTTCTACGCCAGAAACGAGCCGACCTTCAAAGTCCTTGCCTCACTTAGGCACATCTGTTGCGTTCGTAACCAAGTCGAGCAAGGCAAACCCTGTGGTCTTGAACCCCAGTGCCTACATAGGATGTGCGTCTGTGGCTAGTTTAAGTCACTGTAAATGATGTGCCCCCACTACTGATCTGAGTGCATCTTTTGCGTTGGTTCAGGGAGCACAACATTCACCAGACCACCCCGACGCTTGGCCTAGCCATACACCTGATGGGGTGCAAAGGTGGCACTCTCCTCCAATGATTTGCATAATGTGATCAGTTGCAAGCACCGATCAGGAGAGTCGACTGACAAGCACAATGCGCCCCTCACAGGGCACACCTGTGCTGTAGTCACCATCAACTGTTGTTACAAAATAGCAGTCCCACTACCAAGGTAGTCGGTGTTCCAGCGGCTACAATCATCAACACCCCTCCGACGTCGCCTCGGGAAGAAGGTGTCAATTGAAGATGAGCCAGAATTAAAGGTTGTTTCATGCAACGTAATCTCTAACTCCTCGTCAATCCGAAAGGCGATTGGCAATTCCTCGTCCATATCCAAGAGCCAGTCGAGGAAAACCAAGACAACTGTCCCGTCCTCTGGAGTGTTTGAAGGAACTCGGGGGAGAAAAAAGATCTTGGAGGAAGCCGGGGGTAGTCAAGCCCTTGTTGATCCTCCTTCTGAAGGCGAAGATGTCTTCCAGAGCATAGCTGGGGGTACTCAAGCCCTTGTCGATCGTCCTCCTGAAGTCGAAGACGTCCTCTAGAGCACAGCTGGGGGTAGCCAAGTCCTTGTCGATCCCGAAGGCGAAGATATCCCCCAGAACATAGCTGGGGGTAGCCAAAACGTAGCTCCAGGAGAAGCAACTCTTCTACAGGAGAGTGAGGCCGAAAGCGAAGCCTCAACCGATCCATCTACTTTCAGCCATGTCATGACAGTATACATAACTGGGGGTGACACCGAGTCAGATACGCCGCTAGCAGACCTCGTCCAGCGCATGGATACCTTGGAGGGAGGACTCAAAACCCTCTCTGCCTCCATACAAACACTTACTCAAGGAGTGTTTGAGATACAGTCAGCTTTGGCCAGGACACCTTCTACTGGTCCTGACCCAGGGGCCAATGGAGAATCAAGTGTACCCTTTCAACGGGTATCCTTGGATATAGATCGCCGCAAGGCACCTCGGACGTTGGAGCCATCAAATGCTCAACTCCAGGCTGTACCACATTCTCCGACTCCCAGCTCCAAGGAAGACGTGGTTGAGATGATCATGGACTTACGAGAGTGCTTCGAGTCAAAGAATAGACATGAGGAGCGCCAGAAGATGGGGATCCCCCAACCATATCCCCTCGAATGGAATAAAGTGGTTTATCCTTCCAAATATAAACCGCAAACTTTGATGCCATATGACGAAAAAGACTCTCTACGCCATTATCTGACGTACTTCCAGTCTCAAACAGGACATCTTCTAAAGGAAGACGCACTACTCACCAACATATTTGTCGGGACACTGAAAGGAGTGGGTTACGACTGGTATTGCAGTCTCCCCGACAACTCTATATCTTCTTTTGATGACTTGACCCGTCTCTTTCTCAATCGTTTCTACGACGGAGGAAAGGACATGACAATGGCGTCCCTCATAGAGGTGCGTCAGAAAGAGAAAGAGATGGTTCGAGCATTCATCGAACGTTTTCGAAAAGCATATTTTGGACTGCCCCTGGGTATGCCAGAACATATACTCCTCTCCTCCTACAGCATGAACATGCTGCCTGTGATCAAACTCTGGCTCAACTCCACTCCTCCCCCCGACTGGAGTTCCTTGATCATCGAGGCCGAAGCAGCAGAAAAGAAAGCGTCCAATGCTCGTCTTCTGGGAGTCAGTTTCCCTGCCTTTGAGGACAAAGGAAAATGACCTGCAGCCAACAACCCTGGACGAGAGACGAAGGGGAAGCAGGCGTTGATTGTCAATGCCTCCAAAGGTGCATCAGCACCCACTCAGAAGCCTCCACTTGTGCCAAGGCCAAAGGAGGTTTATTCTTTCAACAATGAAGACACCTTGTAACTCTTCGAGATATTGAAGCAGGGTGAAAAGATCAAGTTGCCGGACCCGAAGCATCCCGACGAGGTTGGAAAAGTGGACAATCCGAGGTACTGTCACTACCATCGATTTATCGGACATCCAAATAAGGACTGCTACGTCCTCAAGAACTACATCCAGCGCATGATCAATGCGGTTGTTATCTCCTTCGACTACGAGAAGAAAACGGTCTCGGCCAACATGGTGTCACTCTAATTTGGCACCTTGCCGCCAACCACAACACAAGATGGCGTTGTCTCCATCCCAAAGGCGACAATGGAGGTGGTTAACCTGCCACCTACTCGTGACAACGTGAGTGGGCTCATCCCACTCACCACATCCCGGGGAGAGGTCTTATGGGTTTACCCTGACCTCGTCGTCGAAGTTACTTAATCGGAGGTATGCTCTGCCTCCAAAACCAAGGGCAGGAAGATCAAGTCTTGCTGCATGGTCTCTTCCTCTGTGGAAGAGGTACTTCCTGTACAGACGCATTCACATCAGAACGCCCAACCGGATGAAGCTGTCGTCGAGGTAGTGCCTCCTTCCACCGTTCCTACTGTCCAAGAGGAGGGCACATCCAGGCCTCCAACAGCTAATAAACAGAAGCATTTAGAGGCTCGTTTCGATAAGGCTTTATGAAAGAAGAATGCTTCGGGGCTAGCCGAGCCCCACAACTTCGATATACTGGCACAACTTGCCAGTACTCCTGCCCGCCTATCCCTGTTTGAGCTTCTTCGTCTTTCCAAGGACACTCGTAAAGCTCTCTATGAAGCCCTGAAGGATGCTGAATCCTTCATCAGTCAGGTCAAGCAGCCTGAGGATACCCCGACCACATGTGCACACTGCCATTGTACGGATGAAGTTATCCCTAACATAACTTTCACCCAACAATACATGCTGTTCAAGTACAACCGACACAACAGGCCACTGTATTATATAGGGTATGTCGGTTCCGTCAAGGTAAAATAGATTTAGATCGATCCAGAGTCTTCCCTCAGCATTATCCCTAAGATGCTACTCTCAACATTGGGGATCCCAATATACCGTCTGGCGCCTTCCAACACTACAATCAGAGGCTTCAATGCTAGCAAAAGTGAGGCGCTGGGCAAAATACGGCTGAAGTGTCATATCGGTAACTTCCGAACCGAGGTGACTTGCTATGTCGTGGATGCTGACGTCAACTACATCCTCCTACTGGGTCATCCATGGCTGCATGAGTACATGGTGGTGCCATCTACACTCCACCAATGTATAAAATACGTATCCACCAACGACATCATCCGGACAGAGTTTGCGGACATTGACCCTTTCAAAGGTGTCGAAGCCTACTTTACTAATTCTATCCTCTACAAGTCGCCCAACGAAGAGGAAGACAATGATGTTGACGATGAAGCAGAAATGGCAGCAGAGCCGGACATGGAGCCAGAGATGATTCCCGACGCTCCTTTGAATATTTAACTCAAAGGGAAACCGCCTCAGATGCTGTCTCCCATGACCATCAAGCTACCTGGAAAAGCACTAACTGCTCTAGGTAGAACACCTACTGAAGCTCTCTTGTAGATACGGTTCAAGAAAAAGCTGCCTCAAACATCTGCCCACCTTGTGGCAAAACTACAGGGGAAGGCACCAATCACTGAAGGCGCAGTTGAGGCACCTCTGAAGGTGCATCTTAAAGGCAAGCCTCCGCAATCACCTGTTTCATCTAAGCTGCCGGAGAAGGCCCACATAGCCCTCTCGGACCCCAAGGTCAAAGCTGCGGTGGACTCTCCTGATACAACCCCAGTACTCACAGATGAAAAGCTAAGGGAATATATATCTGCTAATGTATATGCATCCTCTCTGGATAATGTAATCCCGTGGGATAAAATCTCGTATTTCATCAATAATAGAGTGTCTTTTAATTATTCTAGTCTTTCACATTAGAATGCCATATATATATTAGATAACGCTCTACAGTCATTACAAACACAAATAACGACCGTCAATCATGTAAATCGAGTAGTCCCGTCCCAAGGGGTCTGTTTCGTAGTCCCATCGCGAAATTGAGACGAAGAATCCATCATCTTCGGCAAAGTCGAGCATCATCAAGACCTCCCGCCACTCGAACAAGAACCAGATATCGGCTGAATACAAGTCTATCGGTATACGGACAAGGTAAAGTACCTCATCCAAAAGATGGGTTACGATCTAAAAAACAACAAAGGCCTGAACTACGGCAAGGGTCGACGTCTTCCTCTCCGGCTCCCAACACCTAAAGGAAAGTCGCAAGACTACTATCATCGAACTCGACGGGGGGTAGGCTACATCACGCCGTCGGCAACTCCAGAAAGTTCGGAGGCAGAAGAAGTAGAATATTCTCATTCGTCCGAAGCATCAACTTGGGATTCCGATACTAGTATCGGCTCAGTCTTCAAGAAGGTGCTATCAGCCAACATGGCATCTGCACAATCTCAAAAAGGTGAAGGCGAAGAACAAACGCCAGAATTCTTCGAGGAAAAACCTTGGGCTCAACGCCTAGGAGCACAGTGGGAGTCTCGTTTTGAATTACACGAACCCCCTACCGAAGACGAAGTCGAGCAGATCGACCTTGGGGATGGATCTTCTTCTAAACCCATCTTTATCAACAAAAGCCTAAAAGGAGAAGATCGAGAATATTTGGTCCAATTAGCCAAAGAATATATCGACGTCTACGTCTAGAGCTACGAAGATATGTCGGGACTTGATCCCCAGATCGTGATGCATAGGCTTAACAATTTACATGATGCCAAGCCTATAAAGTAGCAACAACGAAATTTTCGTCCTGACATCATGAACGCTATCGATCAGGAGGTGGACAAACTCCTGAGCAGCGGGTTCATCCGTAAAGAGCAATATCCGGATTGGGTGGCCAATATCGTCCCTGTCACTAAGAATAATAGAAAGATATGGGTCTGCATCGACTTCAGTGATCTCAATATCGCTTGCCCGAAGGACGAATTTTTGCTTCCAATCACTGACGTGATGATCGATAATAAATGTGTCTTCGAATGCATGTCTTTCATGGACGGGTATTCGGGCTACAATCAGATCAAGATGTTCTCCGATGACGCAAAACACACGTCATTCTGGACTCCTAAGGGGGTTTTCTGCTACACGGTAATGCCTTTTGGCTTGAAGAACGCTGGTGCTACATACCAAAGAGCTACGAGTACCATCTTCCGTCAACATCTTCGTAAGACAGTTGAGTGCTATGTCGATGACATCGCAGTCAAGAGCCGTCTCAAGGGTGATCACTTATAAGACCCGAAGACAGTCTTCGATCTCATACGAGCGCTTCAACTCAAGATGAACCCTGCTAAATCCTTCTATGTAGTTTCTAGCAGAAAGTTCTTAGGCTTCATTATCACGGCGAAAGGCATTCATGTCGATCCCGAGAAGACCAAGGCCATCCTTGACATGGACCCTCGAAGAACCTTCGTGAACTTCGAGGCCTGCAAGGGCGTCTTGCATACATCTGAAGGTTTATAGCAAACCTTTTCGGAAAATGCCAACCCTTCACCTAGCTCATGAAAAAGGGGGTCTCCTACATATGGACAGAAGAATGCCAGAAAGCTTTCGATGATATTAAAGACTACCTGAAGAGTCTGCCAGTTCTAGTGGCACCTGTCGCAGGCAAACCATTTTTTCTCTACGTCCGTGCCATGGATCATTCCCTCGGCGCTCTGCTGGCTCAGAATAGTGATACAGGCTACGAACAAGCTATCTACTACCCCAGTAGGATACTGATCAGGACCGAATACTGGTACAACCCCGTTGAAAAAGAGTATTTAGCTTTGGTGTTCGCCATCCAGAAGACTTGCCATTATGTCTCGGGCCAGAAAATTCATGTCATCTCCCAAGTTAATCCGCTCAGGGTTCTCATGACGAAGCCAGGATCATTTAACTCCCGACTAGCTACATGGGCGATCCTGTTGACGCCATACAACATGGTGTTCGTTCCATAAAAAGCTGTCAAGGGTCAAGCTCTGGCCGACTTTTTAGCTGCACACCCCTTCCCAGAGTCCTCCAGACTCTATGAAGACATTCCGAATGAGGTCCAAGAATCAAATGTCACCGAAGAAAGCTCCGTCTGGTGGATTTTTTTGATGGCGCTTCAATTACAGGCCCCAAAGGCCAAATCATCGTCGGAATGGCGGTAGTCTTAGTCTTCCCCGATCAGCTGGTCATCCAGTATGCTTACTCTCTTTCGAAGCCGTGCTCCAACAAAGTTGCTGAGTACAACGCTCTCATCATGGGTCTCCAGCTTGCACAACAACTGGGGGTAGATCATCTAAAAGCCTACGACGACTCAAAACTCGTCGTTAACTAGATCAGAGGGCAATATAAAGTTCACCATGAAGATCTGGTTCCTTACCATGAAGTTACATTGAATATTATTTCAACCTTCACCAAGTTCTTCATAGAACACGTACTTCGGTTACAAAATCTAGAGGCTGACGCTCTGGCTGGCCTCGCAACCTCATTGGCAGTACCCCTCGAGACTCAACACTACATCACGGTAGTTGGTCGAGACTTGGTCTGTCCTAAAAATAACCTATGCTCACAAATGGCCCATGCCATATCAATAATGCTGGTGTTAATGTCCGAGACTGAAGGTTCCCGTTCATCGACTTTGCTGTCTACAAAATTCTCCTAGAGGACCCGTAGAAAGCCGTCTCAGTCAGGAGGAAGGCACCAATCACTGAAGGCGCAGTTGAGGCACCTCTGAAGGTGCATCTTAAAGGCAAGCCTCCGCAATCACCTGTTTCATCCAAGCTGCCGGAGAAGGCCCACATAGCCCTCTCGGACCCCAAGGTCAAAGCTGCGGTGGACTCTCCTGATACAACCCCAGTACTCACAGACGAAAAGCTAGGGGAATATATATCTGCTAATGTATATGCATCCTCTCTGGATAATATAATCCCGTGGGATAAAATCTCGTATTTCATCAATAATAGAGTGTCTTTTAATTATTCTAGTCTTTCACATTAGAATGCCATATATATATTAGATAACGCTCTACAGTCATTACAAACACAAATAACGACCGTCAATCATGTAAATCGAGTAGTCCCGTCCCAAGGGGTCTGTTTCGTAGTCCCACCGCGAAATTGGGACGAAGAATCCATCATCTTCGGCAAAGTCGAGCATCATCAAGACCTCCCGCCACTCGAACAAGAACCAGATATCGGCTGAATACAAGTCTATCGGTATACGGACAAGGTAAAGTACCTCATCCAAAAGATGGGTTACGATCTAAAAAACAACAAAGGCCTGAACTACGGCAAGGGTCGACGTCTTCCTCTCTGGCTCCCAACACCTAAAGGAAAGTCGCAAGACTACTATCATCGAACTCGACGGAGGGTAGGCTACATCACGCCGTCGGCAACTCCAGAAAGTTCGGAGGCAGAAGAAGTAGAATATTCTCATTCGTCCGAAGCATCAACATGGGATTCCGATACTAGTATCGGCTCAGTCTTCAAGAAGGTGCTATCAGCCAACATGGCATCTGCACAATCTCAAAAAGGTAATGGCGAAGAACAAACGCCAGAATTCTTCGAGGAAAAACCTTGGGCTCAACGCCTAGGAGCACAGTGGGAGTCTCGTTTTGAATTACACGAACCCCCTACCGAAGACGAAGTCGAGCAGATCGACCTTGGGGATGGATCTTCTTCTAAACCCATCTTTATCAACAAAAGCCTAAAAGGAGAAGACCGAGAATATTTTGTCCAATTAGCCAAAGAATATATCGACATCTTCGTCTAGAGCTACGAAGATATGTCGGGACTTGATCCCCAGATCGTGATGCATAGGCTTAACAATTTACATGATGCCAAGCCTATAAAGTAGAAACAACAAAATTTTCGTCCTGACATCATGAACGCTATCGATCAGGAGGTGGACAAACTCCTGAGCAGCGGGTTCATCCGTAAAGAGCAATATCCGGATTGGATGGCCAATATCGTCCCTGTCACTAAGAATAATAGAAAGATATGGGTCTGTATCGACTTCAGTGATCTCAATATCGCTTGCCCGAAGGATGAATTTTTGCTTCCAATCACTGACGTGATGATCGATAATAAATGTGTCTTCGAATGCATGTCTTTCATGGACGGGTATTCGGGCTACAATCAGATCAAGATGTTCTCCGATGACGCAAAACACACGTCATTCTGGACTCCTAAGGGGGTTTTCTGCTATACGGTAATGCCTTTTGGCTTGAAGAACGCTGGTGCTACATACCAAAGAGCTACGAGTACCATCTTCCGTCAATATCTTCGTAAGACAGTTGAGTGCTATGTCGATGACATCGCAGTCAAGAGTCGTCTCAAGGGTGATCACTTATAAGACCCGAAGACAGTCTTCGATCTCATACGAGCGCATCAACTCAAGATGAACCCTGCTAAATCCTTCCTTGTAGTTTCTAGCAGAAAGTTCTTAGGCTTCATTATCACGGCAAAAGGCATTCATGTCGATCCCGAGAAGACCAAGGCCATCCTTGACATGGACCCTCGAAGAACCTTCGTGAACTTCGAGGCCTGCAAGGGAGTCTTGCATACATCTGAAGGTTTATAGCAAACCTTTTCGGAAAATGCCAACCCTTCACCTAGCTCATGAAAAAGGGGGTCTCCTACATATGGACAGAAGAATGCCAGAAAGCTTTCGATGATATTAAAGACTACCTGAAGAGTCTGCCAGTTCTAGTGGCACCTGTCGCAGGCAAACCATTTTTCCTCTACGTCCGTGCCATGGATCATTCCCTCGGCGCTCTGCTGGCTCAGAATAGTGATACAGGCTACAAACAAGCTATCTACTACCCCAGTAGGATACTGATCAGGACCGAACACTGGTACAACCCCATTGAAAAAGAGTATTTGGCTTTGGTGTTCGCCATCCAGAAGACTTGCCATTATGTCTCGGGCCAGAAAATTCATGTCATCTCCCAAGTTAATCCGCTCAGGGTTCTCATGACGAAGCCAGGATCATTTAACTCCCGACTAGCTACATGGGCGATCCTGTTGACGCCATACAACATGGTGTTCGTTCCATAAAAAGCCGTCAAGGGTCAAGCTCTGGCCGACTTTTTAGCTGCACACCCCTTCCCAGAGTTCTCCAGACTCTATGAAGACATTCCGAATGAGGTCCAAGAATCAAATGTCACCGAAGAAAGCTCCGTCTGGTGGATTTTTTCGATGGCGCTTCAATTACAGGCCCCAAAGGCCAAATCATCGTCGGAATGGCGGTAGTCTTAGTCTTCCCCGATCTGCTGGTCATCCAGTGTGCTTACTCTCTTTCGAAGCCGTGCTCCAACAAAGTTGCTGAGTACAACGCTCTCATCATGGGTCTCCAGCTTGCACAACAACTGGGGGTGGATCATCTAAAAGCCTACGACGACTCAAAACTCGTCGTTAACTAGATCAGAGGGCAATATAAAGTTCACCATGAAGATCTGGTTCCTTACCATGAAGTTGCATTGAATATTATTTCAACCTTCACCAAGTTCTTCATAGAACACGTACTTCGGTTACAAAACCTAGAGGCTGACGCTCTGGCTGGCCTCGCAACCTTATTGGCAGTACCCCTCGAGACTCAACACTACATCACGGTAGTTGGTCGAGACTTGGTCTGTCCTAAAAATAACCTATGCTCACAAATGGCCCATGCCATATCAATAATGCTGGTATTAATGTCCGAGACTGAAGGTTCCCGTTCATCGACTTCGCTGTCTACAAAATTCTCCTAGAGGACCCGTAGAAAGCCGTCTCAGTCAGGAGGCATTTCTTTCGATTCTATTACGATACAGCTACTAAAATGTTATACCGACGCTCCTACGATGGACTTCTCCTTCGATGTTTATCCAACGAAGAAGCAGCCGAAGCCCTTCGAAAGGCTCATGATGGAACTTGCGGGACTCATCAACCTGGGCCTAAGTTGCAGGATCGACTGCGACGCATGGGTTATTTCTGGCCAACCATGGCAGCCGATGCTGTCGACTATGCTAAGAAGTGCCATGCTTGCCAGCTCCATGCCGACTTCATCCATACGCCGTCGGAACCACTATATCCTACGGTCGCCTCTTGGCCCTTTGAAGCTTGGGGCACGGACATTATAGGACCGATCACCCCTCCTTCATCGAGGGGACACCACTTCATCCTAGCCATCACCGACTACTTCTCCAAATGGGCAGAAGCAGTTCCACTGGCAGAAGTGAAAAGCTCTAGGGTGATCAGCTTCATCAAGCATCATGCCATCTACAGTTTTAGGGTACCCCATAGGATTATCCATGACAACGGTCCATAGTTCATCAGCCATGTTTTTAACAGATTCTGTGACAAGAATCGCATTCAGAATGTGGCATCGACCGCCTACAATCCGGCAGCAAACGGATTTGTCGAGGCGCTTAACAAGACTATCGTCAGGCTACTCAAAAAGGTCGTGTCATCCAACAAATACGACTGGGACAAAAAGCTCGGCGAATGCCTTTGGGCCTATCGTACAACGGTACGGACTCCGACGGACAACATACCATTCTTCTTAGTCTGCGGGAGCAAAGCAGTACCGCCTCTCGAGATCCAGATACCCTCACTCCATGTAGCGATCACAAATCAACTCACATAAGAAGAAAATCAACATCACCATCTGCGAGAATTGGAGGCACTTAACGAAAAATGTCTCTTAGCTAAACAGCGCATCGAACTCTATCAAGCCGTATATCATAGGCTTTCAACAAGAAGGTCAAGCAGAGGACTTTCCAAGTAGGTGACCTGGTTCTGGCGGTGTAACACCCAGTTTTCTAGATGAGGGTAATTTTGAAATTTTGAAATTTTAATTATTAATTATTGATATTTGATTCACATTATGATTTTTAGTGATTTTTAATAATTTTTAAACTATTTAAGAATTGATTTAAGTCAGGACTTGTGATTTTGATGTGCTGCTAGTGAAACCTGAGAGACTGCATGACCTAGAGCCTAACCATGTCATTAGGATATTTAATTATCATTTTTAGCCTAGGGATAATTTGGTCATTTTGACTTATTTGAATTATTTGGTGATTTGTTGAATTGGTGAATTCTAGTTTGACTTTGACTTATTGAGACCTAGTGGACTAGCCTAGAAGCTAACCCTAGCCATGGTGACCCTAGTCTAACTTGAGTTAACCTATTTTAGTCATTAGAGAATAGTTTTAGAATGAGGGGATTTGGTTTAGTGAATTTAAGTCATGGCTTGTGATTTCATGAAATGACTTATGGCTTAACTATTTAATTGATCATGACTTAAGCCCATGGGCCATTTAGTGAACCCTAACCCTAATTATTGAACCTATGAACAGCCACATAGGGATCCCACCCTATTTAAACACTTGTTCATTAGGGCTTGCCTCTTTTTATCATTCCAACACTTGGAGAAAAGAAAGGTAAGTTTCCCCTTCCAAAAATTCCCATTTTATTTATTTGATCTCCTTTTTCATCCTATTCTTTTGCATTGGGTTATAATTTAAGTTTATGGACAGTTGGTGGAGAGCTATTTCCGCTTGGGATCAAATTGGAGCATTTGGCCATCAAGAAGAACACCCCCCATTTGGAGCTTTTCCATACAGTTTGCACCTATAGGTAAAACCCTTTAAATTAATTTAAATTTTAGTTTTCTTTGCATGTAGGGCTAGATCTAGGAGTCCCCTAGGTGTTCCTGAAATTTGGATGAATTTTGTGTCCGTTTGGTGTCCGTATCGGACACGTATCGTAGTGTATGTTAGGTGTTAGATGAAATGCCTCTAAGGATTTTATTTTCGATTTTTGCTAAACTAATTACATAATTTTGAAGCTCTTGATGTGTACATTAATTATGTTGGGGACTGAGTTAGTTTTTGTGCACATTTCGTGTCCAAAATAGACACGCAAGTCGTGCACGACACTGCGCACAGGCCCGTGCGGCTGTCCTGCTATTCGAGAGCCTTTGCGGATACGACACGACACGAGACACCATGAAATTTGGTGTGTGGGTGTGGGCACTGACTGACAGGACCCCCACAAAATTTCTTGGGTCCTTGTTGTCTGTGCACGAAGGAAACGAGGCTGCACTGTCTCGTGCCTGCTCGTGCACACTGTGCGCGTCCCCTGCATTTTAGGGCTGACACAGGACATGACAGTCCACTAGGACACGTGGAATTTGGTGAGGTGATGGGTCCCATGTCTGACTCGACCATCACCATGTTTTGTGGCACTTGGTTGCGAGTCGAGAAAGTTCTCGCGCTCGTATCGAAATTCCCTGACACGCACACACGCGATTTTGAGCCACTGATACGGCTTTGAAACTAGGACACGACACATCTTGGGGTTCGTGCAGGTACTTGGACACGTCCTCCTAGTCTAGATGGACACGTGTGTACGGCCACGTGTCTCCACGTGGCCTGTGTCGTGTGATAGAACCATGTGCACGCGTGTACGAGGATTAGAAAATCCTGTTTTCAGACACAGTATCAAATTTGTTTTGGACACCCCGTGTCCTGATTCTTGGACTCGATGGTGTCCCATTGGATACGTGGGACATGTCCCTAATCTATGTACACCTAGTTTTTCAAATTTGTTTCGATTTTGACCTTGAAATTGGTTTCGAACTGTGGTCACTAACAGTTCTAAGGTTTTGTGAGGATTGGGTTTTTGATTCACAGTTTTCTTGAGATTTATTAATGTTCCTGTTAATTGCTAAGTTAGATTCCTTACACATGTGTATTAGGTTGCCTTAATCTTGGTTATTGATAAGTGTTAGGTTTTGGGTTTTCAAAAAAGATTTTTAATTGTTGAACTGTCCTATTTTTCATATACACACTGGTGTGTGGTTTACTGTTTTCGAAAGTGGGTTTCAAAAATATGTTCAATCGAATCCTAAGGTTTTAATGGGTCTTTATGTTCACCTGAGATCAGTTGTCTTCAAAATTGGTTTTCATGGATTGTATTGGTTTTTCGAATGTAGGATTCGAATGTGGGTTGGGGATGTCCAATGGACTGGACTGATACGCACAGTCCAAAAAAATCCTGAACTTCCTTTCCTATTTGTAAACTAATTTTTTGATGATTAATTACCATGTTAATCTCCCACTACCTGACATTTGATATCCTTCCATTATTGCAATGTATGATTATGATTTGGTGATTAGGATTTGGTTTTCAAAATTTATTTGTAATGTTGAATTGATGCATGTGTAAAACTGCCATGCTTACTCTTATGAGACACATACATATTCCTTCCCTATTTTAACAGAACTGTTGAATACCTGTGTTTGGGGATTCATATGGAATGTTGGGTTTTGACAAAACCTTGATCAGTCCTAATTCACCTTGTATCAGTCCCAAACATTTGGTTATTTCCCTGTTTTTGGCTCATTCATTCACTGAAATCTAGGTTTAAACCTAAGAACTGTACACCGTTACCTGATTTTCCTTATACATTCACATTCCTATCTAAAATTCTGAGAACACAGGAACACTCTAGCTTAGATTGTATACACACCACTCTAATTCACAGACACACACACACACAAAACTGATATTGAAGCACACATGTTCACACACAACTTCACTCAGTATCACACACCATGCTCACAACTCACAGTTTTCACACGCTACACACTCATGTTGATCACTCACACCCTATCCACAGATTTTCTAGATATCATATACACATTTCATGTGCATACACACACAATCTAAATAGACTTTCACAGGACACACACATACCCCCATGCACATAAACTTGTATCCTCTCTTTAGCACTATATGTTAATATATATATATTTTGCCTATATGCATAAAGTAGCCTATATGTGTATTAATGTGTGCTATTATATAAATTAGATATTTTATGTATAAATATGTGAGAGTAGACCTTGTGTGTGAAATGTATATTATTTAGCCTATAGCCTATGGTTTCTAGCTTATGTTTATGGCATGAATGCCCAGTCAATATGTGTTGTTGGCTTGTATAGCCCAGTTTTGATGTGTGCTTGCTAGTCTAAGCTTGGTTAGGTCTAGTGAGGCTTGACTAGACTAGGATTGACCTAGTTTGACTATTGCAGTTGACTTGGGTCGACCCAGAGTTGACCAAGTTTGACTTGGACCAAGTTTGACCTAGACAGTTGACCAGGTTTGACTTAGAGTTGACTTTGACCAAATTGACCTAGAAATTATGTAGATTGCATCATAACCATCATTTGCCTTGTTTTAAACATATTATAACCTGTACTATTCTATTTAGGACATTGTGACTCCGGTGCAGACATCTGACATTACACTACTCTTTTCAGAGTATCAGGCGAGTACATTCTCTGATAGTTCTCTCATTTATTTGCCGGTTACTGTATTACAGTTCCATTTAATTTTATGTGATTCTCTGATACCACACGTATGGATATTTCTGGATTCATGTATACGACACACTCACCATATTATCTGGCCTCTATTACTGGAATCACTAGAATCATTCCGGAATCTATTTCTGGAATCATCATATTTTGGCTGGATTTATCTCGATTCTTGTGTCGAATTTTGGATTCATTTGTATTGCGGGGCGAAGAAATATTGAGTAAGACATGTAGACATACCCCAAATCTGGAATCTCAAACTGGAATCTACTGGAAGCATAGCCATCTCTCGCCTGATTAGTGAGAGGTGTGCCTGATTACCCACAGCCGTTTAGATGTCGATCTCGGTATTTTAAAACACACTATTAGAATAGTTGGACTCACCTGGATTCTTGATCACTACCTAGAATCATCTGGTACTGGATTAATCTTGTATTAGATTCATCTCGTACTGGATTTATAGCAGTTCACACTTGTTTTACATTCACTGCCTGGACTCATTATGTTACTTTAGTTCATCTAGATTTATTTTACAGTCTTCATAGCCATCATTCTTCTCTTGTTTTAGTTACTTACTTTCCTTGTATCTTATCTGTTCTCCATACCATCACCTGTATATAAACTGCCGTATTCATCAATAAAACTATCTATAACTGCTTTATAGTTTCCTGTCATTTACTTGGGTTTTCTTGATGAGTTGTATTCGTTCTTGTCCTGACTGGACCTGTTGTAAATTTTACAGATGACTGCTCTGAGGACACATGCCCTACATATTACTGTGGAGATGGTTTAGCTACCTATGGCCCCGACACTCAGGAGTGATTGGGAGATTATCTAGTTGTTGTTTAGTTTTTATGTTTAGAACTGGAGCTGTATATAGTTGAGATTTATAGTTGAGATTTGTAGTTGAGATTGTTTGAGATTATATTTTTAGTTGTTGGATTTTATTTCTGTTATTTAGCTTTTAGTTATAAATTCTGTGATATCTTATCGTTCTTAGACTGTGATTGAGATTCATTATATCTATACTTGTCCTCCGTTCGGAGTTGAGATTTGACAAGTACATTATATAATTGCGTGAGTTGCTGATTAGATAGTAACCTTGGACAACGTTCTACCGTCGACACTACGGCATAGGCTTGGGCGTTGTTACGTGCTCGTACCCTCACAGTGGGTGCGGATCGTGACACGTTTTTAGTGGTAGCCCATGCCGGTCGAGAGTCGCATTAGTACGATATCGTGGTAGTACGGCGACTTAGTTGTACTGCCGCGAGCCTGCGATAGGATTGAGAGATAGGCTTTAACGGAGAGGTACTCAATCACAGTTAGAAAAAAATTCTGCTTCAATTCATGCCATCTGCATATCTTACTGATTGTCTTCTTTGAGATAAATTGTCCTCCTTTGATTTTATTGATTCCTGCTCAGTATTGACCTTCTTTTTTATCTGTCTCAGGATGGTGGAGACACGATCACATCGCTCTGGTATAGTAGCCGCTGCAGAGGGGTTTGCCGCCTCTCACCTTCAGCAGCCAGCCCTTGGTACCGCAGCCCTAGTCATGCCAGCTGGGTTGGGTGTTTCAGCAGCCTTCGGAGGAGCACCTCCATCAGCTGGAAGGCAGAGCCCGGTGCTTCCCGAGATCCTTCCACCGCAGCAGCCTCCACCTGCGGGGATAGTAGATGCTGCTCATCTATTCTCTTTCGTGGAGAGGATTCTGGCATCTCATCAGCAGCAGCAGCAGCGGCAGACTGCCGATTATCGTCAGGGGATTGACGAGGCCCACCAGCTGGTTCGTACTACAGTAGAGATGGTGACTGCTTAGGGGGAGCAGCAGCAGCCTCGTCGGAAGGAGAACGATATACAGGACTTCCAGAACATGCATCCCAGAGAGTTTCTGGGCACTGAGGGCATTCATTATACAGACGACTGGATAGAGCATATCGAGGAGATATTCAGGCTGGCAGAGATACCAGATCGACTCCATATCGAGGCGGCAGGCAGTCAGATGCAGGACTTAGCCCGTGCGTGGTACCAGACAGATCCCAGGATAGGAGTTGAGGGCCAGACTTGGGCCCAGTTCAAGGAACTGTTCAAGGAGCAATTCTTTCCTGATGTGGCCTTGGGAGGCATAGAGGCACAGTTTGAGGGTCTGGTTCAGGGAACACAGACGATAGCTGACTACGCTGGAGAGTTTTGTCGATTAGCCCGGTTCATAGATGACTTGACTGAGAAGACGAAGGCAAGAAAGTTCTGCCGAGGCTTGATTAGGGAGGTTCGGTCGCTGATAAGAGCGACCGGAACGCTACCTTTACGGAGATATTTTCTGGGGCGATGGCAGCGGAGGACGACCTGGGGTTGAAGTTGAAGAAGGGTCGTGACTTCCAGAGTGGTAGCAGCAGCGGAGGCCAGGCCAAGAGGCCTCACATTCAGATTCAGCAGACCCAGGCACCAGTGATGGTTCAGCAGGTGCAGCATCAGTATCGGGGTCAGGACCCGAAGACGATCAGTTGTTCCTACTGCAGGAAGTTGGGACACACCATGGAGCAGTGTAGGAAGAGGCTGAAGGTTTGCTATTCCTGTGGGTCAGAAGCCCACCAGAAGATAGACTGTCCTTTTGTACCTCCTTTTGAGGGAGCTAGGCCACCTGTAGCTCAGCACCAGAGGAGTGGAGCTTTTGCGATGGCGGTCGAGGAGACCGACGCTGCAGGTGATGGGTTAGCAGGTTTGTCCTTCTCATTCTTCTTTTCCACTTTCCTGTGTGATTCTATTAGTACCTGCCAGGATATTGTTTTGATCGTTAGATAGTGTAGCTACCCCGTTCGAGACTGTGAAATCACAACCAGCAGGATTGTGTTGCTTCGACTTTGATTGCTGGGGGTTTGACCTAGTAGGGATACGATCATTTTAATTTCGAGGACGAAAATTTTCTAAGATGGGTAGGATTATAACACCCAGTTTTCTAGATGAGGGTAATTTTGAAATTTTGTAATTTTAATTATTAATTATTGATATTTGATTCACATTATGATTTAGTGATTTTTAATAATTTTTAAACTATTTAAGAATTGATTTAAGTCATGACTTGTGATTTTGATGTGCTGCTAGTGAAACCTGAGAGACTGCATGACCTAGAGCCTAACCATGTCATTAGGATGTTTAATTATTATTTTTAGCCTAGGGGTAATTTGGTCATTTTGACTTATTTGAATTATTTGGTGATTTATTGAATGTTTGCAAAAACGAAAGTATGAACTTTATTGATACAAACTTTGTAAAGATTACAAGAATTCTGGGAAAGTACAACTGTAGGAATCCAATCTAGAAGACGATTGCTTTATTCCTTGGACGATGTGAACTTTGAAGACGGTAGCCTCTGAAGTTTAAGGCTAAAGCCTCGGAAGAATGCAGCAGCACTTGGGCAAGAACTCCTGGACTCTCTGATATTTCTGAACTTTTTATGTCTGATCCCCTTGAATGAAGACTTGAAACTCTATTTATAGAGTTCTGGAAATAACTAACTTGTAGTTATTCTGAATGGCACAAGTTGAATTGCGCAGGAACTGGATTGCGCAACATCAGACCGCACAGGCAGTTGTCTGGTCGTGGGCCAACTGTCTTGGACACATGGCATCATTTGATTGAATTGTGCATGATCGTGCATAGACGGTTGCCACGTAGTGAGCAATTGATGGCTTGAATGCCATATGTACATTTGTCAGTTATCATAATAAAGTGCACATCTTGAATTGCGGTGAAATTGGATTGCGCTAGGATGGACCGCGCTGAGCTGGATTATGCTGTAAACAGATTGTGCTACATGTACAGCTGTCCTCAAGCGCTGTGTGGCACAATAAACGAACAGTCTCCTCGTTTTTTGTGCTGTCAGTTGTCAGAAGATTTGATTCTGTCAGGTAATGATAACATTGCCACATCAGTCTGTGCACTTGAAAGTGTGCACAGTCTACTCTGCACCATCTGGGTGATGCACAATCTGATGTCTGCGCAGTTCATTTGAATGCTATTTTTCTTGATTTTGTTGATGGGTGCAACTTGATTTTTTAGGACCTACAAGACCCCCTTCAAAGTTTTCGAAAGTTGAAATTATTCAAATTTTTGAAATACTAGGAATTTTGAATTTCAAATCAAGTTATGCATATGTCGAGCTGTCTGCGCAATCGGATAAATCAGCCCCTTCTTTTTTGGCACAATCTGAGGCGGCCGTTTCTCTTTGAAAAACTATAAATAGTTCTCTCAATCCTTTAAATTATTCTTTACTTGCTTTCATTGTGTTTGAGAGAAAGAAAACCCGAGCCTACTCCGACTTCAGCCTTTCTTCTCCGTCGATCTCATGGCTCCCAAGCTCTCCTCCGCCGCCGCCAAGGGCAAGGCCCCCGCCAAGTCTTCGACTCGCGTTGTGCCTCGTCCTTCCCGCCATGAAACTGTGCACCCTGCTTTGCGAGGTAGACAACCCGATCGAAAACTCTTTTTAGAGTTTTTCGACTTTACTGGATCTTAAAATCCATCTCTTTTTAGAGATGTGATTATACTGCGCCACCCTTTTTAGGGTTTTGGTTGCACGAACACATTATTCTTTATTTTTATGAAGAATATCTTCTCGCGCAATCGGTTGAATTGTGCTGGCAAAAGTCAGCGCAATCGGCTAATTTACGCAATCTTGTCAGCGCAAAATGATACATGCGCAAGCTTTGTCAGCGCAATCTGATGATTTGCACAATCTGATAGTTGCGCAATATGATGTGTGCGCAATCTGATGTTTGCACAATCTGATGTTTGCACAATTTGATGACAAAATTTCTGACTTTTTGATTTTTCTGTTTGATGGAGTTAATACCAGAGAAGATCCTGAATATGAAACATTTGTAGGAACTTTAGCCGAGCCAGATTTCAAAGAAGACTTATCTAATGTACTCTTCCCACAATATGCGCTTCCATCTTCTCGCCAGGCTATTTTGATAGCACAGGATAACGAGACTTTGCTAAGTCTGATAAATGGACAGCCTTTGTAATCTGCTGACGCTGGCACCCACAGGAAGCCTATGTTCCTCTTCGGCGACGCCATTGATAAAAGTTCTCAACCAAGACCCCGAGTTGAGTTGAGAACTTTCCAATGGAAGGAGAAACTAATCCAGTTACCAGACATAGCTAGATGCCTTCCCCTAGCAAGATATGCTCATGCAAGCCATCCTAGGAGGATGGAATGGGACATCACTCCCCTTCAACATGCACGGACCAGAAAGATCTGTGTCAAGAAAGACCGGAACAATAGGGACATGTTCTATAGTTCTTCCGGACGACACAGCACTTTATTAAGAGGGTTTAAGGCAGGTGTTATCTCCCCTGAGAACTCATCTTTGTTGCTGCCGGTAAGGACACCGATTTTTGCCAACGAGTATGCCAAGGCGGAGGGTAGATATCCGGATCAAGACATCCGGCTGACCGGTTTGGTTAACCCAGACATCAAAAGATGGAGCTGCATAGCCAACTGGATACTGGTCCAGTTTGAAGATAGACTCAGAGAAATTGATCTGTATAATGCGGTACACGCTACTGTATACGGCTTCTTTCCAAATCCTCATCTATTTTTGGCTTCGGCAGAGAGGTATAACTACAGGACAGGGACGTTCATGACGCCTTGCGGGAAGATGGGCTTGGCTCTCCATGAGATGAAGTATATCTCATATTTACCAATGGGTGATTTGCCTTACGAGGAGTACGTCCCGACCAACGACGAGTTAGATAGACTTCGTCGAGAGAATTCAAAGATGGTGGAAGTCTTTGATGAGCTTCTGTGCCATTATAACATATGTTCTTTGTATTACCAGAGCGGCTCTTCCAGCACATGTTATTCTTCCAAATGGCTGCCTTATCTTTTTCTTAACCATATCATTGAGAAGAAGACCAAAGATTATGACTCCTGCAATCCTGATTTCTTCCATCCCCTCAGCGATAGTGAAGTGTTAAAGCTGATGAAAGAGAATAATAGAATGGATATCGAAGTTACTGATGAACACCAATATCCTCCGCTCAAGCCTGGAGAATTTATGGAGAGCTTTATAAGAATGGGCTACAGGTCCATGTCTAAACAAGCCCAGCTGGCAGGATTTTTGACGTACTGGCTACGTCGATTCGTCGTACCTGGAGCAAGTGTTGTGGACCGATTCCATCGCGGTGTTCTTTTTACTGTTGTTCGGTTAGTCTTCGGCTACCGGATAGATTTACTATCAGCGATGACCTGTAGGATAAATGCAGGTCTTCGTCTGTATGTTGATTCTATGATCAAGTGCAAGGGTGATAAGGGGAACTTCTCTAGACTGGAGTTACCTTACACCTACTTATTCGGATGGTTGCTCTTGCATTATCCATCCTTGATGAACCCTGCTATGGGAGCAGTTGGTGGCAGCTTTCTGTGCAGATTCTCACAGAGTAGGTAGATATACACTAGCCTGAGGGACTGCAGATGAACCCTGAACCTCGATAAAGGATGGAATTTTCTTTGCTCTCCCCTTCCAACTGGTTATGAGCATATGGCAGCAAATCTGATTGACCTTGGGAGGCAACCAATAGGTCGAGTATCTTTTGAATGGCTGAAGATGATCAGACCATCTCATTTAGTATACAGATTTGAGGAGGAATGCTACTTGGAACCATATCTGCCGAGTCGCTTCGCTCGTCAGTTTGGATATGACCAGTTCCATGTGGGCAATGCAATAACTTGCTTACAAGAAAAGGGATACCTGATCGACGGTGCCAGAGCATGGGCTTACTATGATGCTCGAGAAACAAAGACTATGTTCTCGATGCCAAACAAAACTGATGCTGGTCCAAGAATGCTGTATACTTATTCACAGTTTTATACAGCTGCAAATACATTTGCTGAAAACTACAGCTTCGTTGATAGTTTTGCAACAGTAAATCGTCTGAAGAAAGGAGCGACTGGCACATTAGCTCCCAATAACGATAAAGAATATGAGCCAGTGCACGATCCATTAGAAGCTTCCAGGGAAGCCAATTTCCCTGAGGAAGTCAACCACCCTTTAAGAATTTCTCTAAAGGTTGTTAAATCTCCAATTAAGGAGAAGAAGAGAAGGAGAGAAGAGCCTTCTTCCCCAGCTGTGAAGAAGAAATTGATCTTGGAACATTCTTCAGAGAAGGTTACCACCAGATCGTAATCCAGACAATTGGCCGAGTCCACTCGAGATGAAGCAGCTACACCGACCTCTATTCAGAAACAGGTCGAGGTAGTAAACGTAGAGAGTCTTGAGAGGCCTCTACATAGAAAAAAATGGCCCATAGAGGAAAGAAGAGAACAGTTTCTCCTCCAAGGCAAATTTTGTCTTCGGTAGTGATGAACGCTGCGGCTGGACTCACCACGCCATCTCCTACCCCTGTTTCTGAGTCTGGTCATAAAACTCCTAGTCCAGAATGGAGGGAAGAGATCGAGCAGAGGGAAGAGAGAAATGAGACCGTAGAGCCCAGAGAAAATATTGTTGAGACAGAGCATGAAGCCTTGCAATCCCCTTTACCGATGATGGAAACTACTCAACCTCCTGCTACACCAGGAGCAATCCGTGAGGAAGAGGATCGTTTGATGATCGAGGCTTTAGATGACTGTGACTTCGGCTCACAGGATTACATTGATCAAACCGCTGCAACTGCCAGTGGGGAGGTACCGAAAGAAGATGAAAATGAAGAGAGTTCATCATCTGAAGATATTGAGGATACACAAGATCCTGAAGGGGACTATGAAAAGCATGTGTCTCCTGTAGCTGTTGATGACACCTTAGATCCTGAGAAGGATGTTGAGGTGCAGATATCTCCTGAAGACGCTGATGATACCTTGGATCCTGAAAAGGATATTGAGGTACAGGCATCTCCAGAAAAGATAGCAGATGAAGAAGCGGCCCTGGAGGAAACTCCTGCTGTTGATCTCCAAGGTATAGAATGAAATTAGCAATCTTCTTTAAATAGATTGACAGCTAACATCTTTATTCTTATCCCTATAGAACTTGGATCTTCTCCAGCTCCTCCAGTGTGCATGGACATAGTGCTTGCGACGACAATTGCTAGTAGCAGTCGCCATTTATTCTGTGGCTCCGAAGCAGGAAGTAGTCAGGCAATAATGTCTGAGGCTACTTCTGCTCAGCTAGAATCTGTTCCAACAGACGATAGGCCTGTTCCTGAATCGAATCATGGTAGGACTATTTTCACTTTTGATTCTCTTTGACAATAGTAAATGACAGGCAAAATAATAATATTTAATTTTGCAGAGGAACAACCGGGTGGAGCGACCAGCTCCACTTTAGTTCCTTTATTCAAAGAGCCTTCCATCCATATACAAGAAACTGAACGTCCTGCTGCCTCGTCATCAACAGGAGTAGCTGCTACTCCTGGCGCTCTGGCGACCAATCAATTCGTCATCCAATCATTTACCAAATTTTTCTTCGATTCATTGGGGCCTTTGATCAATAGGGTGATAGAAAAAGAGGATGCTGATTTTTACACAGTTAGAGGTCCAACCTCTTTCTTAGTTCATGCTATCTGCGAGCAAGGTGACGAGCCTCAGGCCACTTTTCTTGAACACATATTAAATGAGCTAGAGACTTCAATAAAGAACTACAAAGAGCTCAATAAGGGGGAGGTAGAACCCTTAGTTCAAGCAGAATTTGAACGGATGGCTCAGGAAGCTGCAGTTGAAAGAGTAAATTTCCAGATTCTCTTGGATGCTTTTGCTACTAAATCTGCTGAGTACAATTCCAAGGTGGAATCGGTGACATCTACTGCTGAAAGAAAAGAGAGAAGAATTGCTGAACTGATAGCGGAGATTGTCCGTCTTTAAGAAGAATTGGAAGATGAGGTTACCGAACATCAAACTGCATTCCAACAACTCGGTGCTCTAACTCAAGAAAGAGACGAATATGCTGCAGCTCATAATGATGAAATCACTCGTCGAATGGTAACCATGTCTACTTTCAACGAACAATCTAGGATGGAAGAATCCAGGAAGAGAGTGATGGAATCCCGCGAAGAACGACTGCAGACTCTGAGGCAACAGATTACCGGCTTGATGACACCACCAGTTTAATAGAAAGATTCCTTGTATCTTCTTGTTTTTGCAATATGTATGTTTTTGTAATGTCTTATATTTTGGTCAAATAAAAAGACATTTTGTTGTGGCTCTATTATTTATTGCATATCTTGTTCAGATACAAATAATAGCGATAGAAAATATATTCAGAGGTACAGGACATGATATATTTCTCGAAAATAATCATATTCATTATATATGCTCAGAGGTAATTTGGACGTGGCAGAATATAATTTATCGAATATTATTATTTCAATAGATAACTTAATTGAGGACAACAAGTTGCTGATATGGATGATGAACAAAAATAAATCGTCGAAGAGGTATGAACGAAATGAATCGTCGTAATGAATGGATGAACGGATGAACCGTCGGATGATGATAATGAACGGATGAACCGTCGGATGAATATAAACGGGTGAACCGTCGAATGATGATAATGAACGGATGAACCGTCGGATGATGATAATGAACGGGTGAACCGGCGGATGATGATAATGAACGGGTGAACCGTCAGATGAATGTGAACGGGTGAACCGTCAGATGCTGATAATGAACGGGTGAACCATCGGATGAATGTGAACAGGTGAACCGTCGGATGATGATGATGAACGGGTAAACCGTCGGATGAATGTGAACGGGTGAACCGTCGGATGATGATGAACGGGTAAACCGTCGGATGAATGTGTCATTTCGTTGTTTTGAGAATCTCCGCCTATAAATAGAACATAAATCTGGAAGGAATAATCATTTCCATTTTTCAACATAAAAATGTCGTCTGGAGATGCATCCAAGAAGACTGAAATTGTTTTGAAGATTGAAGCGGGCACTGAAGAACGTCCTACCGATCCAGTCCAGCCAAAGCAGACAGAAGTAGGTGAAGGCTCGTCTGCACCCAAACCACCGCGGGATATCCTGGATTTCCTGCTTGAACCAGGAAAGACTGAAGAGGAAGAGGCCAT
Organism: Iris pallida; assembly: GCA_029216955.1. Lineage (NCBI taxonomy): Eukaryota > Viridiplantae > Streptophyta > Magnoliopsida > Asparagales > Iridaceae > Iris > Iris pallida. Next base: position 1,003,446 of record JANAVB010008600.1, on the reverse strand, counting down.
GAGGATGGCTGCTTGTAATTTCCTGGTAGGTTCCAGCAAGGATGTTCTCAGCTCTTTTGTTGATTATGTCTTTGATAAGGACGGCAATGGTCCACGTCCTAATGTTGAGAAGGATGATAGTGATCTTCCTTGATATTATGTAACATCGTTTATGATGAAATAAAAATCAAACTTTATTTATGAACTGTCTGATCATATTTACATAAAATCTCTGTTACATTTGTACAAAGTATTTCTTGAGGAATTTGCCATTGATAGGCATCATTGCAACTCGACCGTCTAACTCTGAAAGTTGATAGGCTCCATTCGAAAAGACTTTGCTAACAATATAAGGCCCTTCCCACTTCGCATCGAACTTGATTTTACTCGAATGAGTCATAGTCATAGGGCGCCTGACTGCTAAAATGAGTTCTCCTTGCTGAAATGCTCTGACTTTAACTTTGCAGTTGAAAGTCTTCGAGATGCGAGCTTGATATAACTCAATATGTTGTTGAGCCAATAGTCACTTTTTATCGAGCGCTTCTAATTCTTGAAGTCGAAGAAGATCGTTGTTCTCTGTAGTGAGCTCGTTAGCAATGGCAATTCTCAAAGAAGGAATTTGAAGTTCCAGAGGAAGAACTGCTTCACAACCATACACTAGAGAGAAAGGCGTAAAGCCTGTGGGATTACGGACCGTAGTTCAATAAGCCCAAAGACATTCACCAAGCTTTTCACTCCAATTCCGTTTTTTAGTAGACATAAACTTCTTGAGGAGTTTGATGATAGTTTTGTTGAAGGCTTCAGCAAATCCATTAGCGGCAGGGTTGTAGGCTGTCGAGGCGGCATTGTTAATCCGATGATCATCGCAGAATCTTGTAAACTTCTGGCTAATAAATTGTGGTCCGTTGTCATGGATGATTCTTCGAGGTACACCAAATCGATAGATGACATAGTGTTTGACGAAGTTAATAACACTGCTGGTCTTGACTTCAGCCAGAGGTATAGCTTTAGCCCATTTAGAGAAGTAATCGGTTATTGCTAGTATAAACCGATGTCCTCTAGAAGAAGAAGGATTAATAGGACCTATAATGTCCATGCCCCAAGCTTCGAAAGGCCATGAAGCAGCCGTCGGATGCAGAAATTCTGAAGGTTGATAGATGAAATCTGTATGGATTTGACAAGCTCGACATTTCCTTGCGTATTCGATGGCATCTGATACCATAGAGGGCCAATAGTAACCCATTCGTCGAATACGATCATGTAGTTTAGGACTAGGTTGATGTGCTCCGCAGACGCCATCGTGTGCTTCGCGTAATACTTGCTTTGCTTCATCACCAGCTAGACAACGTAGAAGAAGACCGTCATAAGTCCGTTGATAGAGAGTCTTTATGATTTGGTTGTAGTAGAATCGCAGAGATCGTCGAAGAATACTCGCGGCCTCCTTGGGGTCTTCGGGGAGTATGTCATGAACGACGAAGTCGATGAAGGGAATTCTCCAGTCTTCATTGATAATATTGGCTTCAGCGAAGTTACTGAATTCAATATTACAATTATTTTTGATACAAAACAGCTCACGATTAGAGACAACCACCACTTGCTGTCTTTTGATGGGGATGGCTAAGACTGCTGCAAGATTGTCCAAGGCATCTGCTTCGATATTGTAAGCTCGCCGAACATAGTCTATGAAGAAGGCTTTGAATGACGTAGCCATGCTGATTGCTGCTTCATGATAAGGTATTAGATCTTGATGATGAACTTCATAGATTCCTCTAACCTGATTAACAACCAGCTTAGAGTCGCCATAGACTTCAAGATACTCGACATCCAATTATTTGGCTAATTGAAGACCGATCAGTAGAGCATTATACTCTGCTACGTTGTTGGAACATGGTTCATCTAGAGAGTAAGCTCTTTGAATAGTTGATCCGTCTGGAGAGACGAGAACAACTCCAACTCCTGCTATAATGGCACCATTAGGTCCGATTCTGTATGCTCCGTCAAAGAATAGATGCCAAGTAGGAAACTCTTCGGAGACCATATTTTCTTCCAATGTCTCGTCTAAAATTTTATCATAGAGTTTGGATGTTTCTGGCACAGGATGAGCCGCTAAGAAATCCGCCAGTGCTTGACCTCTGACAGACTTTTCTGGAACATACACCATGTCATACTGGGCGAGCAGAATAGCCCACGTAGCAAGCCGAGAGTTGAGTGTACTGGGCTTCTTCATGAGTACCCGAAGAGGATTGACTCGCGATATCACATGAATGGTTTGACCAATGATGTAATGTCGAGTCTTTTGAACAACAAACATAAGAGCTAGACATTCTTTTTCGACCGAACTATAACGGTGTTCGGCACCAATCATAGTATGACTGAGATAGTAGATGGCCTGTTCATGACCCTCTTTGTTCTTTTGGGCAAGTAAAGCACCCAGTGAATGATCCATAGCACGGACATACATTAAGAATGGTATACCTGAAATCGGTGGTACCAAGACTGGTAGATTCATGAGATATTGCTTGATATCTTCGAATGCTCGTTGACATTCCTCAGTCCAAATAAAAGAGACACCTTTCTTCATCAGCTGAGTGAATGGTCTGCAGCGTCCCGACAAATTCGAAATGAATCTCCTGATGTACGCACGACGACCTTGGAATCCTCGTAGCTCTTTTAGGTTGCGTGGAGAATGCATCTCTTGAATGGCTTTGATCTTCTCGGGATCCACGTGTATACCCTTAGAGGTAATAACGAAGCCGAGAAATTTACCACTTGAGACACCCAAGAATGACTTGGTGGGATTCATTTTTAGTTGATATTGGTGCATGAGATTGAAGATTGTCCTCAAATCTTGGATGTGATCTTCTTTTAGACGACTCTTGACAGCGATATCGTCAACATAGCATTCGACTATTTTGCGAAGATGATCTCGAAAGATGGTACTCATTGCTCGTTGGTAGGTTGCACCAGCATTCTTGAGACCAAATGGCATTACTGTGTAGCAATAAACTCCTCGAAGAGTATGAAAATATGTGTGTTTTTCATCTTCAGGATTCATCCTAATCTGATTATATCCAGAGAATCCATTCATGAAGGATATCCGCTCGAACCCACAAGTGTTGTCGATCATGACGTCCGTAATAGGGAGAGGAAATTCATCTTTTGGACATGCTTCATTAAGATCCCTAAAGTCGATGCAAACTCGAACTTTGCCGATTTTCTTTAGAACTGGGACGACATTGGCTACCCAATCAGGATGTTGTTCTTCTCGGATAAAACCATAATCAATGAGCTTTTTGACTTCATCATCGATTGCATCCATCATTTCTGGCTTGAAATGTCGTTGTTGCTGTTTGACCGGTTTTGCATTCGGCAAAATGTTCAATTTGTGAGTAGCAACTTTAGGATCTAGACCTGGCATGTCTTCATAACTCCAGGAAAATACATAAATGTATTCTTTTATAAGAAGGATTAATTCTTGTTTATCTGTCTCTGGAAGGTTCTTGCTGATGAATATCGGACGAGGTGACCCGCTTTCTCCTACATCAATTTGCACCAATTGATCGTCAGTAGGAGGTTCTCTTTGTTCGAATCTGAGTTCCCATTGGGTATCCATTCGTTGAGCCTAAGGATCTGCTTCAGGACTTTCTTCAATGTCTTCGTCGTATCCTTCTGGAAGTTTGGCAGAGACCATGTTGGATGATACGATCAGCCGATGAACTTGACCGATACTGGTGTCAGAATCCCATGATCTGGAATCAGAAGAGTTAGAGCGCTCTTCACTATCAGAGTCGGAGACTGCTGGGGATAACATTGGAGGAGAAGCATATCCAAGGCCTCTTTTCGTCCTGCTGTAGTACATCTCTGACTTTCCTTCTGGAACAGTCGTACGGATAGGAGTTCATCTACCCTTGCCGTAGTTGAGGCCACTTTCGAAGTCATAACCCATCTTTCAGATAATGTCTTTTGATTGCTGACTGTAACGACGGAGTTGGAGATGTCTTGTATCGTTACTTTTGCTATCATCTGTATAGCTGAATTGTTGTTCTGGTCCTTTACTAAAAAGTATTAGACTTTCGCCTTTCTTTCGAGCAGGAACAATTCGATATAAATCATCTGGATGTTCAAAAGAGACTTCCGTTTGAAGAGATTGTACAACTCCTATTGTAAATTATTGGAAGCTATCTAACATATCCAAATAGCATTTAGTATGATAAATGACATCAGTATACTGGAAAATAGATGCTTTTTTATTGATTTGTACATTCGTATTTACAACAGGAGATTTAGCCTTAGCAGGCTTGGTCAGATTAATTACAAGAGGGGGAAAAGAAGAACGTGGAGGAGGCTTGTTACGACGGAGATCGATAACAAATGGCTCAGAAGAGGTGAGCTCCCTTTTGTCCTTGTTATGAGTTAAATCAATAACAAGGGGCTCGGAAGAAGTGAGCTGCTTTTTATCCTTATTACGATGTAAGTCGATAACAAGTGGCTCTGAAGAGGTGATCTTCCTTTGATTTTGATCATCATCAATTGATTGCTTCTGAACTGGCAAGTGAATAGCCAGTGGCTTGAAAGATTAAGGACGAGAGACACGCCCTTTGACAGGTATGATAAGGGTGTCTTTGGGCACTGCTTCTGATTCTTCTTCAGTGTCTAAAGCCAATACAACCTTCATAAATTCATCCTTGTACATACGAGCGTCGTTACAGTATGCTTCAACACCTTTGAAAGGATAAAGATCAGCAACCTCTTTCTGGACTTCTTCATTGTCATCAACATATTTGAAACATTGATGAAGATTCGAAGGAACAATGTTGTGCTCATGTAGGAATGGTCTTTCCAACAAAGCATTATAAGAACAACCATGATTGTCGATGATATAGAAGGTCACCTTTGTGCGAAGATTGCCTATTTGGAGTTTTAGGCGAATCTTGTCCAGAGGTTCACTCCTTCCCTGATTGAATCCAAGGATGGTGGTGATTGTACTGGAGAGACTATGTACAGGGATCTTCAGTGCATCTAACATTGTTTTTGGTATAATACTGAGAGCAGACCCTGGGTCTATCAGAATACGATCGACTTTCATCGAGTCGACATATCCTGTATAGTAGAGAGGACGGTCATGCCTGTTGTCTTCCATCAACAAGTCATCTTGAGTGAAGGTAATGTTTGGAATCAATTCCAGAACACTATGACAATGAAGGCAAGAGACAGGCTCTGTTGTCGGTTTCATCAGAAGAGCTAGACAAGTTTCAGCCTGTATGAGAGCTTCATTTAGAGTTTCTCGAGTCTCTTTAGAAAGACGTAAGAGCTCAAAGATGGATAGCCTGGCCGGTGTATTGGCTAGCTGTACCAAAATATCAAAGTTGTAAGGCTTCTCAAGTCCGGAAGGAGATGACTTCTTCAAGGGCTTATCAAAGCGGACTTGTTGTTTGCCTTTGTCAGCTACTACTGGCTTAGGAGGAATGGGTATCATAACCGGTGAGGATGCAGAAGGAACATCTTCAGTAGAAGCAGGTTGCACTGGAGCAGGTTCAGAAGAAGAGGCAAGGTTCTCTTGAGCTTCGAGGTAATCCTTCAAATAGGCTTTTCCTGATCTGGTTCCCAATAGAATTTCTTCATCAATTATGGGGTCAAAAGATACCATATTGCAAGTCTTTGTCTTATCCTTGAAGCGGTCTTTCTTCTTGGAGGAAGAGGGGAGTATGAACTCTGAAGCAAGATCCGGATGAATCCACATAATCTTGCCATTGTCAAGAGATAAGGGGACAAGACCTTCACTTCGTGGAGGAGGGAGATTCTCAATCTCAAGAGTAGCTTTGGAGATAGGAATGACACCGTGCTGCACCATCTGGGGCGGGAAGTCACCAAATTGAACTGAAACCATATTTGCAGTCACAGTCTTCTCGTCTTGTTGTAGAGTGACAATACTAGCATTGACCAGCTCTTGTATCTTTCCATTGAGCATGTATCATGCTCAAGTAGGATGCCCAATGAACCTGTGGTAGACACAATACTTGGGATGATCAGTCTTACCGACTTCCTCTGGTTTCTTTGGGTCTGGAAGTTGAATTTTGTTGCTTTTGATTAAACAATCAAAGATGCTAGCAGTGTCATTCTCGTCAAAAGAGTACTCTACTTTAGGACGAGGTTCCCTTGGTGGAGGTGCAGAAGGAGTAGAAGTGGACGAAGGTGAAGCTACGTTGACAGCCAGAGACTCTTTGCTCTTCAAGTTGATGTTCAAAGTCTCTTTGTACTTACGGTTGTTCTGACGATTACCGCTATTTGATGTCTGATGTTCATCTCGATCGGGGTTAGACATTTGTACCCTTGTTACTTGAACTTGTCAGCGCTAGCTTCAGCCGCTTTAGCGTTGACAATGAAGGATGGCCAGTCTTGGAACTGAGTTGACCCTGTCCACATACTGATGATAGGCAAAAGATTTACCTTGCAGGTGTCTATGGTGACAGCAGCCGGAGTCCCTGGAGGCATCTTCAAAGCTTCTCGGTCTTTCTATAAAACTTTCAGCAGTTTTATTATATCTTTGCTTGATTTTATTAAGGGCTGACATGGTCATGTCGTTGATCCCTTCATAAAATCGTTCTAAGAAGATTTGTTTGAGACCCGAGAAGGAAGTGATACAACCATCGGGCAAGCTTCTATACCAATCGTATGCAACGCCGGCTAAACAGCCGACGAATACCCTGGTAAGAAGAGCGTCATTTGGTTGGAGTTGGACAGTCATTACCTCAAAATGATTGATGAACTGACTGGAAGAGGTGCTGCCATCAAACAGAGAGATTATTGGAATCTTGTACTTAGAGGAAAATGGGACTTCCTTCCATTCAACTGGGTAAGGTTGTTTAATCCCCAGTCTTTGTAAGTTGTCCTTTTATTTGAAGGCCTCGAACTGAGTACGCAAGAGCTTGACAGCTTCATTGGCATCTTCTACTGATGTAGAAGGAGCTGGTGGAATCTGAGTGTTAGGAGGAGGAACAGCATGATAAGCACCACCCCCAATACCTGATTGACTGGGTGTAGGTTGAACTTGTACAAGAGGTACTTGAGGAGATACTACCCCCAATCCTGTGTTGATAGGTACCGACGACACTATGATTTTAGAACTTGCAGCAGGTACATTCGGTGGTATGGTATATTGTACCACAATGATAGAATGCATAATGGCGACCATTTCAGCTATGGTCTTTAGCTTGTCTTCTAGTGCAGCAATTCGTTGTTTTTGATTTGCTGAAGTTGAAGCATCTGGATCTTCATTGACAACATAAGCTGTCACTTTTCTTGGTACAGTAGAAGATATTGTTTGCTCAGAGCTTTCGCTGTATGCATCATAGTCAGAAAAAGAGTCATCTCCTGAATGGAAAGTAAGAAGAAGACCGGAAGGAGTTTGAAGAAGATTCCTTTGACCGATTGTATCTCGGCTTCTGGATCGGGTATGTCGAAATACTCCTTCAGAGGATTCTTGGAGTAAGTCTAAATACCGCTGGCTTGGCTTACGAGGCTTTTCGTGCTTGGAGCACTTCCTACCCCCAGTGTCTCGAGAAGTCATGTTGACAGAAGCGTATAACACTTCATCCTCATCTTCTGACATAGGTTCAGATTTTGCAAAAGTCAAACGATCGAAGACAGATTATTTTGTTGTTTGACAACAACATTAAATGATGACTTTGTGATTGCAATGATGATCAGATGATTGAACTGGAGGTGTTAAGACGTTGTCCCGCCTTTGCCTGAGATGTTCTCGAAGATCAAAAGTTTGAGGGATTTGTTCTTTGACAATGTTCGGAACATGGTTCCGCTTTTTTTAGATGTTTTGTCCCTTGAGTATACAGGGAAGTGCTCACTTCATTGGCATAAGTTTCCAGATTTTTGATCCTGGAAGTTTGCTTCTGATGATATTTGGTCTTCGGCATTGGCTGTTTGCATTTTGCCGAAGTTGGTTTGTTGAGATAAGTTCTTAAATCAGCAAATTTACCTCAAGGGGTTTCTGACTGAGACACCAGTAATTTTTCCTGTCTTGAACGGGAGATCTTGAGGGTTGGGAGATCTTGGAACTCTGCTACCGGAGTAGGCAGAATACCTCTTTGATCAGTACAAGTTCTTTCGACCTGAAGGGAAGAAGAACCCTTGTTTGAAAGAGTTTTTGTACTGACTGGTGCCAAAACACATTCAGGTTGATCTTCTACGACAAAAACCGAGGAAGGCTGAGAAAAGACCAAAGGGCCTTTTCCTTTGTTTTGTGAAGAAGGGTTAGCTAAAGAGCGTTTTCCTCTGTTGTCGTCCAAGTCATGAGACAAGGAAGTTTGAGAAAAGACCAGAGGGCCTTTTTCTTTGTTTTGTAGAGGAGGAGGAATAGCCAAAGGACTACCTCCAGTGAATTGTGCAGGAGCAGCAGAGTGTTGGAGAGGGGCAGAGCTTTTCCTCTTATTGTGAGAAGATGGGAGATTAGCCAAAGGGCTGTCACTCTTGGATTGTGCAAGAATAGTTTGCACATAGGTTGATGGCGCACTGGCAGGTTGCGCAGGATGTCTTCTGGCCTGAACCACAGTAGTTTGTGCAGTAGGAGCCTTGTTGCCAGAGTGCTTGAGTTGTACTCTGGTTGCTGGAGTAATGGACTGCGCAGGCAGAGTAGCAGACAATTGCGCCAGAGGAACAAGAGTCTTGCACTTTGACAAGGCAACATAGGAAGTTTGTGCACTGGCCACAGCAGATTGCGCACGTGTGGTAGAGGAAGTTTGTGCAAAAGTGGAGACTTTGGACTGTACAGAAACCTTGGTGGCAGAGACTGTAGACTGCGCAACAGATTATGCAGCAGCCTTCTTGGCAGAATTAACAGACTGTGCAACAATCCTACTGGCAGAGTGAATAGACTGCACAGCAGTCTTGGGGTCGATCATGGCTTCATAGGCTGTCTGGTTGAGCTTCACAACCAGCGTCTTCTGCGTCTTTCCGATAGACGCAACGTCACATTAAGTTGTCACTTCCTCGTCGGAGAAGAAAGTTGTCCCCAGCAGAGTCGCCATTTTGTTTGCAAAAACAAAAGTATGAACTTTATTGATACAAACTTTGTAAAGATTACAAGAATTCTGGAAAAGTACAACTATAGTAATCCAATCTAGAAGACGATTGCTTTATCCCTTGGACAATGTGAACTTTGAAGACGGTAGCCTCTGAAGTTGAAGGCAAAAGCCTCGGAAGAATGCAGCGGCACTTGGACAAGAACTCCTGGACTCTCTGATATTTCTGAACTTTTTATGTCTGATCCCCTTGAATGAAGACTTGAAACTCTATTTATAGAGTTCTGGAAATAACTAACTTGTAGTTATTCTGAATGGCGCAAGTTGAATTGCGCAGGAACTGGATTGCGCAGCATCAGACTGCACAGACAGTTGTCTGGTCGTGGGCCAACTGTCTTGGACACATGGCATCATTTGATTGAATTGTGCATGATCGTGCATAGATGGTTGCCACGTAGTGAGCAATTGATGGCATGAATGCCACGTGTACATTTGTCAGTTATCATGATGAAGTGCACATCTTGAATTGCGCTGACTTTGGATTACACTAGGATGGACCGTGCTGAGCTGGATTACGCTGCAAACAGATTGTGCTGCATGTAAAGCTGTCCTCGAGCGCTGTGCGACGCAATAAACGAACAGTCTCCTCGTTCTTTGTGCTGTCAGTTGTCAGAAGATTTGATTCTATCAGGTAATGATGACATTACCACATCTGCCTGCGCACTTGAAAGTATGCACAGTCTACTCTGCGCCATCTGGATGATGCACAATCTGATGTCTGTGCAGTTCATTTGAAAGCTGTTTTTCTTGATTTTGTTGATGGGTGCAACTTGATTTTTTAGGACCTACATTGAATTGGTGAATTCTAGTTTAACTTTGACTTGTTGAGACCTAGTGGTCTAGCCTGGAAGCTAACCCTAGCCATGATGACCCTAGTCTAACTTGAGATAACCTATTTTAGTCATTAGAGAATAGTTTTAGAATGAGGGAATTTGGTTTAGTGAATTTAAGTCATGGCTTGTGATTTCATGAAATAACTTATGGCTTAACTATTTAATTGATCATGACTTAAGCCCATGGGCCATTTAGTAAACCCTAACCCTAATTATTGAACCTATGAACAGCCACATAGGGATCCCCAGCCTATTTAAACACTTGTTCATTAGGGCTTGCCTCTTTTTATCATTCCAACACTTGGAGAAAAGAAATATAAGTTTTTTCCTTCCAAAAATTCTTATTTTATTCATTTGATCTCATTTTTCATCCTAGTCTTTTGCATTGGGTTATAATTTAAGTTTATGGACTGTTGGTGGAGAGCTATTTCAGCTTGGGATCAAATTGGAGCATTTGGCCATCAAGAAGAACACCCCCCATTTGGAGCTTTTCCACACAATTTGCACCTATAGGTAAAACCCTTTAAATTGATTTAAATTTTAGTTTTCTTTGCATGTAGGGCTAGATCTAGGAGTCCCCTAGGTGTCCCTGAAATTTGGGTAAATTTCTTGTCCGTTTGTTGTCCGTATCGGACACGTGTCGTAGTGTATGTTAGGTGTTCGATGAAATGCCTCTAAGGATGTCATTTTTGATTTTTGCTAAACTAATTACATGATTTTGAAGCTCTTGATGTGTACATTAATTATGTTGAGGACTGAGTTGGTTTTTGTGCATATTTCGTGTCCAAAATGGACACGCAAGTCGTGCACGACACTGCGCACAGGCCCGTACGGCTATCCTGCAGTTCGAGTGCCTTTGCGGACACGACACGACACAAGACACCACGAAATTTGGTGTATGGGTGCGGGCACTGACTGACAGGACCCCCACCAAATTTTATGGGTCCTCGTTGTCTGTGCATGAAGGAAACGAGGCTGCACTGTCTCGTGCCTGCTCATGCACACTGTGCGTGTCCACTGCATTTCGGGGTTGACACAGGACCCGACACTCTACTAGGACACGTGGAATTTGGTGAGGTGATGGGTCCCATGTCTGACTCGACCCTTACCAAGTTTTGTGGCACTTGGTTGCGAGTCGAGGAAGTTCTCGCGCTCGCATCGAAATGCCGTGACATACACACACGCGATTTCGAGCCACTGATACGGCTTTGAAACTAGGACACGACACATCTTGGGGTTCGTGCAGGCACTTGGACACGTCCTCCTAGTCTAGGTGTACACGTGTGCTCGGCCACGTGTCTCCACGTGGCCTGTGTCGTGTGATAGAACCACGTACACGCGTGCACGAGGATTAGGAAATCCTGTTTCCAGACACAGTATCAAATTTGTTTTGGACACCCCGTGTCCTGATTCTTGGACTCGGAGGTGTCCCATTGGATACGTGGGACATGTCCCTAATCTATGTACACCTAGTTTTCCAAATTTGTTTCGATTTTGACCTTGAAATTGGTTTCGAACTGTGGTCACTAACAGTTCTCAGGTTTTGTGAGGATTGGGTTTTTGATTCACAGTTTTCCTGAGATTTATGAATGTTGCTGTTAATTGCTAAGTTAGATTCCTTACACATGTGTATTAGGTTGCCTTAATATTGGTTATTGATAAGTGTTAGGTTTTGGGTTTTCAAAAAAGATTTTTAATGGTTGAACTGTCCTATTTTTCTGATACACACTGGTATGTGGTTCACTGTTTTCAAAAATGGGTTTCAAAAATATGTTCAATCGAATCCCAAGGTTTTAATGGGTCTTTATATTCACCTGAGATCAGTTGTCTTCAAAATTGGTTTTCATGGATTGTATTGGTTTTTCGAATGTAGGATTCGAATGTGGGTTGGGGATGTCCAATGGACTGGACTGATACGCACAGTCCAAGAAAATCCTGAACTTTCTTTCCTATTTGTAAACTGATTTTTTGATGATTAATTACCATGTTAATCTCCCACTACCTGACATTTGATATCCTTCCATCATTGCAATGTATGATTATGATTTGGTGATTAGGATTTGGTTTTCGAAATTTATTTGTAATGTTGAATTGATGCATGTGTGAAACTGCCATGCTTACTCTTATGAGACACATACATATTCCTCCCTATTTTAACTTAACTGTTGAATACCTGTGTTTGGGGATTCATATGGAATGTTGGGTTTTGACAAAACCTTGATCAGTCCTAATTCACCTTGTATTAGTCCCAAACATTTGGTCATTTCCCTGTTTTTGGCTCATTCATTCACTGAAATATAGGTTTAAACCTAAGAACTGTACACTGTTTCCTGATTTCCCTTATACATACACATTCCTATCTAAAATTCTGAGAACACAGGAACACTCTAGCTTAGGTTGTATACACACCACTCTAATTCACACACACACACACACAAAACTGATATTGAAGCATGCATGTTCACACACAACTTCACTCATGTAGTATCACACACCATGCTCACAACTTACAGTTTTCACACACTACACACTCATGTTGATCACTCGCACCCTATCCACAGATTTTTTAGATATCATATACACATTTCATGTGCATATACACACAATCTAAATAGACTTTCACAGGACACACACACATACCCCCATGCACATAAACTTGTATCCTCTCTTTAGCACTATATGTTAATATATATATATTTTGCCTATATACATAAAGTAGCCTATATGTGTATTAATGTGTGCTATTATATAAATTAGATATTTTATGTATAAATATGTGAGAGTAGACCTTGTGTGTGAAATGTATGATATTTAGCCTATAGCCTATGGTTTCTAGCTTATGTTTATGGCATGAATGCCCAGTCAATATGTGTTGTTGGCTTGTATAGCCCAGTTTTGATGTGTGCTTGCTAGTCTAAGCTTGGTTAGGTCTAGTGAGACTTGACTAGACTAGGATTGACCTAGTTTGACTATTGCAGTTGACTTGGATCAACCCAGAGTTGACCAAGTTTGACTTGGACCTAGTTTGACCTAGACAGTTGACCAGGTTTGACTTAGAGTTGACTTTGACCTAGATTGACCTAGAAATCATGTAGATTGCATCATAACCATCATTTGCCTTATTTTAAACATATTATAACCTGTACTGTTCTATTTAGGACATTGTGACTCTGGTGCAGACATCTGACATTACACTACTCTTTTCAGAGTATCAGGCGAGTACATTCTCTGATAGTTCTCTCATTTATTTGCCAGTTACTGTATTTCAGTTCTATTTAGTTTTATGTGATTCTCTGATACCACACGTATGGATATTTCTGGATTCATGTATGCGACACACTCACCATATTATCTGGCCTCTATTACTGGAATCACTGGAATCATTCCGGAATCTATTTCTGGAATCATCATATTTTGGCTGGATTCATCTCGATTCTCGTGAAAAATTTTGGATTCATTTGTATTGTGGGACAGGGAAATATTGAGTAAGACATGTAGACATACCCCAAATCTGGAATCTCCAACTGGAATCTACTGGAAGCATAGCCATCTCTCGCCTGATCAGTGAGAGGTGTGCCTGATTACCCACAGCCGTTTACATTTCGATCTCGGTATTTTAAAACACACTATTAGAATAGCTGGACTCACCTGGATTCTTGATCACTACCTAGAATCATCTGGTACTGGATTCATCTTGTATTAGATTCATCTCGTACTGGATTTATAGCAGTTTACACTTGTTTTACAATTACTGCCTGGACTCATTATGTTACTTTAGTTCAGCTAGATTTATTTTACAGTCTTCATTGCCATCATTCTTCTCTTGTTTTAGTTACTTACTTTCCTTGTATCTTATCTGTTCTCCATACCATCACCTGTATATAAACTGCCATATTCATCAATAAAACTGTCTATAACTGCTTTATAGTTCCCTGTCATTTACTTGGGTTTTCTTGATGAGTTGTACTCGTTCCTGTCCTGACTGGACCTGTTGCAAATTTTACAGATGACTGCCCTGAGGACACATGCCCTACATATTACTGTGGAGATGGTTTAGCTACCTATGGCCCCGACACTCAGGAGTGATTGGGAGATTATCTAGTTGTTGTTTAGTTTTTATGTTTAGAACTGGAGCTGTATATAGTTGAGATTTATAGTTGAGATTTGTAGTTGAGATTGTTTGAGATTATATTTTAGTTGTTGGATTTTATTTCTGTTATTTAGCTTTTAGTTATAACTTCTGTGATATCTTATCGTTCTTAGACTGTGATTGAGATTCATTATATCTATACTTGCCCTCCGTTCGGAATTGAGATTTGACAAGTACATTATATAATTGCGTGAGTTGCTGATTAGATAGTAACCTAGGACAGCGTTCTACCGCCGACACTGCGGCGTAAGTTAGGCGTTGTTACGTGCTCGTACCCTCACAGCGGGTGCGGGTCGTGACAGGCGGTCAGGAGGCCGATGGTGTTGACACAAAACACCAGAAAAGTTCGAGCCCAAATTGGAGGGACCTTTCATCATAGAGACGGTATACTCAAATGGTGCTTACCGCCTCGCCCGATCAAACGGGGACTTATTCATGATGCCCATTAACGGCAAGTTCCTAAAGAAGTACTACTCTTAACATCTTTCAGATATGTACTTCCACCTCTACCTAGCAAGGGAATCAGTGGACCTGATCATCAGAGCTCACATACACCCTCTTTTTTCACAAAAATCCTATGCTTTCGGAACCTAGTTGTTCTATTGCATTCTATCTCCAGTAGAAGGACAACCACGTCTACATTACCTCTGAGTTGCTCCTCTATGCCCTACAAAGCGGAATCCTACACTCCGTAAGACTACGCTATCCATCATGTTTACCACGTCCACATTACCTTTGAGTAAACATCCTGTACAGACAACCCCTACGTTATCATACATTGATCGCAGAACTTTTATGTCCACATTACCTCTGAGTAGTTCCGCGTATCCCCGCAGAGTCATTCTTACCACGTCCATAACACCTCTGAGTAGGAAGATTCCATCATTTGAACCCCATATTTGCCATGTCCACATTACCTCTGAGCAAACATGTTGGTTCTCTTAAACTTATTATCTGTACCTAATGACCGAGGTGTACAAAAGATAATAGGTCCACACAAATCATCAAATTTATGATAGCAAGAATGAACACACCACAAAACTCTTTATTCTTTATTTAAAAGTAAAGGATTATATCCCCAACAGGAGTTGCAAATTACACAAAATAACAAAAAAAAAGGAGAGGCTACAATCCCTAAGTATCATCGGGATTGGCTGAAAGCTCTTCGATCCGACGCTTCAAGTCTTCCGCCCGAGTCTCTGCGGTCGCTAGGACTCGGCGTTTGGCTTCTTGACGCATCATTTCTACGGCCCTAGGGGAAGTGTCATCCTCATACTTCTCGTCCAACTGTTGCCGCTGCTGGGCCAGGGAAAGAGCCTGGCGGGTGAAAGCTTCTTCCTCCTCCTTAGATGCTACATGTTCAGCCTGGGCTCGCTCAGCATCTAATAAGAGTTGGGTCCGCTGGTCTTCAAGGAGGCGAATCTTGGCATTAACCTCCGCTATACTAGCGTCCAATGCAACTCGCAACTCTACCTTCTCCTGCGTGGACTAAGATAGCCTCTCCACCGCAGCCTCAGCTTCGGCCACCTCGCGTTCCCAGACAGCCACGGTAGCCTGATAAGATGACTCAGTTTCAGCGATCAGCTTCTCCTTTTCTGCTTCTATCAGAGCGGAGAGATCATTTCGCTGGATACTCTGAAACTCGAAAAGCAGCTGGTCGAGCAAGGCCACCGATGTCTCCAGAATCTCGACCATATGGTCATGGCCCTGTTGGGAACGTATCAGACCAATATGAAGGAGCTCCATGGTTTTTGCCATCACGAAACTCCCGTTGGCATTCATTACTGTCGATATGCCCCTCTGCAGCTATCATGACCCGCACCCACCGTGAGGGTACGAGTACGTCACAGCGCCCAGCCTACGCCGCAGTATCGACGGTAAAACGTTGTTCTAGGTCATGAACTATAACTACATAACATGAATATACTCTCCAAAAGGAGGCCAACACAGAGGTACAACTCAATCACAATCTAAGGTAGAATGTAGCACGATGGAAATAGATAAGAAATCCTCAACTGAGGTACAACAGAATGAAATAACAAGTCTCAACAACTACCGGTCTCAACATCTCTAAAATATACAACTCTGAAAATAAAGACAACAACTAAACACGAAAGAAAAGAACAGTCTAAGCTATCTACACTATACAAGGTATCGTCCTCAGCAGCTGCCTAAACCTCCCCTGGGGTCCAGGTCGCGAGTGTCATCTAGGCAAACTCCAAGTAAGGGGTGTAGGGTTCCTCATTATCCTCTGTAAAATTTTTAACAGGTCCAGTCAGGACGGGAGCGAGCACAAAACATCTTACGCAGATCATAACAGGTTAGAGAATATAAACATGCAAGAGAGTACAATACATAAAACTGAAAGAAAGTACATGATGTAAACAGAGAGAGAACTGTAATAGAAATATCTAATATAAGTAGAGAGCTACCAGTGACTAGTGATTTAGAGTACAAAGTCGACATGTGAACGGCTTGATTTGCACATGACTATAATAAAGAGGCGCACATGGCTATACAACTTTGGAATTGTTCACATGACTATTTATACTCCCACATACCCCAATCAATACACAAGGATCCAAATAAGTTATGTTACGTACATGGTTTTCACATGAAGCCCATAAATGGGTGCACATGAAGTATACATGAGAGCTCATACATGAGTGCACATGAAGTTCACGTATAGGGCCCATAAATGGGTGTACATAAAATTCACATGAAGGCTCATAAATGAGTGCATATGCAATATAGGTTATATACATAGGAAACATGGCCGATTCATGAGAGCACATGAGAGTACACGAGCATGCATGAACGAGCATGAAGCACATGAGAAACATGAATAACATAAGAGCAAGGAATACATGATGTACACAAAACATATGACATAATGTATTCGATGCTCCCGAGGGGGGATAACATCTCAATGTAGGGATCCATATAGTACCAAACCGTGATAATATCGTGACAACATCAAATAAGGTAAACTAGAGCAGGAATATAATTCTAAGCAAGTTATGAAATCATCAGAGAATGTACTCGCCTCATATCTGAATGTCTGAAGTAAATGTACTGTCCGAGATGAGATACCTGACTCCTAGTTAGAGCAACACAAGTCAAGATGTATACATGGGATGATAAATGTAATCTACGATGCGTCTATATGCTGTCTAGGTCAAACTAGTCTAAAGTCAACACTTGGTCAACTCCAATCAGCTATACTAGTCAAGGCTAGGTCAACTAGGTCAAACTTAACCCTAACAAGTCTAATAAGTCTCACTAGGCCTAACCAAGCCTATTTTAGCAAGCACACACCACTTCTAGACTGTACAAGTCATCAATCACATAATTTATATTATATATATAACTTATATATTGCATACACTAGATATACATTTAGGCAATCAACTATATATACATTAGGCATTCATAGGAACATTTCAATGAGCTAGTGTAACACACATGCATATATTATCATACAATACTTAGGCCTATATATATAACATGGCATACATACATATATATATATATATATATATATATATATATATTTTATATATATATATATATATATATATATATATATATATATATATATATATATATATATATATTGTTTATATATATATATATATATATATATATATATATATATATATATATATATATATATATATATATATATATATATATATATATATATATATATGCTTTTTTTTTTGCCTATATATATATATATATATATATATATATATATATATATATATATAGGCACACTATATTACATTGCATTTCACACTAGGTTATATATTATATATATGCATATATATAGACATAGAGAGGGATGGGGGAACATTGCATATGTGTGTGTGTGAAGTGATAGAAATTTTCAGGAACAATATAATGTAACGTGGCATCTACCTGTTCTCAGAATTTCAAAACATTGAATGCATGTATCAGGTTTATATAGGAATGTGGGTGTGTGCAACACATGTGTGAAGACTTGTTCTCAGATTTATGTGTCTCAGGTAGAGGCAAAATCAGTGTGTGTATTTTTAGTTTTCAGTTTTCAGAAGGAAAAGGGAATCTCATATTTCAGTGAGGAATGTGTGTTCAATTGTGTCAAGGTGAACTCAGTTTGAGGTTTACATGTGTAGGTGTGTGTGGTTTTATTCCCCAGGTGCAACCCCAAATGACAGTGTCATTAGGAACCCTTAGATGCTAATTCCTAGGAAACCAAAGTGACAGGAGAACAATGTCCTAAGTGTCTCAGTGTTCATGTGTGCATTTGTGCAAACATTCAGATTTAACAAGCTAAGGCTCAATTATTGCTTTATGTGTGTACATGAGTGTCAAGTGTTCCAGGAATCAATTCCTAGGTTGTGTCTCAAGAAACCAGTGTTTAAGACAGTGTACGGAAATCAAAACAGGGTGTTAGTATGTCAAGAATAAAGACAGTGTACGGATGTTTAGACATGTGTGTAAGCTGAACCAATATGGCAGGAAAATTCAGTGAATACTAAGAAACCCCATAGTCCCTCACATATACAGGTGATCTAGATGAAACTTTTAATCATCATTAACTCAGTAAAATGTGAATTAAAACTCAGGAAACCATATCAGTGGACAGTTAAAAGCAATTTTGTAAACCAAAACAATTTGACAGTTAGCCTATTTAAAACTCAGGAATTAGAAATCAATGATTGGCAATGGTTCTCAGTTTTCAGTGTTTAGAGGGTGTCATGTGGTAGCAGAGTGTACTTAACAGGAAAATAAGTTATGTGTGGTTCAAATCAGTCATGAAACCAAATCCCATATCACATCCCAATTTCATATTTCAATCTAACATTCAACTAAGTTCCAAATCCTATTTTCAGTTTTAGGAACTCAAAATGGTAGTTTAATAGGGAAACCAATTTTGACAGTTTACATATGTGAAATCGAAATGACAGTACCACTTCCCAAACACATATCGAAAACCATGCTCCTACATCAACAGTGTAACCTCAATGAACCAAATTAGCATGAACTTAATACAAGGGAAAAATAGTAAAATGTTCAGGAATTTTAAACATGGAATGAACTTACAAAATCAGTTTAAAAAAGAAAGGAAATCAAAGACAGTTATAAGCAGTCCTACCTATATCATTCATCAACCCAAATCCAAATTGTAAACTAAAAACCCAACACTAACCAATAAATCGACTGAACAATAGTCTAATATACATGTACATGGATCCACATGAAATTTATCATTTAAAATCGGGTTAAACAGGAATTTAAAGTCCTCAGCATTCAGGAGACTGAAATGATTATCAGTCCAGCCCAAAGCAATGTTTGAAATCCCATTTCTCATTACAAACAACCTAATCTACTATATAAATCCAACTTAACAGAGATTAACAACATGTCTAGGAATTTTAAATAGCAATTTAATCATGAATCAAACAATTAAAACTGGAAATTAACACTGGAAAAATAATTGAAACTGAACACAGTGAAGCAGTATCGTACAGGCAGAACATGAGGTCGTGGATACGACACGGTGCGCCATTGGCCACGTGTTTGTGTCCATGTGTTCGCCAGGGATAGGTCTAGGGTGTCATCATCCTGAATCGGGTTAGGCACGTGTCGTGTCCAAGTGATAAGGGCGTATCAGACGCGATTTCTCAACTGATACTGCACAGTGCAATCCCAATGCGCGTGTCCGTGCTCCCTCGATACGACACGATCTCGTGTCAAACTGGAGGGGCACACTGGCAGTCACTGCCCCCTTCCTTACGCCAAATTACAGCTGTCCACGTGGCATGTGCAGCGAGCACGAGGGGTACGTGAGCAGGGGACTGTGTATGTACGTCGTGCAGCAAGTTCGTGTCCGATTTGGATACGGACATGACTCGATCCGTGCTCAATCTTCATAAAATATAAAATACATATGTAGATCTGTAATTCCAAGCAATTTGTTCCACAAAAATCAAAAATAAAATCCTCATAGATATTTCATCAAACATATGCACACATATCATGATACGTGTCCGATACGGATACCAAACGGACACGAATTAACACAAAATGAATACCTACAGCTAGGGGACACCTAGGGCTTCCTATCCATGCAAAGAAAACGAAATTTGGGGAAGGAAATAGGGATTTACCTATATTTGCAATTTGCATGAAAAGCTTCAAAAAGGGGGGTTTCTTCTTGATGGCCAAGAGCTCCAAATTGTTCCTCCACTGAAAATATTCACCATGGACAGAGAGTATTCGTGGAAGATCCTAATGCAAGAAGTTTGGTTGAAAAAGGATGAGAAATGGAGAAGTTATTGTAGAAGTTTGGAAAAGAATAAAGAAAGATCCCTGCGGCCAAGGATCCCCATGCGGCTCAAAGAGCTCATGCGGCTCAGGGATCCATGCGTCTCGAATAGTTCCATGCGGCCCAGAGAGGAGCCATGTGGCCTTCAACAGCTCTTCTCTTTGTCTTTTACTACATTTAATGCCTTGACGGCTGACAGCTCTAACAAATGACAGCTCTGACATAAAGATGCAATAATGACTCTGCCATAATGGCAGACTCCTAGGGAAACGAAGGAAATCTCTAACCCAATCCATCAAACCCAAAAAACCTTCATGCGGCCTTGACACGTGGACAGTCGCATGCGGCTCAGACAGAGGCCACCCCAAGCGACTCAGGCAGAAGCTACCCCATGCGGCTCACGAGGACTATCTTCATGCGGCTCACTGAGAAGCCACCCATCATGCGGTCGCCTACGCTCATGCGGCTCAGATCATCTCCATGCGGTTCAAATGTTCAGAGACCACTCCCAAGCAGCCTTGACACGTGGCCAGTCTTATGCGGCTCTGTGAGGAGCAATCCTCATGCGGTTCAGATTTCCTAAGTGGCTCGCTGTGTGACACGTGGCAAGATTCATCAACAAATCCCAACAACCAGGTTTAGTGCCACCCTCATAATTACTGGGATCAAATCAGATCATTTGCAATCAATCAAATTGAACACGTGGCAGGAGATCCGAGCTTGGCATAACAATTCATGAGGATTTATGGAAATCATCATTAATTGCCCACAGAGATTTGATGCAATCACATTAATTGCTCAAATCTATTATGAGCGGCCCAGATTCATTGATCCTTATCCACCGACTTTTGAGAATGGGCAATCATTGCAAACCCTAATGATGCCCCCCCACTCTTATAAATAGAAAGGTGCCATTCCCTTGCAGAGAGCAGAGGAGAGAAGAGAGCACCCCCCTCGGATCTAGAGAGTCAGAGAGAGAATATACAGAGATCAAAAGGAGAGCATTTCTTCATCAACGCCAAGTAGTTCTTCTAGAGAGCCAAGGTTGCACCCGATCGTCCAAGGAGTAAGGCAGAGCTGTCGTCGCTTTTTGAGCCTCTGTCGTCACTCCCCAGAATCTAAAGTAAACAATTGTACTTAGATTGCTGTACCTAGGTTTCCGTCCCTAGGCTTTCTTTGTACAAGCGAGTTTGTATTGTGAGTCTAAGTTCAGTCCTCCTACATAAATTATTCTATACTTTTACAATCAATGACAAACATGATGGCAACTCTGCTGGGGACAAACTTCTCCACGGCTGAGGACTTGGTGACACAATCGTATGCAACCAAACTTGGCTCTATGCAACAGAAGATGGTCATCCGCTTCGACCAACAGGCGTTTGAAGAAATGCTCTCCGATGGGAGCGCTGGCTCGGTCCAGAAGCGAACCCGCATAAAGAAGGCTCGAAGGGAGTGGAGGCCAAAATCATTTGCTCCTCCCCAGGCCCTGGACGGAGTACTCTCTGCTACCCAAGACGGCGAAGGCGACTCTCATACGGCCCCACTTTAAGCCATAGAGGACTCTGCTGTCCCCAAGTCCGGCAGAGGAAAGCACTACGATGCTGGACTTGTAGGGACAAACAGTGATTCTATGTGCTCCAAGAAGAAGCCGAACACTCATACGACCAAAACCGCCAGCCGCATGCATGATGCTCATGCGGCTGAAACTGCCAGCTGCATGAAGATTATCCATACGGCCAGAACTTTGAGCCGTACGGAGATAACTCATGCGGCCGAGACTTCCGGCCGCACGAAAAAACCTGTTCGGCCACAACCGCCAGCCGCATGAAGACTGTTGACTCCATCTGCATACTGTCTGCTCCACGAAGCTCAGGCTCAGTCTTTGATCGCCTCTTCTATGTTCCTGATCTCTCATATGCCCTAGAAAATGTGTCTGACTTTCTGCAGCATCACTTTGACTCTTCCTACTATACGCCTTCAGGCGCTCTAGTGAAAAAGTCAAGGGCAGCGTGAGCTCGGAGAGCTTAGTCGGCTGTCCCAACCTCTGACCATCCGAGCGCTCTACATACTGTTATGCGGGCCTCTGATGGAAAGTTGTACAGAACCACTCGAGTCCAGCCTCCGGTGGCAAATGGACAGAGTGGTTCCCAAAAGTCTCCCAAAACCCAGGGAGCAAACATGGTCGTTCCAGACCCGTCCGACTTGCGTGAGGTTATCCTCCACAAATACAAGGAAAGAGAAGAGGCCCTGGTATGCAAAGAGCCCTCCCATGGACATCACTGCACCCAAATTATTGTCAGCTGCTGTTGCAACAACGCGACAATACGAGAAGACCGACAGTCCGTCTTCCAAAGATTACAACAGCCGAGCTTAGAAGATGAGGCGCCACCCGTCGTCTCTTGTAACTCCACTCAGAAAATCCCCGCTGATGGGAGAGGGAAGAAGATAAGCGTTTCTAGCCCGAAGATCTCAACCACTGCGACTAAGAAACTGTCGTCTAAACGGATATCCACCACCGAAGTTTTCCAAGGTACCCGTTTGAAGACAAAATCTAATACAGTAGGAGATTCATCATCCACACCACTTGGGGTCACTGACACTGGGGATAGCACTCTTCAGAACATCCACAACAATCCGATGTTCCAAGGAGACGAGCCCAGGGAAACAACTCTCCCATCAGATACAGCAGATGCCGACGTCCCCGAGGACGTCCACGACTCTCAAGATGAAGCAAGCTCTGAAGTTGGGGGTACTATTCCTTTTGAGTCTGAACCAGAGGAGAACATTCCTACATACCTCGATGACTTCTCGGTACAGGGGTACGACTCAGAGGGCACGTCCTCGACCGTTTCTTCCATCTCTCCTTATGTAAGGATGGTGTTCATGACGGACAACAACCATGGTGGTTTCAGTTATCGCCAACGCATCGACACTCTGGAGAAAATACTGTATGCCTTAGTCAAGTCTGTAGATAAGATCAAAGCGGCTCTTCCAACTCTGTAGGGAGGGACGCCTGGCCAAATAAGCGCGGGTCCCGTGGTCAATATGGACTCAAATTCAGTGGCACCAAACTCGGGCAATAATCCTCCTGAAATGTCGATTCCCACCGCTGCGGATGAGGACCGAGAAGCAAGAAGAGAGGTCTAGGAGCTTCGAACAATGTTTCACGCTCGAGAAAACTCTCAAAACCTCAGGATACGACAACCATACCCTGCTGCACGGAGGGATGTCCCATTCCCACCAAGATATAAGCTGTTCAATATGAATCCTTATGATGGCAAGACCTTCGCAAGTCAGTACATCACTTACTTCAAGGTCACCACCGACCATCTGCCCCATGACGATGCCATCCTCACACGATTGTTCATTGGAGCATTGGAAGGAGTCGTCTTCGATTGGTATCGCAACCTGCCAGACAATTGCATCCACTTCTTCGCCAGCTTCAAGCGTATGTTTTTGGAGAGATTCTACGAAGCAGGACAGGACATCACAATGTCCACCCTCATGGACGTCGTACAAGGGAAGAAAGAGCTGACAAGGAACTATATTGAGCGGTTTCACCAAACCGCAATAAAGCTGCCGTCTGGTAACCCGGATTCCTCCTTGATTGAAATTTTCCAAAAGGGATTGCTCCCAACAATCAGTCTCTAGATGGGCGAAAGTCAATTTAAGGACTGGAAGACGTTTATCATCAGTGCCACAAGCGCCAAAGAATGATTGAAGAAGGCTCGTCAACTGGGATTGCACATCTCGGAGGGAGAGAACAAGGGCAAGCGTCCTAATACCAACAACGACAATGGGGGTAACCCCTCCAACAATCGGGACACCAGGGGTAAGCAGGTTATGGTGGCCGACACAGCCCAGAAACTTGAGTCAAAACCGGCAGACAAACAATGACCGCTAATGACCTACTCCTTCGAAGACGGCCACGTCAAGCCCATCTTGGACATGCTCATACAAGAAGACAGAATTCAAATTCCTCCACCAAGATGGGAACCTCGGCCGGCAGAAATAGAGAGCCTAAAGTACTGCCATTACCACCGCTACGTCCACCATGCTACGTACGACTGCTACCAATTGAAACGATACATCCAACATCTCATCGATTCGAACGCTCTGGCCATCGATTTTGAGGAGATAACCGTGGCTGCTAATATGGTGTCCGTACAATTCGATAGCTCCCCTCCAATAGAGACTCAAGATAGTGTGATAACCATCCCTCTGGCGACAATGGAGATTGCTAATCTTCCACCTCCTCGGGATCAGGTTGCTGGTCTAGTGCCCCTCACCACATCACGGAAGGAGGTTATGTGGGTCCATCCGGACCTAGTACTTGAGGTGACTCAGCCCACACCACCTTCCATTTGCAAGAAGAAGGATGGAAAACTCAGATCCTGTCGCACAATCTCGGCAGATGTCGAAGAAGTCACGGCTGTCGTTACCCGATCTGGGACACAATTCCAACCTGTGGTAGGTAACTCGACTGAAGATCATCATCCAGCTACTGCTGACGGTCCAGGACCTTCTCAGCCTCCGACGACCGACAAGCCTAGGCCGAAGGAGACTCGCTCTAAGAAATCCCTCCGAAAAGAGGCATCGCAGGGGCTGGAAAGACCCTACGACTTCGACATCTTGGCGCAATTGGCCAATACACTAGCCAAATTGTCATTATACGAGCTCCTGAGAATCTCAAAGGATGTTCGCGCGGCATTGAGTGATGCACTCCAAAATGTCGACGCATATCTGGCTCAGGTCAACCTCACAGGAGAGAGCCCGCCTTCAAATCTCCAAGACAATGCTTGTACAGGAGCGATGCCCAAT
This sequence comes from Iris pallida, assembly GCA_029216955.1. NCBI lineage: Eukaryota > Viridiplantae > Streptophyta > Magnoliopsida > Asparagales > Iridaceae > Iris > Iris pallida. The sequence goes on along the minus strand of JANAVB010008600.1, from coordinate 978,252 downwards.
ATTATCTTCACTCTACAGAATATGCTCATCAAAACCAATCTCTACGATCGTCCGTTATACTACACCGGACACATCGGGGACGTAAAGGTGGACCGTATGCACATTGATCCTAGTTCTTCCATAAGCATCATCCCGAAGGGTCTGTTACATCATCCACGCATTCCTATGCATCGCCTGACACCAACAAGCACCGCCATCAGCAGTTTCAATTCGGGCAGGAGCTATCCAATCAAAAAGATTCACTTGAAGTGCCAAATTGGCGATCTCCAGTCAGAAGTAACTTGTTACGTCATAGATACGGACACTTCTTGCAACATCCTCTTAGGGCGCCCTTGGATACACGATTATATGATTGTGTCTTCCATGCTGTACCAGTGCTTCAAGTATGTCAATAAACATGGGTTTGTAAGGACAGAATTTGTCGACATCGATCCCTTCAAAGGAGTCGAATCCTACTACTCGGATTCCTGCCTATACGAGAAGTCGAAGAGGCACCTGGATGAAGATGTACAAGCTCGAACTGAGATAGCCTCAGGATCAGAAGAACCTCTGATGATCCACCTCCAAGCTCACAAACCTGATAAATTTGCCCCCCTTACGGCCACTCTGCGTAAGGATGCGATCAGCCTCTCGGCACAAGAAGGGCAAATGATAATCCGGCTGCCAAGGTTCGACCAAGCGCCGAGACCCACAACGGAGCCACTAACAATCAGGTTACCGAGAGTCAGCCAGCCATGAGCAGGGGAGTTCAACCCCTCTGACAAGCCAATGACGATACGTCTTCCCAAGAAGAATCGTCACCCCGATGCAAAGTCTGGGGCTTCTAGCTAACCAACAACTCCCCGCCCAGCATCAAGTACCAAACTGGGGGTCGCTAGCGAACCAACAACTCCCCGCCCAATATCGAGTACCAAACTGGGGGTCGCTAGTTTGCCAACAACTCTACGTTTGGCTCCACCAACAGAACCCCTAATGATCAAGCTGCCCAGGTCATCCTCTCAGTCTTCATTTATACAGGAGGCGACCGAAAAAGAACCAAAATTGGCCAAGTATGTGGCTGTCCACACTAATGTTCCCTCCGCAGATGATGTAATCCCGCTAGAAAAGATACCTTACTTTATCAATAAAGGGTTATCTTTGAACTACCTCGAGCTTAATAAGCTTTGTTCAATGTATGCTATGGAACACGGTATAGGCACTCACCTACACACACAGGTGACAAATGTTTACACCGCAAACCAGCTTACTCCAGTGGAAGACGCTTACCGCATAATCGATGGAGGGGACCATCCAATCATCTTCGGCCGAAGGACGACCCACAGCCCTTCACAATAGAGAAGGTCGATCTCGAATCAGATGCCAGAAGATTGCCTCTTTATCTGTATAGCCCCCAATCTAAATATCTCATGCAAAAACAAGGGTATGATCTAGAGACTACACCAGGTTTGAACTACGGCACTGGTCGACGATTACCTTTAAAGCCGCCAGTCCCGGCTGGGAAACCACGAGACTACTATAATAAAACTAGATGTGGATTAGGGTATGTCACGTCCACAAAGACCACTGAAAGTTCAGATAAGGAATGCGACTGGCATTCACATTCAACCGGGTCACCAACTTCTGATTCAGATACCAGCATCGGAGACATATTCAGACAAGTCCTGTCAGTCAATATGGCATTCGCCGACGCTTACAAAGAAGACGAAGACATTCCTGAAGTCCTTGAGTTAGAGCCGTGGTCCCAACAGCTGGATGCACAATGGGAACAACGGTTCGAACAAAGAGAACCTCCTATTGAAGATGAGGTTATACAGGTCGACCTCGGCAGCGAATCTTCTCCAAAACCAATCTTCATCTGTAAAAGCCTAACAGACGAAGAGCGAGAATCACTACTGGAACTTGTCAAAGAAAATATTGATGTGTTCGTCTGGAGCTATGAAGACATGCCAGGACTAAACCCTGAGGTTGTCCTTAACAAGCTCAACATTCGGGCAGATGCGAAGCCGGTCAAACAACAACAGCGACGCTTCCACCCGGGCATCATGGATGCAATCGAAGCCAAAGTCAACAAACTGATAGCCAGCGGCTTCATTCGTGAAGAACATCATCCAGACTGGGTCGCCAACATAGTACCGGTCCTCAAGAAGAATGGGAAGATTCGAATCTACATCGACTTCCGTAATCTGAACAAGGCATATCCTAAATATGAATTCCCCCTTCCTATCACGGACATCATGATTGACAACACATGCGGCTTCGAACGCATGTCATTCATGGATGGTTTTTCGGGGTACAACTAAATCAAGATGTCTCTTGATGACGAAAAGCATACATCATTCCGAACACCGATTGGTATATACTGCTACACAGTCATGCCTTTCGGTTTAAAGAATGCTGGCGCCACATATCAAAAAGCCATGAGTATCATCTTCAGAGACCACTTGTGCAAGACTGTGGAATGCTATATCGATGACATTGCCGTCAAGAGTCGCTATAAGGAAGACCATCTGCAGGATCTGAGGACAGTATTCGACCTGATACGAGCGCACAACCTGAAGATGAATCCCATAAAATCTTTCTTGGGCGTATCCAGCGGAAAATTCTTGGATTTTATTATTACTGCCCAGGGAATTCATGTAGACCCAGAAAAGACGAAGGCAATTATGGAGATGGGTCCCCCGAGAAATCTTCGCAAACTCAGAGGCCTTAAAGGAAGGCTAGCTTACATCAGAAGGTTCATTTCTAACCTCTCCGGGTGATGTCGGCCATTCACCCATCTCATGAAGAAAGGTGTCTCGTTCGTATGGGATTAAGAATGTAAACGTGCCTTCGACAGCATCAAAGAATATTTGTTGAACCCTCCAGTCCTGGCGGCCCCGGTTGCTGGGAAACCATTCTTGCTATATGTACGAGCAATGGATCATTCCTTCGGCGCTCTATTGGTGTAAAACAAAGATGCAGGCCATGAACAAGCTATATATTATCTCAGCCGAATGATGATCGGGCCAGAGCACATGCATACCGCTGTGGAGAAGGAATGCCTCGCCCTGGTGTTCGCTATTCAAAAGACGCGGTACTATGTCACGGGGCAAACCATACATGTGATATCTCGAGTCAACCCCCTCAGGTTCCTCATGACAAAACCAGGGGAACTCAGCTCCCGCCTCGCCACATGGGCAATATTGCTGTCTCCTTATCATATGGTCTTCATCCCGCAGAAGGCTGTTAAAGGTCAAGCCCTGGCAAACTTTTTAGTAGCCCACCCAAGCTCGAAGTCATCCAGAGTATATGAAGGAATCCCAGATGAGGTTGCCGACTCACATGCGACCTCCTATGATGATATATGGCGAATGTTCTTTGACGGTGCTTCGAGAACTGGACCCAAGGGCAACATCGTCGTTAGAGTCGGGGTGGTGCTGATTTCTCCTTCCGGACTAGTGATCAGTCGTGCTTACTCCCTCACTGAACCATGCTCTAACAATGTGGCCGAGTACAACGCTGTGGTCATTGGCTTCCAACTTGCAAGGGAGCTGGGGGTAGAATATCTTAAAGTATACGGCGATTTGCAGTTAATCGTCAACCAGATCCGGGGTTCATACGAAGTCCGCCAAGAAGACATGATCTCCTATCACCAAATAGCGATCAACATTATTTTGTCATTTGAGGGATTCTTCATCGAACACGTTTCCAGACTCCAAAACATCGAAGCCCATGCCCTAGTAGGCCTTGCCGCTTCCCTAGCAGTGCCGAACCATACTCATCATTCGGTTGACGTGATAGGCCATGAACTGGTCTGTCCCAAGAATAACTTAAGTTCGTGGTGAGTTATGCCGCTCAGACGATCGATGAAGCGCCAGACTGGAGACAACCATTTATAGACTTCGTAGTCTATGACATCCTGCCCGAGAACCCAAAGGAAGCTACTTTCATCGGAAGGCGTTCTCTCAGATTCTTCTACGATACAGAAACAAAAATACTGTATCGACGATCTTACGATGGGTTATTGCTTCGGTGTCTATAAAACGCAGAAGCCAAAGAAGCCGTACGCGAAGCTCATGACGGTGTCTGCGGGGCCCATCGGCCTGGTGTTTTCCATAAATAAATTTACTTTATTTATTGTGTTTCTGGGAAAATTACAACTGTAGGAATCTGATCTAGAAGACGATCACTTTATCCCTTGGACTATGCGAAGAAGAAAAGCTCTCAAAATTTTGACAGTAGATAACTATGTATCTGTACAATGAATGAGAAAAAGAACTCTATTTATAGAGTCAAAAATAATAACTGAAAAGATAACTATCTTCACAGCCTATGCCTAGTTGAAAATCACGTAGGATTTAACATACGCAAGGTTGTGAGCAGTTACTGGACGTGGCCTGTAACTGTTGGACACATGGCAATCATGTATGAGTCGTGTGCAAGTTACAGGACACGCAGGCGAGAGATCAGTGGCATGGCTGCCACGTACTCTAATTTGATGAAATCTACGCAGACTTGTTGAAGACAAAATCCACGCAGACTCGGAGCAGAAAGCTTCAAAATCCACGCAAACTTGGGGCAAGAAGCTCCAGGATCCACGCAGACTTGGGGCAAAAAGCTTCAAAATCCACGCAGACTTGAGGGAAGAAACTTCAGAATCCACGCAAACTTGAGACAGAAAAAGCTGAAAATATACGCAGACTTTGGGAAAGAACATAATCCACGCTCGATTGAGGCAGGACTGCCAGCTGTCTTGATTCGACGTGCCTCGACTGACACAAAATCTCTGACAGTGATTGCTTTATCAATTATATTAAATGACAAGAAGCTCTTTTGGTATGCCAACTTAACGAAGGCTGAGTCTTGCTGAAGAAGATTTCGAAAGTTACGCAATAGTCGGCTGTGATCTCTCGAGTTCTGTGTATACGTGGCCTACGATAAGATATTCTTCGACTGTCGTGCTGTCAGTCATAATTATACTCTGACAAATAATGAGCTGTTTCCCAGCGTGACTTGTAAATATTGTCCTGATCAACTCAGCGTGACTGTTGGACTTGTTCTGATCAACTCAGCGTGACTGTTCATTTTTAAGGCCTACAAAACCCCCTTCAAAGTTTTCGAAAGTTGAAAAGACTTCAAAATTTCGAAATACTTTGAAAAGAGAAACATGCAAATGAACTTATTAAATGTCAGGATGACTCTTCATTTTTCAAGACTGATTGAATCCAATTTATGGTGGAATATGAACCGCCGGCGAGCTCTGTTATATAAACAGGAAGAAAACTCAGTTTTGATGTTCATCTTACGTCAACATGACTCCGAAGGAAGAAGCTGAAGAAGAAGCAAGAAAGTTGGGTTTTTATGCCTATGGCGACCCTAATCTTGGGGGTAAGGAGCCAGAGCCTTTTGTTTTCAAGTTCAAAGATGACCCTACACAACTAGCCAAGAATTTCTTGAGCTATTTTGGTCTGGACGGCTCGTCCTCTTCCAATGAGCGCAGCCTCGCAGAGCAGCGTGAAATGTTCAATATTCTGTTACACCGTATGGGGGTCAAGAGCGTAGAAGAACTGGACGCTAAGCTCAGCCGCTTCGCAAAATAGAGCGTGTCTTTTATGCTTCTATTTTCTTTTGAAAAATGTTGCACATTTTTCTTTTTCTTTTTTTGTCTTTTGTAAGGCCAGCAGTGCCTCTTTGCATTGAATGTTCAAAAATTCTCTGTGGTACAAATCGATGCTGGAAGCTGGCTTTATTCCGAATAGTGTGCACCAATGAAGAGCCGTAGGCGGCACTCTTTGAATATTTCCAATGCTGCGATGTCTTCCAAAGCACACGTGACACTCATTCCATGGTTTATGAATGCTATTTGCTCGGATCTTTTCCAAGAATAGGCTTGCACTTTGTCCTTTAAATAGATAAGTGAGTTTCACAAATACTCATCTCCTTATTCTTCTTCTTCTTCTCTGAGAATGAATTTTTTGTGAGATTTCATTCTCAAACAGGAAAGCAATGCTTTCTAATGTTCGATTTCTGTGCACTATACCAGACATTGGTTTGCCAATCCTTAGCACCAAACTCGATGGTAAGTCCAGTATAGAACGCGTACCATTTTTTTACTGTTTGAAGATGGGCTTTTGTTTCTGACTGAACAGTGCACGCCTATCTCTGTTTGACAAATGCACGCTTAATGATTTCTATTGATTAATCTCTTTTTCCTTGCTGTTTTTTGCAGAAGCTCGGCTGAAAATTTTCTTCAGAACTGGCATTGGTAATTTGGATGCTGTGGAGAATATTCTGTTGACACCTACATCAGGAAGCTCATACGCTTTTGATGCGTAAATCAGACAACTCAGAACTCTTCGTGGGATTGAAGGGTCTTCCTCAGATGGTAGGAAGAGCCTTTATACACGAGAGTTGGATGGTGGAGTCAACTCTACCCCGAGAAATTGGGTAGTAGAGTTCCTTTCAAGGCAGAACTTGGAATTGTATCCCAATGTGGGATACATTCCTATCTCCTTTGAGAGGTCGCTCTCAATCCACCAATTATGTTGGCAGCAACACGTCTTCGTGCTGCCCTACTCTGTGGTTCTCCTTTCGTCTGAGAGATAAGACCAGAGTTTGATTCCTGCTGGACAGTCAGGAATTGCCACCAACAACGAACCTGCCAGAGAAGATCAAAGAAAAAAATAGATCTCCATTAGATTATTGTTGTGTACATAGAATGAAAATCCAAGATTTGTAATAGATTTCCATTTATGATTTGTAAGAAAGTCTAAGAAAATGTAATAGACTTTTTATGGTGAAAATGAGAATGGAAATGATAATTCTTCTATGCTCAACAATTTGTATTTACTTGGATGAATTGTGGACTTGATAGATAATGAAATCTTCTTTTCTGATTTAGAGTACATAATATTATCAGAGGTAATATGGACATGATAATATGTAAGAACTCCAAAGAAAATAGATTGATTTCTATACAGAGGTCAAAAATGACAAGTAGATTCGGAATTGATCCAAAGATAGAAGATTATAAACGGACAAACCCTCGGATGAATATAATAAATGAACGGATGAACCGTCAAGTATTAATGAACGGGCGAACCGTCTGATGAATGTGAGAAATGAACGGATGAACCGTCAAACATTAATGAATATGTGAATCGTCGGATGAATGTGACGCTTCATTATTTGAGGAACTTCTGCCTATAAATATAGCAGAAATCTGACAAGAACGAACACTTCTATTCTTCAACATAAAAATATCGTCTGAAGAAACATCCAAGAAAGTTGGAATCACCATGAAGGTTCAGAAAGGTACTGAAGAACGCGCTGCTGATCCAGTTCAATCGAAGAAGGCTGAAGCAGGCGAAGGTTCGTCTGCACCCAAGCCACCAAGGGACATTTTGGACTTCCTGCTCGAACCAGGAAGGACTGAAGAAGAAGAAGCCATGAGGATGGCCGCTTGTAAGTTCCTCGTGGGTTCCAGCAAGGAGGTCCTCAGCTCTTTTGCTGACCGCGTTTTCGAGAAGGACGGCAGTGGCCCGCATCCAAATGTAAAGAAGGATGATAGTGATCTTCCTTAATATTATGTACCATCATTCATGATTAAAATAAAATAAAAATATTATTTCTAAACATGAACTTGTCTGATGATTACAAGCATTTACATTTATACATAATACTTTTTAAGGAATTTGCCATTAATAGGCATCAAAACTTTTCGACCATCCAATTCTGAGAGTTAATAAGCTCCATTTGAGAAAACTCTACTCACGATATAGGGACCTTCCCATTTTGCGTCAAATTTGCCCTTGCTCGTATGAGTCATAGTCATAGGACGTAGAACTGTTAGAACAAGTTCTCCTTTTTGATATGATCGAACTCTGACTTTCTTATTAAAAGCTCTTGAGATTCTAGCTTGATAGAATTCAATATTCTGTTGAGCAAATAATCGCTTTTCATCCAGAGCTTCTAATTCCTGAAGTCGAAGACGATCATTATTTTCGGCAGTGAGTACATTAGCAATTGCTATCCTTAAAGAAGGAATTTAAACCTCTAATGGAAGAACAGCTTCGCAACCATACACCAGAGAGAAGGGTGTACATTTAGTAGCATTACGAACTGTAGTACGATAAGCCCATAAACATTCATCGAGCTTCTCACTCCAATTACGTTTGTTAGTAGAGACAAACTTCTTTAGGAGTTTGATGATGGTCTTGTTGAAAGCTTCTGCTAATCCGTTAGCTGCCGAATTATATGCGGTAGAAGCCACATTGTTGATCCGGTGATCGTCACAGAATCGAGTAAATTTCTGGCTGACGAATTGTGGTCCGTTATCATGAATAATGCGTCGAGGAACACCAAATCTGTAGATGACATGATGCTTAATAAAGCTGATGACATTGGACGTCTTAACTTCAGATAAAGGAATGGCTTCGGCCCATTTGGAGAAGTAATCGGTTATTGCGAGAATAAACCGATGACCTTTGGATGACGGCGGATTGATCGGGCCGATAATGTCCATGCCCCAAGCTTCGAAGGGCCATGATGCTGCCGTCGGATGTAGAAATTCCGAGGGTTGATGAATGAAATCCGCATGGATTTGACAAGCTTTATACTTCTTTGCATATTCGATGGCATCTGATACCATAGTAGGCCAATAATAACCCATACGTCGAATACGGTCTTGAAGTTTTGGTCCAGGCTGATGTGCTCCACAAATTCCATCATGTGCTTCGCGAATAATTTGTTGAGCTTCGTCACCGGCAACACATCGAAGAAGTAAACCATCATAAGCTCGACGATATAAGGTTTTTGTAGTATGATTGTAATAGAATCTGAGTGATCGTCGTCTAATAGATGCTGTCTCACTCGGATCATCCGAAAGAATATCATACAATACGAAATCTAAGAAAGGAAGTCTCCAATCTTTATCCGTATTTTGATTCTCGACCGAGTTACTGAAGATGTATTCCATGCTAGAATCAGATGAAGATGATAAAGATTTACGACTGAATCCAAATCCTCTTGTTGTGTTGACGTCATGAGATATTGATTCTTCAATATCAACTGGAAGTCCTAGGGTCAGGTTATTTTCTAGATGAAATAATTCTCGATTGCGAACAACAATCATTTGTTGCCGTCTAATCGGAATAGCCAACACCGCCGCAAGATTAGCTAGAGCATCAGCTTCTGTGTTACATGCTCGCCTAACATGTTCAATGAAGAATTCTTCAAACGAAGAAGCCATAGATATAGCTGATTTATGATAAGGAACCAGATCTTGATGGCGAACTTCATAAGTACCCCTTATCTGATTGACAATGAGTTTAGAGTCTCCGTACGCCTCCAAATGTCGAATATTCAGATGTTTAGCGAGTTGAAGACCAATGAGTAACGCATTGTACTCAGCTACGTTGTTTGAACACGGCTGATCAAGAGAATAAGCTCTTTGGATAGCAAGACCTTCTGGCGATACAAGAACGATTCCAACTCCAGCGACAATATCACCATTAGAACCTATCCTTGAAGCTCCATCAAAGAATAGACGCCAAGTAGGATCTTCTTCAGCAATTTGGTTTGAATCTAGGACTTCATCTGGGATTTCATCATAGAGTTTTGAATTTTCTGGAATTGAATGAGCAGCCAGAAAATCAGCTAAAGCTTGTCCTTTGACTGATTTCTGAGGAATATAATGCATATCATACTGAGCAAGTAAGATTCCCCAGTTAGCCAATCTAGAATTCAAAACACTGGATTTCTTCATCATGACCCGTATAGGATTGATTCTGGAGATGACATGAATAGTCTGGCCAATGATATAATGACGTGTCTTTTGGACAGCGAACATCAAGGCTAGACATTCTTTTTCGACCGGTGAATATCGAGGTTCAGCTCCGGTCATAGTACAACTGAGATAGTAGATGGCTTGTTCATGACCATTTTTATTCTTTTGAGCGAGCAATGCACCCAATGAATGACTCATTGCTCGGGTATATAGGAGGAATGGAATTCCTGAGATGGGAGGTACCAATACTGGAGGGCTCATCAGATATTGTTTTATATCATCGAATGCTTTCTGACATTCATCATTCCAAACGAAAGAAACACCTTTCTTCATGAGTTTGTTGAATGGTCTACAGCGTCCTGATAAATTAGAGATGAATCTCCTGATATAAGCGATCCTTCCTTGAAATCCTTGTAGCTCTTTTAAGGTGCGTGGAGGACGCATCTCTTGAATGGCTTTGATCTTCTCGGGATCCACGTGTATACCTTTAGAGGTAATGACAAAGCCAAGAAATTTACCACTGGAGACGCCTAAGAAGGACTTAGTAGGGTTCATCTTTAATTGATGCTTACGCATTAGATCAAAAATAGTCTTCAAATCTTGGATGTGATCCTCTTTTTGTCGACTTTTGACTGCAATATCATCAACGTAGCATCGACTATTTTTCGTAAATGTTCACGGAATATAGTGCTCATAGCTCGTTGATAAGTTGCTCCTGCATTCTTGAGACCGAATGGCATAACTGTATAACAATATGTACCAATCGGCGTTCTGAAAGAAGTGTGTTTCTCGTCGTCTGGAAACATTTTAGTCTGATTATATCCAGAATACCCGTCCATGAATGACATTCGTTCAAATCCACAGGTATTATCGATCATGACATCAGTGATTGGTAGAGGGAATTCGTCTTTAGGACATGCCGTATTGAGATCGCGGAAGTCTATACATACGCTGATCTTGCCAGTCTTTTTAAGGACAGGAACTATGTTAGCCACTCGGAAGTCATGAGTTTATTGACTTCAGCTTCAATTGCATCCATAATGTCTGGACGAAATCGTCGCTGTTGTTGTTTGACCGATTTAGCATTCGGCAAGATATTGAGCTTGTGAGTTGCAATTTATGGATCAAGTCCTGGCATATCTTCATAACTCCAAGCGAAGACATCGATGTAGTCACGAATGAGTTTGATCATGTCTTGCTTATCAGTTTCTGAAAGACTTTTACTGATGAATATTGGTTTGGGGGATCCCTCTTCACCAACATCTATTTGAACAAGTTTATCTTCAGTCGGAGGTTCCTTTTGCTCGAAACGGAACTCCCATTGATTATCTAACCTTTGGGCCCATTGTTCTGATTCAGGTGAGATTTCAAACTCTTCTTCGTCTTCATCACTTTCTTCAGAACGGTCAATAGAAACCATATTGGAAGACAGAATGTTGCAGTAGAAATCACCGATACTCGTATCGGAATCCCAAGAAGTGGTACTGGAAGAATCAGATCTCTTATCTTCGTCAGACTCAAGATCTTCATGGATAATATTGATAAAAGAAGTAGGAGCAATATAGCCCAATCCGCATTTTGTCCTTCCATATTTCAGAGGAGGAATCCGAACAGGCATTTTTCTTCCTTTTCCACTATTGAGGCCAGTCCTGAAGTCATAGCCCATATTTTTAATGATGTCTTTAGATTGCTGACTATAACGACGTAGTTGTAATCTTCCAGTATCATAATTCTTGTCATCATCTTCTAAATCAGAAGGACTTTGGGGCCCTTTGTAAAAGAATATTGGAATGTCTCCTGGCTTTCTGCTGGGAACTAGAAAGTATAAAGATTGTACAGGTTCTAGGGATACATCTGTATGAACAGTCTGTACAACTCCTATGGTTATTGTGCTCAAGTCATCTAACAAATGTAAATAACTATGAACATAATTACACACATCAACATACTGCAAAGATGGAGACTTTTCATTAAATGTAAAAGCAGCAATATTTACATTGGGAGAAGGCTGAACCATAGAGATCTTAGCCAAGTCAATGACTAAAGGGGGAGAAGAAGAACGAGAAGAAATTTTGTTTCGATTAAGATCGATAACAAATGGCTCAGAAGAGGTGAGCTCCCTTGAAGCTTGAGATGGAAGAATAATTCGCCCTCCAACTGGAATTAGCAGAGTATCCTGTTTCACATATGGAGATGCAGGAACTGCAGTACGCCCACTGACAGGAATGATCATTGTATCTTGAGCTGACGACTGAGGTAACGGAGAGATCCGTCCACTCACCGGAATGATGAAAGAACCTTCTCCAGAGGGTTTGGAAGATTGTTGCTGAGTAGTTCGACCTTTAACAAGAATTATTAAGGTCTCACTTTATGAATCCTCTTTCTCCATAGCTTGTATGACCCTTGTATACTCTTCTTTGTACATTCGGGAATCATTGAAATAAGCTTCAACCCCATGGAAGGGATTTATATCAGCAACTTCTTTTTGTACTCTTCCATTGCTATCAATGTATTTAAAACACTGATGAAGAGTAGAAGGCACCACATTATTTTCATGAAGAAAGGGCCTCCCAAGAAGAAGATTGTTGGATCCCACGATCTCGATCACATAGAAAGTGACTTTGGATCTGAAATCGCCTATCTGAAGCTTCAGATGAATCTTTCCCAAAGGCTAACTTCGGCTTTGATTGAATCCCAAGAGAGTAGTAACCGTCTTAGAGAGCTTGTGAAGAGGGATTTTTAGTTCATCCAACAGACTCTTTGGCATTATGCTTATAGCAGACCCTGGATCAATAAGGATACGATCTATCTTCATCGTATCGATATAACCGGTATAGTAGAGAGGCCGATCATGTCGATTATCCTCTAATAGCATGTCATCTTGTGTAAAGGTGATATTTGGGATAATCTCCAATACACTGTTGCAATGTAAGCAAGTGGCAGGTTCTGCATCTGGTTTCTTCAATTATGCAAGACAAGAATCAGCTTGTAGAAGTGCTTCACTTAACGTCTTCCGAGTCTCTTTAGAAAGACGTAGAAGTTCAAAGAGGGACATTCTAGCTGGATTATTAGCAAGTTGAGCTAGAATGTCGAAATTATAAGGCTTTTGAAGCCCAAGAAGAGGGGACTTCTTGATTGGTTTATCAAACCGAGCCTGTTGTTTGCCTTTCTCAAGAGCCGTAGGCTTGGAAGAAACAGGTTCAACTGGGGTAGTTGAAGGAACATGTGCAGTGGATGATTCTTCTTCAGGAGGAACATTAGGAGCATCTTTATCAGCTGGAGGGATATCAGGAGTATCCTCAGGATTCTTAGAATAATCCTTTAGATAAGGTTTCCCTGTTCGAGTAGCACCAGCAAGTGCTTCTTCCTTCTCTTTTGGCTCTGTGTCAGAGGTAGACTCAAGAGAAGTCATATGACATGACTTAATCTTTCCAGCCTTCTTAGACTTTCGAGAAGTAGTCTTTTGAGGAGAAGGCGATTCAAAATCTGCCACTAGATCAGGATGAATCCACATGATTTCTTCTGTTTCCAAAGTGATTGGTACTAATCCTTCAGACTGTGGAGGAGGAATATTCACTATTTCAAGAGTTGCCTTGGGAATAGGAACGATCCCACTTTCAAGGAGTTGAGGAGGGAAATCTCCGAATTGTATAGAGACGACGTTGGAGGTGACGGTCTTCTCTTTCGGAGTAAGAGAAATAGCTCCAGATTTAATCATTTCTTGGATCTTTCCTTTCAGTACATAACATGTACGAATTGTGTGACCCAACATTCTGTGGTATGGACAGTATTTAGGATGATCTATCTTACCAGCTTCATCAGGTTTCTTGATTTCAGGTAATTGTATTTTATTACCTTTCAGCAGACATTCAAAGATACCAAGGACATCGTCGTCATCGAAAGAGTATTCTTCTTTGGGGCGAGGTATTCTTGGTTGTTGGGTTGTAGAAGTAGGAGAAGTTTGAACAGTTGATGCATCTTTGTTCTGAAGATTAACTTCAAGAGTTTCTTTCCCGTGCGAGCATTATTTTTAGCATTATTGTTAGTACCTTGACCTGTTTCTTTGGGAGTCATCTGTACTCCTAAACCTTTGAAGGTTTCAGCACTAATTTCTGCAGCCTTGGCACTAATTATGAAGGAAGGCCAGTCTTGAAATTGGGTAGATCCTGTCCACATGCTGATGATTGGCAACAAGTTTGATTTGCATGTATCGATGGTGACAGCATCGGGAGTTCCAAGAGGCATCTTCAGAGCTTCTCTTCGAAACCGTTCAATGAAATCCTCTGTAGTTTCATTATTTTTCTGCTTGATTCTAATAAGAGCAGACATAGTCATGTCATTGAGCCCTGCATAGAATCGTTCAAGAAACATCTGTTTGAAACCGACAAATGAGGTAATGCACCCATCTGGGAGACTTCTATACCATTCATAAGCCGTTCCCTTGAGACATCCAACAAACACCCGAGTAAGGAGGGCGTCACTTGGTTGTAATTGATCAGTCATTACTTCAAAGTGATTAATAAACTGACTTGGAGAAGTGGTTCCATCATAGAATGAGATAGTAGGAGGCTTATATTTAGGAGGATACGATACTTGCTTCCATTCTATCGGATAAGGTTGCTTGATGCCTAACCTTTGTAAACCATCCTTCTGTTTGAATGTCTCGAATTGAGTTTTGAGATTCCTCAATTCTTTATTAACAACTACGGAAGATTGTGGAGTTGTAGCTTGTAGAGAATAGTTAGGAGGAGGAACAGCATTATAAGCACTACCCCCAGCTCCAGAGAGACTAGGATTTGGTTGAGCTGATCCAGGGGTATTGGATTGTACTGCTGGAGGAACTTGTACTGGACTTACACCAGTGTCAATTGGTATGGCATCTGGTACAGTCTGTCGATTTTGTAACTGAGCTGTCATGAGTTCATACATCGACTTCATAGTATCAGCCATAGACTTCATTTGTTGTTCCAAAGAAGCAATCCTTTGATCTTGAGGAGTCACCGAGGAGGAAGGTTCATTGTTCAATTCATTATTCCCATCCACCATATATGTCGTGACTGTACGAGGGATTATTGATGAATTAGTGGATGTTGTATGCTCTGAATCACTGCTTCGTGCATCAAAGTCATTTATAGGAGAACTACCCCCAGTAGGAAGAGGTGGGAAATTAGATTCTTCCAGAAATTCAGAATCATCTTCAGAGATCAAATTTCTTTGACTTGAGGCCAGGATTCTTGCTCTGGTGTTTCTATATACTCCATCTGGACTATCAGTTCTACCCCCAGTATCCCGAGAAGTCATGTTGACAGAAGCAAATAAAGACTCATCTTCATCAGGCATAGGTTCACACTGAATACGATTGAAGACAAATTGTCGTTTAGTTTGACATCTGCATTGCATTATGACTCTCGGCTGGAAGTCACATTCATGATCAACAGAGTCATGAACCATTAATTGACATCTGCATTGAATTATGGTAGTTTAATAGGGAAACCAATTTTGACAGTTTACATACGTGAAATCGAAATAATAGTACCACTTCCCAAACCCATTTCAAAAGCCATGCTCCTACATCAACAGTGTAACCTCAATAAACCAAATTAGCATGAACTTAACACAAGAGAAAAATAGTAAAATGTTCAGGAATTTTAAACATGGAATGAACTTACAAAATCAGTTTAAAAAAAGAAAGGAAATAAAAGACAGTTATAAACAGTCCTACATATATCATTCATCAACCCAAATCCAAATTGAAATCTAAAAACCCAACACTAACCAATAAATCGACTTAACAATAGTCTAATATACATATACATGGATCTACATGAAATTAATCATTTAAAATCGGGTTAAATAGGAATTTAAAGTCCTCAGCATTCAGGAGACTAAACTGAGTATCAGTCCGGTCCAAAGCAATATTCGAAATCCCATTTCTCATTACAAACAACCTAATCTACTATGTAAATCCAACTTAACAGAGATTAACAATATGTCTAGGAATTTTAAATAGCAATTTAATCATGAATCAAACAATTAAAACTGGAAATTAACACTGGAAAAATAATTGAAACTGAACACAATAAAGCAGTGTCGTACAGGCAGAACATGAGGTCGTGGACACGACACGGTACGCCATTGGCCACGTGCTTGTGTCCACGTGTTCGCCAGGGATAGGTATAGGGTGTCATCATCCTGAATCGGGTCGGGGACGTGTCGTGTCCAAGTGATAAGGGCGTATCAGACACGATTTCCCGACTGATACTGCGCAGTGCAATCCCAATGCGCGTGTCCGTGCTCCCTCGATACGACATGATCTTGTGTCAAACTCGAGGGGTGCACTGGCAGTCACTGCCCCCTTCCTCACGCCAAATTGCAGCTGTCCACGTGGCGTATGCAGCGAGCACGAGGGGTGCGTGAGCAGGGGACTGTGTACGTGCGTCGTACAGCGAGTTCGGGTTCGATTTGGACACGAACACGACTCGAATCCGTGCTCAGTCTTTATGAAATATAAAATACATATGTAGATCTCTAATTGCATGCAATTTGTTCTATAAAAAATTTAGAAATAAAATCCTCACAAATATTTCATCAAACACATGCACACATATCATGATACGTGTCCGATACGGACACTAAACGGACACGAATCGACACAAAACCAATACCTACAGCTAGGGGACACCTAGTGCTTCCTATCCATGCAAAGAAAACAAAATTTGGTGGAGGAAATAGGGATTTACCTATATGTGCAATTTGCATGAAAAGCTTCAAAAAGGGGGGTTTCTTCTTGATAGCCAAGAGCTCCAAATTGTTCCTCCACTAAAAATATTCACCATGGACAGAGAGTATTCGTGGATTAGATCCTAATGCAAGAAGTTTGGTTGAAAAAGGATGAGAAATGGAGAAGTTATGAATGAATGAAGTTAGAGCTCACCTTGTTCTTGAGAAATGGGAAAAAGAATAAAGGAGGCAAGGGTTTTTTGGGAGGGATTAAATAGGAGTAGCCCTAGTGGCCGACCATGTATGTAGGGCTAGGGTTTTGGGGTGATCAATGGCCACTAATCAATCTAGCTAAATCAATGGTCCTCAAACCTAGGTTTCATTCTAGCCAATTTGTGACCTAATTATTCTATCTAGTCACGACTTAACCAAGGCTAATAATTCCTAACTAACACTAACCAACACTTACCATAGCTAGCTGTGACTAATCTAGGTTAGGTCAAATCTAGGTTAGGGCTAAGCACAATACAAGGCAATAAATTAAATCATATTTAAATCACACCATTACAATGACCATATTAAATTCCAATAAATACATGTTAATTCAAATAATTCAAAATGACCAAAATACCCTCAAGCAAAAAAATGATAAATGAAATACCCCAATCACATGGCTAGGCTCTAGGGTAGACAGTCTCTACGGTTTCACTAGGAAAACACTAAAATCACAAGTCATGATTTTAAATAATTTTAAAATAATTAAAAATTACTAAAAATTATATTATTATTTAAATATCATAATTAATTAAATCAAAACACAAAAATTTAAAATTACCCTCATTTTAGAAACTGGGTGTTACAGTAGCATCTTGTACACTGCCTCATTGATAAACTTCATGTACTCATCCGCATCCGCCAGCACTTGCAGTGTCATAGCAGGAGTTGGAGGAGCTGCTCTAGATGGAGGACCGGAAGAAGACCCGCCGGCTTCAATCTGCGAGACTGAAACCTCGGTATCAACGAACTCTCCCTCACCGGGGGCTTGAACTTCGCCACTGGCTCGAGGAGCCAAGAGAGCGGAAGGAGCCGAGAGGGGCGTCGATATCGTACCCCAAGTAGAAGGAGCAACAGGGGATTCCAGCAAACCCTTACCCTTCCCAAGCTCGGAGGGACCACTGACGTCAGGGGCTATCTCCTCCGCATCCAACACTATCAGCAGGCTACACGAGACCTTCTCCCTCTTGCAAGACAGCGAGATCAGTACTTGTTTTCTGGCTCGATTCCACTAGAGTCAGGCTCGGCGGACGAGTCTCGACTTCCTCATCGAATCCCTCTGTGGGGATATAATCTGTCGCTACCTCCCGGTCGACAGCCACCTCAGCCTCCGCTGCTGAGTCTGGGGTAGGGCTCGACAATGCTGCAGTCGACCTCCCCTCATCATGACAAGGAGGGAATCAGCCCTCTCCTCTGTTTCAATCATGTCTATTGCTCCTGCAACTGGCTCACTCATCTCTGGAGGAACGTCATCTGAAGACGACGAACTCCACTCCACTTCCTCATCCGGGAGCCCCTTATCTGCTGGATCCTCAATGTCAGAGGCCCCCTCGGCGGCTTGTACCCTCCCGGAAACTGCTTTAACCTCAGCTTCCCTTCCAACATAATCTGGAGATACTAAAACCTCCGTAGGAACGACATTGTCCGGATTCTCCTCCACAGGAGACATCACAATCGGAGGAATGCGCTCTTCAGATGAGCTCGCCACCTCCTTTGGTCTGCTAGCACCCGATTTTGGAGTTCGGGGTCTTCTTTTTAGCGGCTCCTACAAAAAGAAAGCATATGTCACAAAAATGGTGGAACTAGCCAGACTATGTGGGGATCCTTACCTCCACAGGAGCTGAATCTGTTGACACTGTCGGTGACAATGCCTTCTTCTGTCTCTTCGGCGCAGAAGAGCCTGCCTCTGTATCAGCACGTCTTTTCGGCTGACCGACCGGGGGCTCTGCCTGAACCCCCGTGGATACGGCAGGGGTACCTCGATAACCCGCCTCTGGCGGGCAGTACGACCGAGCCTTCGCCAGCAGGTTCCTAGCCGCCTCTAACTGGGTGCCGGCAATAAAACTGGTCTTTCGATCATATTCAGGGGGCACGGTGTTCATGGCACAGTAAAATTTGGCGGCCGAAAAATGAATCGACGGCCGCAGATTCTGAACAGGCAGCGTAAAGCGAGCTCCGGTGCATCCGACATTGTAGTAATGCAAAGCTCGTGCACCGTCCAACAAACTTCCAGTATATCCCAGGTTAATATTGGGGTTCTCCAACATCAACTGAGCATAGCCGAATTGTCGTACAAAACAGCTCGACAAATATGGCTCCAGGTAACACTGGTTTCTATTCCGATACACCAGATGGGACGTCCAGATGCTTTGTAACCAGCGGAATACCAATGGAGTCAGAGTGGTGGCATCTTCACCCGAATCCATTAAGTCTTCATTGGCCTCAAAACCCAAAAAGATGGGGCCAACTTTGGTGATCTCCCACCCTTGAAGGTGGGATAAAACCTTCCTGCAAACAGGAAAACCAGTATGCAACCAGCTCCTCTGGTGAAAACGTCGGAGGAATGCGTCTCCGGCCCTGCGGTCTTCTTCGGAGCCCGGGCTCATCACGTTAGGATGGTGCAAAATTAACCACCCCATCAAATAATGAAACGACAGTTCGGCACGGGGAAAGTTGTCATTCCTACCTCGCTCATGAACCATATTTCCTGTAAATTCTCATAAACCTCGCAGCAGGTTACACACCATTGTGGGGAGTAGAGCCATACGACGGCCAAAAACCAACTTCACAGCTGGCATAATTAGGTTCCGGGTCACCCTCTCCATATAGACTGACCCGCCTGAAAAGACAATCCCGGAGCCAAATCATCAGATACGCAGCCGACACTGCTTTGGACGACATCCGATGAGTAAGGTGCCAGAAACAGCTATAGGAGCGTTCGTCCGACTGTCGGTCCTCGTTTTCTCGGGGACTCTTCTCACTTAGCCTGTTCATTTCAGAGAGCACCGCGGTACTTGAAAGCGCTGGCGGAGTTGTAAATCGAGAGGGATTCTCCTTATCTTGCTCAAAAACATAATCTCGCCAAGCAGTCACATGAGGCTGTGATCCGCCTTTATCCCTCTTCTGCATATAATAATAATGACTTGCCATTTCCTTGAAGACGGCCATCATCTCCTTTGCTTTGTCCCCCAGGACTTGGAACTTCTCGTTGGTCCGGAATTATTCCTCGTAAGGTTCTGATCCCCAAGGGAGCCATGACACCTCGTACATTTCATGAAGTGCGAGTCCCAGCTCCTCCACCGGAGTGAAGAAAGTCCTGGTCTGGGTGTTAAACATCTCCAGGAGCGCGAGGAACATATGCCTATTAATATGGACGCCTGCCTGGGTAGCACGGATCGTGGCAGTCAGCCCAATCTCTCGGAGTTCGGTTCGAAACTGCATCAGAACCCAGAGTGTAAGCTTGTCCCACTTGGAAACATAGTGACACCAACCCTCTAACCGAAATTTACCTTTTGGGTACGACCGCTTCAACAATAGCATACGATTTACAAAAGTCGAAGCGCCAAAAGCAAATGTGTTGGTAGGGACGTCACTGTAAATGCTCCCAGGACACAGAGTCCGCCAGGTGAAAGAAAGCCCAGCCCGTGCGGCGGCTAAAGTATCCCTCTGATTGGATATAGCGTCGATCCTGATGGTGCCTGCCACCGCTCCCCCCTGAGACGGGGTTAGCTCCCAAGACATCCTCCTCTTGGAAGCAAGGCGACAGAAAGCCGTCAAAGGCCATTGACGCTCAAGTTGCTTGACAGTCATGTACACCCCTCTTGCTGTAAAGAACCAATCTTCCTTGATCTTTAACACCTTTGCTTCAGTAGAAGTAAGGCGGTCCCCAAACAGGAACTCAGGCTTCAAGAAAGTCACATTATCAGAAATGGCAGATTTTAAAATGCCACGCTTCATCAACCGTTGGAGGAACCCATGTTGTTGTTCCTGAATTTGAGTTATTCTCTCGGGAAGTTGACCCAGCATAATGGTAGCTTAGGCAGGGTTTCTCACTTCCTCGTTATAATCCACTCCCATCTGACATAGGGCAGTGTCCATAAGTACTTCATTCAAGAGCAGGACGGTCATCGACACTGGTGATCAGCAAAAGAAGGCAAAGATTCAGATATATTAGAAATAACAAAAGAATCTGAGCCACGTTCTCATCAGAAACGCATACCCCGAGCCAAGTCTCAAGCGCATCAGAAAAGAAGCTTCGGCGCATCATCAGGGTCTAGACCCATGCGCGTCAGCAGTAAAGTTTTGGCGTGTCATCAGGTTCTAAACCCATGTACGTCAGTAGTAAATCTTCGGCGCATCATCAGGGTCTAAATCCATGTGCATCAGTAGTGAAGCTTCGGCACATCATCAGGGTCTAAACCCATGCACGTCAGCAGTGAAACTTCGGCACATCATCAGGGTCTAGACCCATGCGCGTTAGCAGTAAAGCTTTGGCGCGTCATCAGGGTCTAAACCCATATGCGTCAGTAGTAAAGTTTTGGCACATCATTAGGGTCTAAACCCATGCGCGTCAGTAGTGAAGCTTCGGCGCATTATTAGGGTCTAAACCCATGCACGTCAGCAGGGAAACTTCGGCACATCATCATGGTCTAGACCCATGTGCGTTAGCAGTGAAGCTTCGGCGCATCATCAAGGTTTAAACCTATGCGTGTCGACGAAAAAGCTTTAGCACATCATCAGGACTCAAGGTCCATATGCGTCGAGGTATGTGAGTTCTAAAAGTGGCCTATTCGAGTACAGAAAGATATGGTAAAGAATGATGAAACCCACAAGTCACCGCCGGCCGAACGTCGACGGGCGTCCGGGGGACATCATCCGCAGCAGCCTCGACAGGATCTTTCCCTTTGCCTCGTCCTCGGCCAGCACCACCGCGAGTAGTCTTGGGAGCCATCTCGTGAAAGAAGAAGTTAGGGTTTTTTCGAAAGAATAACTCTAGACCAGAAGAAAGCAAAGTGGAGAAGAACCCTCTCTCTCCATCAAACGCCTATTTATAGGCTTAGACATACGCGAAAATCGATAAAGAGTGACATCAGTCGTCGCTTCAGGTTTTGTGAAGTGATAACTGTAAATAAATCAGAAAAGATCATCATTAATCTTTTTCGTTACTTCGAAGCGTTATCATTTGTATTAACTGAGAGGAACATGCGCCCTATCACTGATGCGCGGAGTAATCATGTGCCCGAACAGTCATGCGCCCCATTGAAGACACCATCATGCTTCTTATTCAAAGTATTTCAAAACTGACAAAAAGTTTTGAAAACTTTAAAGGGGGTCTTGTAGAAGCATGGAATTTCAGGACTAGAAATCTTATTCGCCTAACTTTACCTGCGCCAGGGAGCTCAGATGAAGTACTTGGCACAACAAACAACAAAAGCATAGACATAAAAGAAGATTTTTATTTCATACAAAAGTCTATTACATGTCTAAAAGGCTGTACAAAGGAGAACTTCTACAAAAAGAAAAGACCCTAAGTCTACAGCCAGGCGCAGCAACTGCCATGCGCTCTCAGTCAGGCGCATCTCTTCAGTGTCTCAGTCAGGCACATTCCTCAGCGTCTCAGCCAGGCGCATCCATTCAGCAGCTCACTTATGTGCATCCCTTCAGCAGCTCAGTTATGTGCATCCCTTCAGCGTCTCAGTCATGCGCATCATGAAGTTTCAGCATATGTGCTCCACTTTGACCCGATCGGATGCTTCGACTAATGAAACATTTATTGAGCAGAATAAGGGTGGGCAATCAACCCCACCTAGCAGGAGGAAGAGCTCTCCAAAGGAAGAGGAGAGCACCGCAATCGAACTGCGACAAAAGGAGGCTTTCAACACAACCAGAATGGGCAACACCCACTCTAGCAGGAGGAGGAGCTCTCCCAAAGCCCAAGGAAGTTGATCGTGGCACCGCAATTAGGATTTGATGCTCTTCCAGTATAACAAAGACGAGGCTCGAGCATCCCGATCTTTGGATGCAACAGGCACCTTCCGCCTGCCTCAGAAGCCCTCGACTCTGACTTTTGGATGTAACAGTCACTTTCAAGTGCATGAACGAAGAAAAGTCGTCGCATCTTCACCCTCGGGAGCATCTCATCAACAGAATGTGCTTGAGCAAACAAGTTCATTTTGGGAGGACGTGAGAGAACGAGAAGAAAACTCTCTCCTTGCCACTATTTATAGGCCGAGAAAATTAAAATCATGCGCCAAGTGGCAGGCTCTCCGAATCCTATGCAATAAATTTGCATTAATGGTGATGAACCTGATGCTTCGAATTTAGCCAAGTAAAAAACGGCTATTTAAAGTACTCGAAGAACGTAACAATCAGACCAATAAAGACGTGTCATGCAAATGGATGTGCCGGTCAGACCGTGCATCATACAGACGTGCCCATCAGCACCAAGCGTCTCATAAGGATGCGCCCCATGTGTCCCCATGCGCCTAGTGGAACGCAGATCGATGCGCCCACTCAACAGCCCATCATCCGTCAAAGAACATTAAATGCTGAAGTCTGACACGACAGCAGCCAGTCCCCGAGGACTGAATAGTTGACAGCTTTTTCAGAAAATGAAGTGTCGCTGACGTCAGCGTCATCATTACTTTCCTTCGGCGGCTATAAGCCGCGTGGCCGCCCAACCATTTCGCATGCGCCTCCACAGCCATGCGCCTAAATCTCTGCATGCGCCTTAAAAGCCATGCGCCTCAGACTTTTATCTGATCCCTAAAGACAGGAGTTAAGTCACTACTGAAGCCTCGCATGCGCCTCAAAAGTCGTGCGCCCAAACTGGTTCGTGACTCCTAAAAGTTATAAGCCAAAGTCTTCTCATGCGTCCAATCCCAGGCACATCCTATCAGATCACTCTCCACAAAATTTGAGATCTTTGAGCCATGGACCTACAAAACGTGTCCTTTGACTCGATTCAACCTATGAAGGGGTGCTAATCACCCAAGATCTCAGCAACTGAAAGATCCTCTCTATTGCTGCGTGTCAGCTCAGTCGTAACCCACAAAGACAACAGGAAGGGTTCAACTCCTCAAACAGAGCTCATCGCCCATGCGCCTCTATCAGCAATCACCACGTGGCATCCCCACAAACAGGCGCATCCTACATATACGCGCATGAGCAGCCAGCCTGCAAGCTATAAATAGAGGGATTATTTTCTTCTTCCACACATACATACAGAGACATACCTACAGACAGAGACCTACACACAGTGAGAGAGACAGATACAGACACTCAACGTCTTCTTTCTCTCTGTAAGCTCCAGCACCCAGAGCTACTCAGACCTTCAGAGAACCGAGAACCATCGTCAGATCGTCACCGAAGTCAACATATTACTACTCGCTCCATCGACACAGGGATCCAGATAAACAAAAGTGTTCTCCTAGGACTACATCTAAGTCCAACATTGTAACACTGTTCTGTTTGTAATTAAAATTGCAATAAAAAGATTTTAATGGTAAATAACCTCCTGCACCGAAAGTTTCTACCCTTACGACAACAGAGGTCTCTGTTCCTTCTTTATCTGTTGGACCGTCCGTAGAAAGTCTGCTACCCACTCACATGTACAGTCAATAATCGGTCCATCTCATAAAAAAAATGGGCTATGACTTTCAAAAAGTGGAAGGCTTGAACAATGGTAAAGGTATACGAGTTCCTTTACAAATTATAGGTCAAAAATCCTCTGTCGGATTGGGATTTGAGGTCCTTCGCAAAAATCCCCATAAGATAAAGACTAAGGAAAAAAGGACTAAATCCTGTAACATGGTACTTCATTCTCCTGAGTCTGAAGAAAAGACTTCTGCTGGTACAAGGTCTGGAAAAGACTACCACAAAGATTACGAAGGAACTTCCAAAGAAGGGAATGATGCCTCTGAAACACTACCAACTCAGTCATCTTCTTTTCCTGCTGAGGCAAGACCTTCTAAACCTTCAGTTGTTGAAAAAGAGAAATAGAAGGCAGTACGTTTTGACGTCCCACTGAAATCTGGTTCAAATCAAGGGTTGATAAAACCCTATAAATTTGACATTCTAGCCCAATTAGCCAATACTCCGGCTAGGCTTTCCATCTTTGAGTTACTCCGTCTTTCTAAAGAAAGTCGACAAACATTGAGCGAAGCACTGCTACAGACAGATTCATGCTTAGCTCAGCTCAAATGTCCTGACAATACACCGGTGTCATGTCCCCAATGCCACAGTGTGATGGAATCAATTCCTAACCTTACTTTCACACAAGAAGATATGTTGTTGAAGCATAATCGACATGACAGGCCTTTGTGTTATACAGGGTATATTGACTCTACTGAAATTGACAGGATTTACATCGATCCTGGGTCTTCCATCAGTATTATTCTTCAGAGTATGCTACGACCATTGAGGATTCCTACTAGTGAGTTGACATACACTAGTACTACAATTGTTGGTTTCAATTCTGTAAGAAGTAAACCATTGGAGAAAATTTGTCTGAAGATTCAAATAGCTGATCTTCGAACCATGGCAACCATCTATGTTATCAATTCAGATGTATCTTATAATATTCTCCTCGAAAGACCATAGATACATGAGCATATCATTGTTCCTTCGACTCTCCACCAATGCTTCAAGTATGTGGATTCTCAAGGGGTTGTGAAGACTGAATTTGAAGATCTCAATCCTTTTAAAGGTATTGAAGCCTATTTTCTGATTCAATACTCTATAAATAGGAGCATGTGAAGGAAATATCTGATATGGCTGAAGATCGATCGCCTTCAGAAGCCCAATCGATTTTAGAAGACCAATCGCCTTCAGAAGATCAACCTTTGAAGATTAAGGTTAAGGTTCGGATTCAACCCCAACCTGTCAATAATGAACCTTTGGTGATTAAAGTTAAAAGAAGAACTCAAGCTACGTTAGATGAATCTGTGAAGATTCCAATCAAAGGTCGAGTTCAAGTCAACACTAGTGATCAGCCTCTCATGATCAAGGTTAAAGGACGTATTTCTCATCCAACTGATTCAGAGCCACTAGTTATCAACCTGGGCAAGTCTACGCCGAAAACGGATGACAGTCCGTTAATGATTAATCCAAAGTGTAGTAGTCAGTCTGTCAATAATGTAAATATTGATCAATCTGTGTTTTCTTATTTTAATGAAGATTTTCTTTTGGAGTATATGGCTGTCAAATTTGTTGAAAGAATGACTTTATTTGTTGATAAACCAAGTCATCAACATAAAACTGACATAAATACAGAGTAAACCTTATATATTAAATATAAAAAGAATTCTTTTCCTCCTAATGTGGATGTTGGGCCCTATGCTCAGAGGTTCATAACATCTACTCCTTATTTATTACCTGTTGCCTCACCATCACAAGCTTGTGTAACTTATAGACGTCACGAAGAATCTTATTTTGTGATCCCGTCTAATAAGAAAAACAAGCGTCAAATTGTGTTTGGTTTGGCTAGGAATATTCCTATTATACAAACAGATAATCTCGAAGAGAAAGATAAAGGAAAAATCCGAATTGACAGATATAGTCAACAATCTCTTAAGATTATCCAAAATATGGGATATGATTTGTTATGTCTCAATCAGAGCAAAGGTAGACGATTACCATTATGTGGCGATCCGTTTTATCAATGAACCCGTCATGGTTTGGGATACGATACATCCCACATGTTTAATGAAGATATAGAAGAAGAATTTTCTTCCAGTTCTTTACAATCCTTAGATTCTGAAGGAGTCTAGTATGTTGAATCTGAGAACGTCTTTTCAGTTAATATGCTTCAAACTGATGATGAGTCTGAACTATTTAAAAATGACCCTTGGGCACAACAAATGGATACTCAGTGGGAGCTTCGGTTTGAACAACAAGAGCCACCCACAAAAGATAAAATTATCCATATTGATGTTGGAGACGAAACTATGTCAAAGCCAATATTTATCAGTAAAAATCTTTCCGAAGATGAAAAAGAAGAGATGATAAAGCTGATAAAAGAATATATTGATATCTTTGCATGGAGTTATGAAGATATGCCGGGTCTAGATCTTAAAGTAGCTACCCATAAACTCAATATTCTTCCTAATGCCAAACCTGTAAAACAACAGCAATGGCATTTTTGACCGGATATGATGGATGCAATTGAAGTAAAAATTAAAAAACTGATCACATGTTGCTTTGTCCGTAAAGAATAACACCCAGATTGGGTTGCCAATATTATTCCTGTCATAAAGAAGAATGGAAAAGTTCGAGTTTGCATGGATTTTCGAGATCTTAATGCAGCTTGTGTAAAACCCCTAAAATTCTACTATTTTTTTTATTAATAAATTTGATACCGATTTAAAATTTTGTATTGTATGTCATGTAATCGTATTTTATGTCGCGCACGAACTTTTGTTTTTGCTCGACGAGTGCGAATATGTGCGAGCGTACATACTTTAGAAAAATATTCTATTTATTATTTTATAGTTTCAAGTAAATATAGACAATAATTATTTCTAGCTATTAATTTCAAGTTTAAGATTTTAATTAAGAAAACCTTTTCGTTTATAGCAGTTATTAATCATAAATAATATTTTATAATCATGTATGCATTATGTGTGCATACATATATTTCAAAATTATTTATTAGTCTATTTTAAATAAAGATATAAATTTCGAGATTTATTAATATTAATATTTTATTATTTTTGAAATTATTATTATCGGTAATTTTGGAAAACATATTTTGAAAATATGGTTGCAATTTAAATCTTGATTTGATTTTTGAATTATTTAAATAAATTAAACTAATTTCTATATTTGGAATTTGATCATTTGATTTTGATTTTAAACTTAAGTGATATAATTTAAATAGGATTTATATTTGGATTTGGATTTTAATTTCATTGTTTTAAATTAAATTAGGGAATATCTATTTTGGGTTTGAACAATCCTAATCTTTATCTAAGTGGGAATTCCCACATCCTATAAATAGGCAGGTACTCCTCCACTATTTTATCATCCACCAAATTATTCCACAACTAATTCTCCAACCATGGTGCGTGCCCCGTGTCCATGTTCCATCGTCCAGTTCTTATTCTAATTTTTTTTACAAAATACATTTATCTCTTTCGTGTCGACAAACCCGACACAATACAAATCCCAAATCCTAAGACCTACTACCCCCCTCTCGACCACGACTACCATCATCCTCCCCTCGACATTACACCACCACCGTCACACCAATCACTGTCTTCTCTGCGGCAACCATCCCACAGCCAGCGACCACCCGTCGACACAACCCCGACGACCACCGTGATCCCAACCACAACCAACAACCCGGCCACCTTCATCACCACCCCAGACTTCCAACCGAACCCCTGGCTTCGGCCAGCCTCGCCCCGACCACCACCAGACCTGGCAGCACCAACCCCAAGCCTCCCGACACCACAGACCAACACTCGTCTCCGTCGCACTTCCGTCGCGGCCACCACCACCTCTATCATCACCACTCGCCACCCCCGGCCATGACACCCAGCCGACAACCACCACCGTCATCATCACCACGCCACCCCCGAAATTCCCCTAAAGACCCAGCAAGAAAAACCCTAGAAAATAAACATCACCGCCACCAGCTTACCTCCGCTGTGCCGTCTCACCGCTGCGCCGCCCGTTGGTGACCCACGCCTACGCCTCCGGCCACCGCCGTGTGCGCGCTCCCGCCCCTAGCCGCGACTCTGCCCCGAACATGGCCAATCGCCGTCGCGCTCTCCTTCCTCCGTCCGCTTCCCTCCGGCCACTGCCACAGGACTTTCCACTCGCCGCGCCGCCGGACCACCGACCCTTCCCCCGCACTTTTCCCTCTCCACCGCCCCTGACCTCTTCCGCCCGCGTCGTCGGCCACCCACGCCGCGTGAGCCACCGCCTAAACCCCCTTTCTCCGCCGCCTACGCCCCGCCTCCCAACGAACGAACCGACGTGGCGCCGCCTCCGCCGCTTGATACGCGCGGTGAGCACCGCGCGCGCGCGTGCCCCCGTCCCCTCTCCGCCTCTCCAGTCGACGCCGCCCGAGCCCATCTCCGCCTCCTTCTCCGATCCCCTTCGCTCCCCCACTCTCCCTTTCGAGACCCGAGCCCAGCTCACTCTCTCCATTTTTCTCTCTCTCCTCTGTTCCTCTTTAGCTGCTCTCGAGGAGATGAAGTAAACAGAGAGCCTGAGTAGAGAACAGCTGTATAGCTGTCTCTCTTTGATTAAACTTTTTGTTTATTTTGTTACCTTAGTTTATTTGTGATTTTATTTATTATTCTATTATTTTGGTTGGCAGCTTTTGTTTCTGTGTTGTGCTACCGATATAGTATCAATCATGAGGTACTTTATCATTAGTGCTTTCTTATCAAATTAATACATATATTTTAACATACCTATATGTTGTATATTAGTATACTATTATTATCAGGTTCTGATAAGTAGTTATTATTGGTAGTTATTAATATTATTATTGTTATTATTATTATTATAATTATTATCATCATTTTTATTCTGTTGTTATATTTTTGTCTCCCTAGTTGAGTTATTTTAATATTATTTTATTTTTATTTTTATGAAAATTGTTATTGTTTACTTCCTAGTATAGTATTGTTTTTTTTAGAAAACTAGTTATATATAGGGGTTACATGGCGTATAATGATTATTATAATTTTTGTGAAATTATTAGTAGTATTTTGGTTTTAATATTATTTGGATGATTGCTAACACTACTATTGTTTTTGAAGAGTCATATATACATATAATATAATATAGTTTTAAGATGTTTATAAATATTTTTTGATTTTCAAAATAGTCAATAAAAACATAGCTTTTACCAAAATTTTATTTTTACAAAATATGGGTTTAGTCTTAACTAGTTTATTATTTTGTTTCTTTATAGTATTTTTATAGAAGATTTCAAACTAAAAATACTACTTTGACAAAACTTAGACTTTCGATTTTCTGGAATTTATTTAAGAGCATATTTTGACTAACAATATTTTAGTATTATAAATTAGTTTTTCAAAAATCATATAATTATTATTCCTCAAAATTTTCTTTATTCTTTCGACCGTGACTCAACCCACTCCTTCCTATTCAATCGCCAATTCAAGCCTACCTTATGTCGAACCTAACTAATTTGACCCTTCTGGATCCAATGGAACTGTCCGTACCACCATCAGAAGTCACCTTGCATAGTTATTACAACGAAGTTGCAAATCGTGCCACCTTGATCATCGCAGCACACCAAGTGCTCTACCAGGCAAGACACCTTGCCATTTGCTGTTTAATTATTTTAGCTCATATTTCATGCATGTTCATTATTTTTTTATGCAAAATAAACTGTGATACATAGCATAACTGTTAGAATTTACTGTTCAGTTTCCTGCTGTGTATTATTTTTCTTACAAATTAAACCTAGATTTAAGGGACCACCTTGTGTGTTGCATTCATTAGCCTTGACACGTTGTAACACGAAGTTGTGTGTCGCATATAGGACACGGAAGTGCGTGATTGGCTGGCCACCAGTACGTACAAGCCGTGCGATAGGAATAACCGCTAATAGAGGTTGCATGCTAGTTTGACTTAGCGGTTATAGTGGTTTGTGTTGTGGATACAACACAGTAGGCATTGGGCGGGGAGGACAATTCCTTAGCGTATGGGCTTCGATGCACTTCCCTTGTGACCCGGACTCTCCGCTGGAGATACGGGGTTGAGGACCCAAGATTACTGACGGCCACTGACGATTCTGCGGAACGTCATGCTCTTCCTGCTGGGGCCTCTGGTGCCTAAGGGGGACTACGCCGATCCTATTTAGCCAGGGCCCATGCGTAGGAAGGATTGTTCTTAACAACATTTTACTTAGAACGGTAGGCTACCCTATCCGTTAGGTACGAGTACTTTTGGTTTGGGTACTTGTATCTGACCGTGACTTGGAACAATAACTTGTCGCGAATTAGTTCGTCACATCTTGTCCTTGTTTGATTGTAGGTGTGACTTACTACTTCGATGAGAAGGTATTGAACCTTGTTGGGGTCCGGATACCATATCGGATTCTTAGCATGGAAAGATACGTCGCCGTAAATTAGTTTACCATCTCTGTCCTTGTTTGGTTGGGAGGATGGTACGCTCGTTCAGTAGGTGCGTATTGGAACATGTTATAATTCGATTTACTTATTTATTTGAGCAATATTTATTCAGTTTATATGGCATGCTATTATGTGTCTTGTTACGTCCTTCTGAGGACCTGGTTGTCTTGCCAGGTGTGTGCTATTGTCTTTCGCAGGTGTTCTAGCTTTAGCCGTGATCTTCGCCATTTCTTCGAGGATTATTGCGCTTGGATCGTCTTCGCTTCGCTCGCTAAAAACTCAATTCTTTCTCATGTATTTTTCCTTATCTTGTTGGTAGTGGATTTGTCTCCGCCCAACATATTGTATAAAGACAAATTTATTCTCATTATATGAACTTTTATTCTTTTATTCTTGTAGATGAGATTAGTTGTGGTTTTACTGCATTTTACAGCTTATGTATTTATACGAGGCTTTCATATATTGGAGTATACTTCGTATGAATACAGCTGGCATGTCTTCGTTCCTAGTCCTACGTATTTTGGGACTGGGGCGTTACATGTTTTTGTGGTGGCCCACGTAGGTCAAGATAAATTGTTTGGTTACTTTACCGTGCCAAGCAAGCCTGCGAATAGGATTAGAAGTCTAGGATCTCATCCACATACTTGACCTCTTTCCTTGATTTTATCTACCGTTGACTCATCAATTGCATCTTGTTTGCTTCCTTCCATCCCTATTCTTATCTTCCCTTCGTGCTTTCTAGAAATTGACCCTACTAGTTAGTTGTCCCAAAACACCATTAGTTAATTCTTTTAAGTTGGGTAGAATACCTTATGAACTAGTAACCCCTTTGACCTAGTGACCTATATTAGTAAGCTTATTTAGATCCTAGAATCTAGAGGACCTAACCCGTCTAGTCAACCAAAGACTTGGACAAGAAGACTATAGGACGACTGTATGACTTAGAATCATTATACCTTCTTTAAATCTTAATCTCTCGTGCCTATGTATTGACCGTTTTGACTAATGATGCTAATGTAGCCCAGTTTTTGCAAGCTTATTCTTTATCGAGTTTATTCATGACATATGCTATTGAGCGCTCACTAGCCTATTGTCTAATCAGAACCGGTGCATAATGGTCTGATCAACCAAGTGCACTTTGGTTCGCTTTTATCTATTATTCTATGTGGATGGAACTTAATTAAACTGTCCTTTAGAATTCCATCCACGACTGCCTTGACAATTCCTTTGAAACTTTATTCGGTCGCCCTTGAACCACGTATTCGTATTCGATATCATCGTCTTTCAACTCCTTATTGCTTTCGTTTTCACCTATTTTAGAAGGACGAAAGCATTATACTCAAACTTCCCCTAGCCTTCCAATCGGCTATGACCATTCTCACCCGATATTGCTATATCTTCATCCTAAACTACTTGGCCCTATCGAGACCCTCTAATCGCTTAATTTAAGTGAATCTAATCGTTCTCCTAATCGTGCCCTTGACCTACTCTCAAGCCATAACGCTAATTTATCTTCTCTTCCCGTAATATTCTTTATTGCTTGATATCTTGTTTTAACTTTAACCCGTACTCATTTCTTTCTTGAGCTAACCCATGATTTCTCTCGCCGATTTAAAGCCGCGATTTCCTAATGTATGATTGCGTTGGATGTCGTGAATGATTATTCCTCCCCAATACCCCACGTGCCTTCTCACCCCTACTAATTCTTAATTTTGAGGACGAAATTCTTTTAAGTTGGGTAGGATGTAAAACCCCTAAAATTCTACTATTCTTTTTTATTAATAAATTTGATACCGATTTAAAATTTTGTATTGTATGTCACGTAAACGTATTTTACGTCGCGCACGAACTTTTGTTTTTGCTCGACGAGTGCGAATATGTGCGAGCGTACATACTTTAGAAAAATATTCTATTTATTATTTTATAGTTTCAAGTAAATATAGACAATAATTATTTCTAGCTATTAATTTCAAGTTTAAGATTTTAATTAAGAAAACCTTTTCGTTTATAGTAGTTATTAATCATAAATAATATTTTATAATCATGTATGTATTATGTGTGCATACATATATTTCGAAATTATTTATTAGTCTATTTTAAATGAAGATGTAAATTTCGAGATTTATTAATATTAATATTTTATTATTTTGAAATTATTATTATCGGTAATTTTGGAAAACATATTTTAAAAATATGGTTGCAATTTAAATCTTGATTTGATTTTTGAATTATTTAAATAAATTAAACTAATTTCTATATTTGGAATTTGATCATTTGATTTTGATTTTAAACTTAAGTGATATAATTTAAATAGGATTTATATTTGGATTTGGATTTTAATTTGATTGTTTTAAATTAAATTAGGGAATATCTATTTTGGGTTTGAACAATCCTAATCTTTATCTAAGTGGGAATTCCCACATCCTATAAATAGGCAGGTACTCCTCCACTATTTTATCATCCACCAAATTATTCCACAACTAATTCTCCAACCATAGTGCATGTCCCGTGTCCGTGTTCCATCGTCCAGTTCTTATTCCAATTTTTTTTTACAAAATACATTTATCTCTTTCGTGTCGACAAACCCGACACAATACAAATCCCAAATCCTAAGACCTACTACCCCCCCTCTCGACCACGACTACCATCATCCTCCCCTCGACATTACACCACCACCGTCACACCAATCACTGTCATCTCCGCGGCAACCATCCCACGGCCAGCGACCACCCGTCTACACAACCCCGACGACCACCGTGATACCAACCACAACCAACAACCCGGCCACCTTCATCACCACCCCAGACTTTCAACCGAACCCCTGGCTTCGACCAGCCTCGCCCCGACCACCACCAGACCTGGCAGCACCAACCCTAAGCCTCCCGACACCACAGACCAACACTCGTCTCCGTCGAACTTCCGTCGCGGCCACCATCACTTCTGTCATCACCACTCGCCACCCCCGGCCACGACGCCCAGCCGACAACCACCACCGTCATCATCACCACGCCACCCCTGAAATTCCCCAAAAGACCTAGCAAGGAAAACCCTAGAAAATAAACATCACCGCCACC
This sequence comes from Iris pallida, assembly GCA_029216955.1. NCBI lineage: Eukaryota > Viridiplantae > Streptophyta > Magnoliopsida > Asparagales > Iridaceae > Iris > Iris pallida. Next base: position 944,518 of record JANAVB010008600.1, on the reverse strand, counting down.
AGCTTACCTTCGCTGTGCCGGCTCACCGCTGCACCGCCCGTTGGTTACCCACGCCTACGCCTCCGGCCACCGCCGTGTACGCGCTCCCGTCCGTAGCCGCCACTCTGCCCCGAACATGGTCGACCGCCGTCGCGCTCTCCTTCCTCCGTCCGCTTCCCTCCGGCCACTGCCGCAAGACTTTTCCCTCGCCGCGCCGCCGGACCACCTACCCTTCCCCCTCACTTTTCCCTCTCCACCGCCCCTGACCTCTTCCGCCCGCGTCGTCGGCCACCAACGCCGCGCGAGCCACCGCCTAAACCCCCTTTCTCCTCCGCCTACGCCCCGCCTCCCAACGACCGAACCGCCGTGGCGCCGCCTCCGCCGCTTGATACGCGCGGTGAGCACCGCACGCGCGGGCGCCCCCGTCCCATCTCCGCCTCTCCAGTCGACGCCGTCCGAGCCCATCTCCGCCTCCTTCTCCGATCCCCTTCGCTCCCCCACTCTCCCTTTCGAGACCCGACCCCCAGCTTACTCTCTCCATTTTCCTCTCTCTCCTCTGTTCCTCTTTAGCTGCTCTCGAGGAGATGAAGTAAACAGAGAGCCTGAGCAGAGAACAGCTGTATAGCTGTCTCTCTTTGATTAAACTTTTTGTTTATTTTGTTACCTTAGTTTATTTGTGATTTTATTTATTATTCTATTATTTTGGTTGGCAGCTTTTGTTTCTGTGTTGTGCTACCGATATAGTATCAATCATGAGGTACTTTATCATTAGTGCTTTCTTATCAAATTAATACATATATTTTAACATACCTATATGTTGTATATTAGTATACTATTATTATCAGGTTCTGATAAGTAGTTATTATTGGTAGTTATTAATATTATTATTATTATTATTATAATTATTATCATCATTTTTTATTCTGTTGTTATATTTTTGTCTCCCTAGTTGAGTTATTTTAATATTATTTTATTTTTATTTTTATGAAAATTTTTATTGTTTACTTTCTAGTATAGTATTGTTTTTTTTAGAAAACTAGTTATATATAGGGGTTACATGGCGTATAATGATTATTATAATTTTTGTGAAATTATTAGTAGTATTTTGGTTTTAATATTATTAGGATGATTGCTAACACTACTATTGTTTTTGAAGAGTCATATATATACATATAATATAATATAGTTTTAAGATGTTTATAAATATTTCTTGATTTTCAAAATAGTCAATAAAAACATAGCTTTTATCAAAAATTTATTTTACAAAATATGGGTTTAGTCTTAACTAGTTTATTATTTTGTTTCTTTATAGTATTTTTATAGAAGATTTCAAACTAAAAATACTACTTTGACAAAACTTAGACTTTCGATTTTCTGGAATTTATTTAAGAGCATATTTTGACTAACAATATTTTAGTATTATAAATTAGTTTTTCAAAAATTATATAATTATTATTCGTCAAAATTTTCTTTATTCTTTCGACCGTGACTCAACCCACTCCTTCCTATTCGATCGCCAATTCAAGCCTACCTTATGTCGAACCTAACTAATTTGACCCTTCTGGACCCAATGGAACTGTCCGTACCACCATCAGAAGTCACCTTGCATAGTTATTACAACAAAGTTGCAAATCGTGCCACCTTGATCATCGCAGCACACCAAGCGCTCTACCAGGCTAGACACCTTGCCATTTGCTGCTTAATTATTTTAGCTCATATTTCATGCATGTTCATTATTTTCTTTATACAAAATAAACTGTGATACATAGCATAATTGTTAGAATTTACTGTTTAGTTTCCTGCTGTGTATTATTTTTCTTACAAATTAAACCTAGATTTAAGGGACCACCTTGTGTGTTACATTCATTGGCCTTGACACGTTGTAACACGAAGTTGTGTGTCGCATGTAGGACACGGAAGTACGTGATTGGCTGGCCACCAGTACGTACAAGCCGTGCGATAGGAATAACCGCTAATAGAGGTTGCATGCTAGTTTGACTTAGCGGTTATAGTGGTTTGTATTGTGGATACAACACAGTAGGCATTGGACGGGGAGGACAATTCCTTAGCGTATGGGCTTCGATGCACTTCCCTTGTGACCCGGACTCTCCACTGGAGATACGGGGTTGATGACCCAAGATTACTGACGGCCACTGACGATTCTGCGGAACGTCATGCTCTTCCTGCTGGGGCCTCTGGTGCCCAAGGGGGACTACGCCGATCCTGTTTAGCCAGGGCCCATGCGTAGGAAGGATTGTTCTTAACAATATTTCACTTAGAACGGTAGGCTACCCTATCCGTTAGGTACGAGTACTTTTGGTTTGGATACTTGTATCTGACCGTGACTTGGAACAATAACTTGTCGCGAATTAGTTCGTCACATCTTGTCCTTGTTTGGTTGTAGGTGTGACTTACTACTTCGATGAGAAGGTATTGAACCTTGTTGGGGTCCGGATACCATATCGGATTCTTAGCATGGAAAGATACGTCGCCGTGAATTAGTTTACCATCTCCTGTCCTTGTTTGGTTGGGGCGATGGTACGCTCGTTCAGTAGGTGCGTATTAGAACATGTTATAATTCAATTTACTTATTTATTTGAGCAATATTTATTCAGTGTATATGGCATGCTATTATGTGTCTTGTTACATCCCTCTGAGGACCTGGTTGTCTTGCCAGGTGTGTGCTATTGTCTTTCGCAGGTGTTCTAGCTCTAGCCGTGATCTTCGCCATTTCTTCGAGGATTATTGCGCTTGGATCGTCTTCACTTCGCTCGCTAAAAACTCAATTCTTTTTCTGTATTTTTCTTATCTTGTTGATAGTGGATTTGTCTCCGCCCAACATATTGTATCAAGACAAATTTATTCTCATTATATGAACTTTTATTCTTTTATTCTTGTGGATGAGATTAGTTGTGGTTTTACTGCATTTTACAGCTTATGTATTTATACGAGGCTTCCATATATCGGAGTATACTTCGTATGAATACAGCTGGCATGTCTTCGTTCCTAGTCCTACGTATTTTGGGACTGGGGCGTTATAGCTTGTCCAAAAGACGAATTTCTACTTCCGATCATTGATGTCATGATAGACAATACATGTGGTTTTGAACATATGTATTTCATGGACGGATTCTCAGGATACAATCAGATTAAGATGAATCCAGGAGATGAAAAGCACACTGCTTTTCGAACACCCCTAAGTGTTTATTGCTACACAGTTATGCCTTTTGGTCTGAAAAATACTGGCGCTACATATCAAAGGGCCATGAGCAACATCATTCAAGAACATCTGCGAAAAACAATTGAATGTTACGTGGATGATATCGCCGTCAAAAGTCGATTAAAAGATTAACACATTTAAGACTTGAAGACAGTATTCGAGTTGATGCGCAGACATCAATTAAAGAAGAACCCCGCTAAGTCTTTCTTAAGGGTTTCCAGTTGCAAGTTTTTGGGATTTGTTATTACTTTTCAAGATATCCATGTTGATCCTGATAAAGTCAAAGCAATTCTTGAAATGCGTCCTCCACGTAATCTGAAAGAGCTTCGTGGCTTTCAAGGTCGTATTGCTTATATCAGGAGATTTATATCAAATCTTTCTGGGAGATGTCAACCTTTCTCTCGTTCGCTGAAGAAGGGCATGTCATTTGTTTAGGATGAAGCATATCAAAAAGCATTCAATGACATCAAGCAATATCTAACAATTCACCTATTTTAGTACCCCCAGTAGTAGGAAGACCATTTTTACTGTATGTTCGAGCATTAGATCATTCTTTTGGTGCTCTTCTTGTACAGAAAAGTGATAAAGGTCAAGAACAGGTAATTTATTATCTCAGCCGAATGATGGTTGGGGCTGAACACATGTATACTCCTGTGGAAAAAGAATGTCTAGCCTTGGTTTTTACTATACAAAAGATGCGACATTATGTATCGGGACAGACTATTCATGTCATGTCCAGAATAAATCCTATCCGGGTATTAATAAAAAAGTTGAGTATTCTTAACTCCCGTTTAGCTACTTGGGTAATGCTGCTTACTCCTTATGATATGGTCTACATACCTCAAAAATTGATGAAGGGTCAAGCTTTAGCTGACTTCGTAGCAGCTCACCCTATACCTGAAACTTCTAAGCTATATAACAACATTCCAGATGAAGTCTTAGATTGCAACATGACTTTGAAGGATGATATTTGGCAATTATAATTTGATGGAGCATCACGAGTTGGACCTAAAGGCAATATTGTCTCCGGATAGGCATTTGTAGCTCCCCTTCCCGAAAATTTTTAAAATATTTTTTATTATTTATTTGATTTAAATGATGGTTTTTAGTTTTTTATAAATAATTATTTAGTTAACTATTACGGTAGATGACTTTAGCCAGTATTGAGTTTTAAAGTACCAGAAGGCTAGGAATTATGGCATGGGTAGTGCAGCGGCGTGCCTTGATCAGTGTATTAGCCATGTCAAGGGAGACCCAGCCATAAGTATGTCCTAACTAGGAAAACCAGACCAAGTTACGACTTAACCTTTCTAGATGTTTAATTATTTATTAGTCAAATTATTGACTTGCAGAAGACCTGGTTGTACTCAAGTAGTCCGAAATAGACTCGAACCAAGCCCAAGCCTGTGAAGGCTTATAGTGAGTCATAAGACGGCCATGTAGACAATTTATGTGTGTACAAATAATTTTTTTATTTATTTTTAGGACTTGACAAATACTTTCTAAATATCTAATAGTTTATTTAAATGTTATTTTGCCGATTACGTCATTGTGCCGTCGTGAACCTGCGAATAGGAATAGACACTTAGGATCTCCTCCACATGTCTTGACTCCTTGTTCACCTCTAGTCCTTGATTTCATTGAATCCTTGACTTGCATCTTGTTTGAAAATCTCTTCAACGGCTAAAGTGTTTGCTCTTGTACAGTTAAGATGAACTCTCAAGACAGGAACAATGCTACACTGAACACTCCATCAACACAAGGAGGCCAACTCACTCATAAGGGCAATCAGCCGCAGCTCTCAAGATTCTGTAGGGGGATATTCCACCACCTCCACAGTTTCCTCCACAGACTCCACCACCAGTACCCGGTCTGCCACCAGCATCTGTTCCACTGCCAGGTGTTCCACATCCAGTACCAGCCATGCACCCAACACCAACAATGCATCCTGCATTTGCCATGCACCCACCGCCGGTGATGTATCCAGCCCCGACGATGTATCCAGCACATGTTCTGCCTCCGCCACCAGTACTGGACAATATCACACTCCTTGGGATCATCCAGCAGTAGGCCAACATGTTTCGCAACACTTTGAGAGAGGTTCTTCAGATTCGAGATGCTCTGCGACAGCGTCCGGGTAATCCTAATCACTTCATGGACTTTAGGCCCATGCCGTTCCATGGGACAGAAGGGATCGTCTACGCTGATGAATGGCTGGAGAACGTGGAGAGGTATCTGAAGATGGCCCGAGTTCCAGAAGAGTTAAAGATTGAGTCAGTCAGTGGATAGCTTTTCGACATCGCGCGGACATGGTAACAAGGCGAGCCCCGATTTTCTGCTCCAGATGTAACTTGGGAGGAGTTCAAGCGACTGTTCAAGAGGAAATTTTATCCGTACATAGCACGAGAGGCGTTGATTAGACAGTTTAAGCACCTAGAGCAGGGCAACCACACCGTCAACGAGTACACATCAGAGTTTTCTCGCCTCAGCCGCTTCGCGAAGAACTTGGTTAGCACCCCTGAAGACAAGGCGCGACGATTCAGAAAAGGACTATCTCACGAGATTTGCCTAGCCATTGCCACCAGTCGAGCCGCCACTTACGAGGATATTCTAGAAGTCGCCCAAGCTGTAGAAAAAGAGCTAAATCACAAGCCGAAGAGAAATCAAGACGCATTAGGAGGAGGCAACAACAAATCAGCACCAGCAAAATGCCCCAACATTTTGAGAAGACCTCAGCACAGCAGCATCATCAGCAGCAACCACGAACAGTCCCACTACCAGTCCAAGACGCTCCCACCTGCCAGTACTGCAAGAAGAGAGGCCACATCCAAGAAAACTGTCGAAGATGGTTGAGGTTGTGCTATACTTGCGGATCTGACCAGCACCTATCTCGAGATTGCCCGAAGAAAATGCGACTGCCCCACCACTTCCAGCCGCACAAGGAGGACAAGCCTACGCCATGAACGCAGTGGATGCGACAACTCCACAGGGCGCAGCTGGCGAGAACTTTCAGTAGTTATCGGCAGTATTATAAATATGCCATATTAGACTTTGATTGAAATTATTTCATAGCAATTTATTCTGGATTATTCATTAATCTAATAGATCACTGCCCCTTAAATTTTGAGGATGAAATTTGTTTAAGGGGGGTAGAGTTGTCAACCCCTTGACCAATTTTACCCTCGCATATTTTTTTCTTTATTTTTTTTATTTTATTAGTCACATACATTAGTTATGTGTTATATTGGTTATATTTGAAAAACTATGAGAAGGTGCAATGAGTAAAAGGGTAAGTGACAGGGGGCTTTTTGCAAACTCTATATTCAAAATTTAAAATCCTGTTCTCAAACCGGCCCCTTCCTATATTCAAATCTCTAAATAAGAGATAACTCAATTTGCTAAGATTGGATCAGGGAGATTTCCCTGTAATCTGATTCAAATCAAATTCATTCTATCTACAACTATAAACCTATATATATATGGGTAATCAAGGTAGCAGCCGACCTTGATCACCCTAGAATTTATGATCTCCCCGCCGCCAGAAGGCAGAGAACAACTCCAAATCTGTGGAAAGGAGAAACGAATTCCTATCAGGTAATCCCTTGTCTTCGCCTATATGTTTCCCTAAACCTAATGGACTAACAGGTTAATGTGTTTGTTTTAATTCCCAAGAGAAACTAGAAAATAGAACCTCTGAGAAATTGTGTATACCCCAACCTATCAGAGCAACAGAGTAGAAGTATAGGGTTATACAGGGCATCTAGAAGGGGCTATAACTCCTAGAGCTTCCTGTGTTGCACAAGCTATAAGTAACATATGTGTAGAACAGGGTACACATGAGATTATACACTTGCTGCACATCTAATGGGTACGGCCTTTGATCTTGCAAATTTTCTATGTGGTAATTATATTCATGAACATAGAACACCAACTCTTCCCTAAGTACAGCTACTGGCAGGTTTAGAGGTTATAGAGGAAAGTCTTCAACTTATCCTTGATTTCGATTTCATATCAACTGATAGGAGGTTTCCCTAATGGCTATAAAGGATCTGTCGGGCTAGGCACATAGAACAGTAGCTAATGCATCAGATTAGAGGGCATGGGTTTAGGGAACTTAGTGTATTCTTAGGATATACATGTGAGCTAGAATATCTCCTCTGATACATGTTTGAGTAAAGCAAGAGCAGGACACCTGGGTAATTGGCCTAAATATACTAGGGAACACTTTAACTTCTACAATGTCATAGTATCAGTACTTGCTGATTCATTAATTGTATAACCTACCAAACCAAGTAATAGCAGCAATAGGACCTTAGGGATGAGTGATGCCATAGGACCAATGTGTCAACAAGGATACAATAATCTCAAACAAGATAGGTTTCTTAAGTAACTGTTATGTCATGGAAAAGAAAGGAGAATGGAGTAAAGCCACTGTGTCTAACTAGGCACGGGTGCAGCCTATAGGTGGTTGAGTACAGGAGAATTTATATTGTATGCATACACAGATAAGTATGGAGCCATCCCCTGATACCTAAATACACATGTAGGGTATCATAGTGTCTGGAGGAAATCAAGTCTAAAGCAACCTAGCATCACGAGTACACAGTGTAGGAAGACCCTTATAGAAGCAGGCAAGTGCATTTACTATAGCTAATGAGAAGGTTGTCCTGTCCTTAGAATGCAAACATGGGATGGATACCTAATCCAAATCAAGGATTTGGGATATCAGGAACAATCATAGGAAGGCTAGGACAACAGTAGACTAAGGTAAACCCATGGAATCCTGGAGACAGGACAGAGGAGGAAATTGAGATATTTGGGTGTATGCATGGTGCCTATTATTAAATATATGGTTGTGCACAGGTAGCCCTAAGACTTGTACATAGGGCTTCCCAGTAGGTGCATGAGAACACCACAGGCTAACCTGGTTACAGTACACACATGGGAATATGCATATGGCTAATGACAGCTAACTAGGGTATCAGACACCCTAACACACAAGGGGCCCAATGCATTTTAATTGGTCATGTCCTGCATACCCATGGGGGAAAACTTGTCCATTGATTAATATTCTGCTTATAGGTCGGGCATAAGTAGATTATTAGATAGCTTGTGATGTTCCACATTATTTAGAATATTAGACTGATTTGTCCTGCTAATCCCACAGGAGACTACATGTTGTTTAGTTTCATGTTCCTTTTTGAATGACCAACTATGGGAGTATCTGAATATTGACTGATATTCTAAGTATCAGTCTATTCTTGATCATCCATGGCATTTCCTGTACAAACTTCCATGATATCCACTTCATGTGTTCAGGCACCAATTTTGTGTTCTGTACTTGGTTGCACACCTAACCACCATGCTTCGTTTCTTGCCACTAGCACTTCATTCCCTTGTGTTTGCATTCACATTTTAGCCTGTATTAGATGCATACACTGCCTTCATTGCTGCATAATAGGAGTCTTGGTATCCTATCCCATTTTACTGCATTCAGAAATCCTCTACTGCACTTGACCTTCATTGTCCTGTCCTTATGATGTTCAGTCGATTCAGAGTGCTTGTAGCTTGAGTAACCTACTGATATGTTTGAGTTTGTCCTGGTATTTACAAGAGGAATACTACAGAGAACCATGGTCCTGTAACAATCCAAAGTTGCCTGTGTACAAGCTAGGTTGGGGCATTATTGTTTAGACTGTTGTAGGGGCCTAACCTAATGACCATGTAACAGGGCATTCACTCAAGTACCTGGGTACAAGGAAGTCTACACCACCAAAAACAGTATGTACATCACATTCATATAGATAGTAATGTGGTACTGACACAATGGTAGGTTTTGTACTTGCAACCAGGCAACCCAGTTCAAAAATAGTATGATATAGGGGATTATGCTATTTACAGTAGATGTTTTGGGTATCAAGTACTAGTGAGACTCAAATAGACTTGGTATCAGTTTCATACGTAGGTCAAATTCACATGGAATACTAGTTCAGAGGTGATTGGTTATCAAGAATTAGAATAAGATAGTTGGCTAAGTATCCTATTAGTGGGTAGAAGGATGTGGATGTTGTGGTAAAAACCAAGAGTTTAATAACATAAAAGATAGATTGATAGTGTTCTCAAACTCATTTATTAACTCATTATATGCTTTAAATAAGTAATTGGGCCTTGACTCAGTGCATTGACCCGTACCAACAGCTAAGGACCGCAGGCAAGTATACCTTGCCTTCCTCTACAGTTTTATTTACATGTATTTTCTTTCATTTTTTTGTCATTTGATTGTTATGGACATGTGCTTTCATGTTATATTCTGTAGAGTTGTTTTTATTGCATATAGCCGTGTTCATGTTTGGCCTTGTATTTCATGCTTGGAGTTCTCACTAGTACCTTGCTTGAGTCGTGTCATAGAACGAGTGCGTGTAGTGAACTGCCATAGCCTTGATTATCATTTTACACAACTAGAGAGTCCACACTCGGGACGAGGGTTGTTTGGTGCACCAGAGAGTCCACACTCGGGACGAGGGTGTTTGTCGTGATCAAATGGTACCAGAGAGTCCACACACGGGACGAGGGTTGACCATTTACACCAGAGAGTCCACCCACGGGACGAGGGTGTCTTGCCGTGAGCTAGCCAGAGAGTCCACACTCGGGACGAGGGTTAGTGCTTAGTTCAAACCTGTGCGTCCACAATCGGGACGAGGGTTTGGTTCTTCCATTGATCTCGTATTTATCGTTCATCCGACAGTTCATTTATTCGTAGTTGTTCTAGTGTTCGTGTTCGTGTTCATAGTCACTTGTCGTGTTCTTGTTTTCTTATTTATTATCTCACGTATGATTAAACTGTTTGATAGGCATGTTTTATGTATCTTGCTAGTCCTCTGAGGACCTGATGATCTCTTCAGGTTTAGCGATTGTATGGAGTTAGTTAGCAGAGCGGGATGGTACAGGATTGCGATGCATGATACAGGTATTTGCTTGTGATATTTCTTTACTATCTTCTCATGCTTCATATTCAGTACCATGATATACTCTGCTTATTTATAGACTCATATCATTCTTGGAGTCTAATCGAACAATATGCTAATAGGCTGCAGACCATGACCCATAATTGTTCATTATTGTTTTACAATATTCATGTGGATTGAGTTATAGTTTAGATTAGACATGATACCCATGACCTTGACAGCTTATACGTACTCGAGTCGGGCTGGAGTCCGCTCGATACGTAGCTGGCTTACTCACGAGCTTGCGTCCGAAAAGCGGGTGCGGGTCGTGACAAATTTTTGTGGTAGCCCATGCAGGTCAGAGCATATCGTACCGGTTACGTAACTGTACTGGTACGAGCCTGCGACCTTGACTAAACCTTAGAAATCTCAATCTACACTGCCTTGAAAACTCTCCTAGAAATTCTCTACATCCTTAAAAATTCCATATTTGCTCTCGATTAAACTCTCTTATTTTTTGTACCGTTGATTCGCGTCCCTTCCTATTTCAGAGTGACGAACGATCGTGCTGTCTAGAATTCATTAGAAATCCTTACATTATACTATAATATTGTATGATTATTGAGTTTTGTTTGTCTATAGATATGAGAGATTATAGATACCATATGTCTTAGATATTTTGGTAGAATTATTAGCCACTAGTTAGAAGATTATATGATTTTAGTGACCTGTGTTTCAAGGGAGTAGTATGACCAAAGGTGGGTAGACGTCCTCGAAATTTCGTAAATACCAAATGGCTAGAGAAGGCCATACAATATTTGTGAGAAATTAAATTTGAGGAGAATAAGGACTTTGAATTTTAAAGAATAGTCATGAATTGGAATTTCGAGGACAAAATTATTTTTAAGGTGGATAGATTTGTAGCTCCTCTTCCCAAAAATTTTTAAAATATTTTTTTATTATTTATTTGATTTAAATGATGGTTTTTAGTTTTTTATAAATAATTATTTAGTTAATTATTACGGTAGATGACTTTAGCCAGTATTGAGTTTTAAAGTACCAGAAGGCTAGGAATCATGGCATGGGTAGTGCAGCGGCGTGCCTTGATCAGTGTATTAGCCATGTCGAGGGAGACCCAGCCATAAGTATGAACTAACTAGGAAAACCAGGCCAAGTTACGACTTAACCTTTCTAGATGTTTAATTATTTATTAATCAAAATATTGACTTGCAGAAGACCTGATTGTACTTAACTAGTCCGAAATAGACTCGAACCGAGCCCAAGCCTGCGAAAGCTTATAGTGAGTCTTAAGACGGCCATGTAGACATTTTATGTGTGTACAAATAATTTTCTTACTTATTTTAGGACTTGACAAATACTTTCTAAATATCTAATAGTTTATTTAAATGTTATTTTAAATAATTGTACGAATTTCTGGAGCCAAATAGATGGTGCGTTCGATGAGTTCACCGAAGTATATTATTGATTTAATTACTGTGTTATTAGGGTTATTATTATTGTTAATGTTAATATTGTGGTTATTAAATAAATAAATTATTTTAATAGTTATTATTATTTTATTCCCTAATATATATATATATTTATATATATATATATATATATATATATATATATATATATATATATATATATATATATATATATATATTATATATATTTTATATATATATATATATTATATATATATATATATAATATATATATATATATATATATATATATATATATATATATATATATATATATATATATATATAATATAATGTGTTTGTATATATAAAAAATGTGTATGTATGGAAGTATTATATGTGTACGTATATATAAATATACATATATATATATATATATATATATATATATATATATATATATATATATATATATATATATGTGTGTGTGTGTGTGTGTGTGTGTGTGTGTGTGTGTGTGTGGTGTATGTATATAAATATATATATATGTATGAAGATATGTATAAGTATTTATGTGCATCCATGTATTTACATACAAATACATATTATATATTTATGTATATATGTGTATATATATATATATATATATATATATATATATATATATATATATATATATATATATATATATAAATATATATATATATATATATATATATATATATATATATATATATATATATAAATATATATATATATATATATATATATATATATATATATATATATATATATATATATATATATAGAAAGGAATAAATGAAAGGAAGCAAAAGAAATCAAAAGAAATAAAAGGAAAATACAAATTTACTAACTAAGCTTGGCCCAGCCAAACCGAGCCGGGCCCAAGCCCATTATCCCGAGCTAGCCCATCTGGGCTATAGCAAACTTGTAGCAGCCAACCCATATACAGGAACTCCCAAAGGGCTCGACCGAGGGATCCAGGCATACCACAGCAAACCCTTCACCCTCTGTTCGGTTGAGCGCAACGTATATAAATACGTATTGAGAGATCGATCGAGAGAAACACCTAACCCTAACGACCACTACGCGTTCACCACCTCCAGCTCCGATGTGGCGTGCCGCCCAGGACCACCGTGCGCGGCCGCACGGATCGCCGGAGGCCGGTCGGACACCAGCGCGCGCACGAGAAATACAGAAACCAACAGCAGTTCGGGAAGCAAAGCTCCAACTTTACAGGTGAGTTTCCTCCTCCTTAGTCGATGGTTTTACTAGCTACGAAATCCTACGGACAGAGGGCTTCATAACCTAATTCGTAGTTTCAAATTTTATGAACTATGCACGAAGAAATCAACCTTCAAAGTTCGAGAAAATAATGTTTTCAAAACTGTAAATTTTCATAAAAACCCTCCGACACCACGTGCGTCCCGCCAAACTGGGTGACATGATCGCAAACCGAAAGCATCGAAAGGTGCGTAGCGGCTTCGTGGTCTTGTGGGCTTTGGCGGAATTCAAATTGGTCGCATGTGCGCGACGAATTTGATGCGTATCCGTCGAAATTCACCGTATCGATCTCTGTGCAAATTACTCAATTACTTTATGCACGCTCGTCAGATCGAGACGAAACTTACGCCAACAGGATCGTATCGATTTTTTTGGTCCTACATGCCAAGTTTGGTCCGATTCTGAGACAGTTGGTAAAATTGCTGTTTTGCGGACCCCACGGTCCGACTCAACGGGTAATTTTGTGCACGGCCCGCCAGAATCCAACTCTGGACATACGGTTGGGTTCGTATCAAAAAACTAGATCCATAGACATGTAGTTTAATGACTTTAGAGACCATTGACTCTAGCACGCTTTTCGGTGCAAAGCGGGTCAAACGGCGGACATTATTTTTGCCCGAAATTACCGTTTTGCCCCTGTGTCCAGAATTGGACTTAAGGACAGGCAATCCTAGCTAATTTGACTATTCTAAGAACATTGGTAATATTTATTTCAGCTTTCGGAGACGGTTGTGATGACTTGGATTTTCTGACTTGTTGATTGGCGATATATTGTTGGTTCTCTGTGCAACCTACAAGCAAGTATACCTTGCCTCCCTCTACAGTTTATTTTCATGCTTATAGTACACCTGCCTTAGTATGTTATCTTGAGTTACCTTAGTTGCTATAGATTTATGGGATACTATGTTTACTAGTTTATTATCTTGTTTGCATATCAGTATTTCATGATTTAATAGTGTAGTTATACCCGGCTTGTTTACGTCATGGATCATGCTAGTGTTGTCCTTACCTGTGTCATGACTGAGTTGTATCGTGTCTTCACTTGTATCTTGACTGAGTCATGTCTGCAAGTATGTGTGAGTGAACTGCTATTCTTTGTCTTTCCCACAACCTGCGAGTCCACACACGGGACGAGGGTTGTCCGTTTGCACCTGCGAGTCCACACACGGGGCGAGGGTGACTTGTCTTGAAACTGACCTGCGAGTCCACAATCGTGGCGAGGGTTAGTGATTAGTTCAAACCTGCGCGTCCACATTCGGGGCGAGGATTTGGTATTCCATTGATCTCTTGTTCTTCCAGCAGTTCATTTATGCATAGTTGATTCCGTGTTCGTGTTCGTAGTTACCTGTCAGTAGCCACGTATCAGTTTTCTGTCTAGTTCCTGTTTATACCCTATATATATTATTACATGATTAAACTGTTAGATAGGCATGTTTTATGTATCTTGCTAGTCCTCTGAGGACATGATGACCTCTTCAGGTTTAGCGATTGTATGGAGTTAGTTAGTAGAGCGGGATGGTACAGGATTGCGATGCATGATACATGTATTTGCTTGTGATATTTCTTACTATCTTCTCGTGCTTTATATTCAGTACCATGATATACTCTGCTTATTTATAGACTCATATCATTCTTGGAGTCTAATCGAACAATATGCTAATGGGCTGCAGACCATGACCTATAATTGTTCATTCCTGTTTTACAATATTCATGTGGATTGAGTTACAATTTTGATTAGACATGATACCCATGACCTTGACAGCTTATACGTACTCGAGTCGGGCTGGAGTCCGCTCGATACGTAGCTGGCTTGCTCACGAGCTCGCGTTCGAAAAGCGGGTGCGGGTCGTGACAGCATTGTCTTGGTCTCTCCTGATAAAATGGTTATATGCCATGCTTATTCCCTCAATAAACCATGTTCCAATAATGTGGCAGAATATAATGCTCTGCTAATTGGTCTCCGAGTATCAAAATAATTGGATATTGAGTTCTTAGAAGCATATGAAGATTCTTAGCTGATTGTCAATCAGGTCAGAAGGACATATGAAGTCAGAAATCTTGACCTCATTCCTTATCATCAAGTGGTAATCGAATTGGCTCTCTTATTCAAAGGGTTCTTCATTGAATTTGTACCATGTTATCAAAATTTGGAAGCTGACGCTCTCACTAGTTTAGCTGCAGACTTAGCAGTTCCAATCAGAAGACAAAATACCATCACTTTGTTGGATCGAGACCTATTCTGTATCAAGAATAATTTGCATATAGAACAGAGTTATGCTACCTAATCTGTAATGCCCTGGTCCTAAAATACGTAGGACTAGGTACATCGACATGCCAGCTGTATACATACGAAGTATACTTCAATGTATGAAAACCTCGTGTGAATACATAAGCTGTAAAATACAGTAAACCAAGAGTAATCTAATCTCATCCATAGAATAAGAGAATAATAATATGAATTAACTATGAAATTTGTTGTTTATACATGTAGTTCGGCGGAGACAAATCCACTACCAACTATCTCAAAAGAAAGAAATATACAAGAAGGAATAGAGGAAATAACAAGGCGAGCCAAGTGCAATCATCTTCGAACGGATGGAGAAGACCACAGCCTCGGCTAGATCACATGCAATATCACAGAAGCACACACCTGAAAAGATAACCAGGTCCTCAGAGGGACATAACAAGATATATAAAGAATATGCCATAATAAACGGAATATATATTATGTCACGAACCAAAATAAGTGACAAGACAACAATAAGGTAATCTAACCGTACTACTGTGTTCATGCAGTTAAGAACAAACCTCCAACGCATGGGCACTCTGGCTCAGTAGCAGTAATCTCAGGTATGGCCCCATCAGGATACCAGGGAGCTCAAAGCAAAACATTCATCGAATGTCAGAGGCCAGCAGTAAGTCATTATCAGGATCCAGGACCGTATCTCCCGCGGAGATAACCGACAATAGGGAAGTGCATACTTGGCCCATACGTTAAGGAACTGTTCTTCCCACCCAATGCCTAACAGAGTCACATCCATGACTCATATACCTCTACTAACTGCTAAGTCTCCTAACATGCCTCCATTAGCAGTTAGCCCTAACGCATGCGCATGGGGGATCAACCCACATGCAAGAACCTCTACACGCTACTCATCTCACACATCCTCATGGTACAACTGTGTCAAGGTATATGCAATACACTACAAACGGTAGTCTCTTAACTCTAAGTCTACATGCAATCAAAGGATAATAATAAAGTATATCTAGTATCACTGAGCAGACAGTAAATCAAGAACGGTAACAACTGGAAATAAATGAACAGTGATATGTAATAAAATGCAAACTGAATATAAACAGTATAATGGCAAGGTATCTTGCCTGAGGTTATGTGCAAAAGAGAATAACCCAGTAGCTCGAACCGGCAATTAAACAAAGCAAGAAAAGCCAAATCCCGCAGATGACTCCGGATGCTGCAACAAACATCACGAACGAGTTTAGAATAAAATATATACCTAGGAAATGCCTGTCCAAAAGTTAAATTCTGGAACAGGGGCAAAATCATAATTTTGGGTCAAAACGATGTCCGTCGTTGGACCCGTTTTGCACCAAAATGCGTGCCAATATCTACGGTCGCTAAAGTCGTCAAAATATATGTCTATAGATTTATTTTGATGAGATGAACCCAACGGTATGTCCAATTTTGGATTCCGATGAGCCGTGCACAAAATCGTCCGTTGGAGCGGGTCACGGACTCGCCAAAATAGCGTTCCGATCAACCTTCTCAGAATCATACCAAACTTGGCATACATGACCAAAAATATGATACGGTCCTGCTGGCATAAGTTTTGTCTCGATTTGACGAATGTGCACAAAGTAATTGAAAAATTTGCAAATAGGCCGATACGGTGAATTTCGACGGATACGCATCAAATTCGTCGCGCACACGCGGCCAATTTGAATTCCGTCAAATACCACACGTCTGCGAAGTCGATACGTACCTTTCGATGCTTTCGGTTCATGACCACGTCGTCCGGTTTGGCGGGACGTACGTCGTGTCGGGGAATTTTTATTGAAATTGTATTTACGGAAAACTATTTTTCTCGGGTTTTTCAACAGAATTTTTAGCAGGAATTCGATAATAAACTAGTAGAAAATTTTACACATTGTGAAGGTGAATCGTTTGGCGTGGAGGAAGAAAAGCAGCCGGGAAGATGGTACCTGGGTTCAGACTTCTACAGCTGTTGTTGCTGCTCTGTTTGATGCTACGGCTGCTGTTGCCTCTGCCTCCAACGTTGCACGGCAGGCCGGTGGGTCCAGGCAACGCGCAGGTGGCCGAGGACAAGCACACAGTCCAGGGAAGTGTCGGGGTTCGTCCAAGGGTGGCGGGGCTCCGTAGGAGTATTTTTTGTGTTTTATATTCTCAAACCGAGGTTTACATATATATATATATCAATCCATTAAATTCGAGTTTCTAAACAGATTCAAACTCGATTTGAAAAGATTTCTTGCAAATCTTGGAAGAATCTGATAACGAATAGATAGGAATTGGTTTCATCCTATTTGGATGTGTAGAGGATTTAAACCGAATTTAAAGAAAAAAAAACTCGTATTTGAATACAGGGGAGGGGTCAGGTTCAGTCCCCTTTGGGGATGATGAACAGTAACCTCTTTTCTTTTTTTCTTTTTTTTCTATTTGTTTATATATATAATATATATATATATATATATATATATATATATATTATATATATATAGATATATATATATATATATATATATATATATATATCCAATAAAATCTCCGTAAATCCTAATAAAATTCTTAATCTTATCTATCCAAACATTTAATGCAATTAAACATAGGTACATATATACTTACATTCTTTTTGACAATAAAAAAATTTAAAAAACCCGATAATAGTAACTTAAGAATAATAATATGTTATTTAATCATAACAAAAATAACATTAATAATAATAAAATATTAGAATAATCAAATGGTGGCTTTGGTGGACTTATACCACACACACCCTTATCCGGGTCCAAAAAATTGTACAATGTGTTGCACAATGTTATTTAATAATAAAATACCAATAATAGTACAAAAAATTAAATAATTTGAAATTGTACATAAAATTCTAAATAATTTAGAAAATATTTCTACATATATAAAATATGCCTACAAGGCCACATTTGGTCACACTACATGTTTACATGGGCTTAAATTTGGTTCGGGCCCAGTTCGGACTATATTGGACAAACCGGGTCATCTAAAAATTAATATATAAAATAATATTTAATTAAAATAATTTAAATTAGTTAATGCACAATTTGGTCTGGTTTTCCTAGTTTGGACAAAACAATGGCTAGGCCTCCCTAGTATGGCTAATATACTAGTCAAGGCACACTGTTATTATTTTCATGCTAAAAGTCATGGTCGTCTAGTGCTCCAAAACTCAACAATGGCTAAGGTCATTTTTAATAATTAATAAAAACTATAATTTATATAAATTCATTTTAAAGTCTAATAAAATAATAAAAACAATAATTTTAAAAAATAGGGATTTTACATCCTATCCAACTTACAAGAATTTCGTCCTCGAAATTTAGGATTAATAGGGTAGATAGGGTTGAGGGATAGGAAGAGTTCGTCAATGCCAAAATACAATTAAATTTTGGAGGAGGCGATAAAATGACGTTCAACACCACCATGCAATAGAAAATTGTGGAGTCGATATATATAAAAATATATCATGGTTATGGAATTCAAATAAGGATTGCTAGTGAAGGTAACAAAATTTTGAATATCCAATTTTAGAGAACAGTAAGGAATTGAGTAGACCAAAGAGAATAAATTACACATTTAGGAAATGTGGTCCCTTAAGGGAGAACTGGATACTAATCGTCTTAGTCGAGGGTTTGATTAAGTGATGATTAGAATCACTCTTGTGCGTTCAAGTGGGATTAGAAGGGCACAATAAAAATTTCTAGGATTGGAGAGAAGTGGAGTTTAAGGTGAGGAATAGCCACATGAGTTGGCCGGTGGCTATCTAAATTTGTGTTGAAATAACTGATAGGAAAACTAAAAGTGATATCTTATATCTATCTATCATGTACAGTGTCTGGTCTTTCTAATATAAGTAAAGTAAAAACAATAAAGAGTTCAAGGACGAGGCTATCGAGTACGAGTATAGGGTTCATAGGCGACGAAAATAATTCAAATGAGATTTGTCAATGCTGTCGCGGATGAGACTCTAAAGCAAGTTTAACTATGTCTCCATCCACGTAGAATAATTCATGAAAAGCGAACCAAAGTGCAATAGGTTGATCAGACCATCATGCACCGATTCTGATTAGACAATATGTTAGTGGGTGCACCCAATAAAATATGTCATGATCAAGCTTGATAATGAAATAAGCTTGCAAACTGAAGCTATGTTAGCAGCATGAGATAGTCAAAATATGAGCAAGGGAGGTACTGATGAAGAAAACTTTAAATAGTCCAAGATCTTTTAAAATCAAGTCTGCCCGAAGTTTAGGCCTATACAGTTGTCCTAGTTTTCTTTACTTACGGTTTGGTTGTCTAGATAAGGTAAGGTCCTCTAAATTTTAGTCTAAGTGAACTCATCACTAGGGTCATAAGGACAAAGGGTTTGTTAGGTCGTCATGTATTCTACCCCCAACTTACAAGAGTTAAACTAGTGGTGTGATGGGACAATGGGTCAAGCAATCAAGATAAAGCCCAAAATTAAGCATTTACGTTATTAAGTAAAACAAAATCACATATCGGTCGAAAGAATTGAGTCGAGATGGAATCCCTATCCGTGGTCAAAAATATATCGGTATCATGGTAAAGGTTATAGGTTAGCCATTTTGATCAGAAGGTCATATCATAAAAATAGTGTACAAGAAGACGAGTTCTAGTGGGACATGATATATCTACATGAAGGTGGGCTTGTCTAGGTCTTACATATGAAATTTATTGGGAGGAAAAGTTTAGTATTGTACTCCAAATATCCAAGTCACGGTAAGGGACACCAAAAGATCTAAAATAGAAAGTGGGAGTTCACGAGGTGATAATTAATGCACAAAAATAAAGAAAATCAAGTTAAAGCATGAAATAAAATTAATTAAAGAATCCAGAAAAAATAATAAGTTAGAGGCACAATTCTAGTGAGAAGATAGTCTTCTAGATGAATACAGTCAAGGAACCATTAAATTATTATTCAAATGCAAATGGGTTAGAAGGTCGTAATTAAAAGATCTAGAATTGGAAGAAGGTCGAGTAAGTCGAGGTAGAAATACAATCACATAGCTGGGTAGAAGACTAACAACACTTGTGTATATACTACTATCATGGTCATAAGTGACATGGCAATTAGTGTGGAATACTTCTAACTCATTAGGGCTACCTTTGTGGTCTACCTTTAATATTTTAACTCGTGTTTCCTCGAACAATTTCTGAATAAATATAAAAAAAATTTAACCACCAAAATTTGTACTCACTCCAAGCCGTTCAAATTTATCATAAAAAAATTTATATCACTATCATAAATCTCAAAGCAAATTGTTGTCATGTTACTACTGACTTTTTCCAAAATTAGCGTTTAAATTCAACTATTTAACTCAAGAGTTCATAATTTACGAATCCATAAAAATTTCACAATAAATCAAAAATTTAACACTCTAAAATTTTCAAATAACTCATAATAAAACTCTTAGCATATTAAAAGCAATCTCAAAAATTAAGCTCAATGCTCTCATCAATTTTAACTTCTATTCATGCTAAGTTATTCCAACAAAATCACAACTTTTAAATGGTAACTTCCTTTAACCAATCAAAATAACTTTCCATCACATCCTTCAAAATTATCCTAAATTTTTTAATATTAGCAATTCCGTATTAAAATTAATTTTCAAATAATCTTATAAGTCAAAATCTTTTTTTACCAAAAATCTAAATAGATTTGTAAATCCTCAATCATAGGACATCATTTAAAATAAAAATTTCTCAAAAATCTTTTTCATAACTTTCAAATATTTTAAACCAAAATTCATCGTCATTACTTCCACTTAAATGTCAAAATTTACTAAACACGAAAATCGCAAGTTGTACAACTCAAATTTAAATAATTTCTATGGCCATTTTTAAAGGCTAAGATCATTTTCAAACCAAATTTATAACTGTTCAAAGGTGTATAACTATAATACAATAAATCATAAAAAATCAAATAAAATTTATATTTGTTCAAAGATGTGTATCTATCACCCAAAACTCATAAATATCACAACTCGAAATGCAAATCAATTTTATACTTGTGCAAAGATGTATAGCTATAGCCCAATAATTCATAAATATCAAATCTCAAAAAGCCAATCAATATCTTAAATCAAGGGTATAAAGATTCTAGCTATTTTTTTTCCTTCCTACAGTATCAATCCTAGGGTGTTTATTATTTAGAAATCTCAAGATTAAAACTTTCCGTGGTAATATCCTACTTTACCAATTACTAATTATTAAATCACACTAAAAAGCCTTTTTAACTCAATTAGAGTCTTGAATGTATTCCAATTGCTAATATAACCATTCTAGCCATGTGTTTGACCTATGAGCATATACTAGTGTAGTCATCTTCCTAGTTGACACTAAGCACAAAAATAAGAATCAACGGTAGAAAGAAATCAAGCAAGGTGCAACTCAAGGGAGTCGAATGAGAGTTCAGAATTTGAAGCCAAGGGAAGAGGTCAAGTTGTATGGATGAGATTTCTAGATTCTAATCCTATGTTGCAGGCTCACATCGGTACAGTAACGTAACCGAAGTGACAAACTTGACTTGCATGGGTCACCACAAAAATATGTAACGCCCAGTCCCAAAATACGTAGGACTAGGTACATCGACATGCCAGCTGTATACATACGAAGTATACTCCAATGTATAGAAACCTCGTATGAATACATAAGCTGTAAAATACAGTAAACCAAGAGTATTCTAATCTCATCCACAAAATAAGAGAATAATAATATAAATCAACTATGAAATTTGTTGTTTATACATGTAGTTGGGCGGAGACAAATCCACTACCTACTATCTCAAAAGAAAGAAATATACAAGAAGGAATAGAGGAAATAACAAGACGAACCAAGTACAATCATCTTCGAAAGGATGGAGAAGATCACAGCCTCGGCTAGA
Organism: Iris pallida; assembly: GCA_029216955.1. Classification (NCBI taxonomy): domain Eukaryota; kingdom Viridiplantae; phylum Streptophyta; class Magnoliopsida; order Asparagales; family Iridaceae; genus Iris; species Iris pallida. The sequence continues at coordinate 922,446 of JANAVB010008600.1, read as the reverse complement.
ACACCTGCAATATCATAGAAGCACACACCTGGAAAGATAACCAGGTCCTCAGAGGGATGTAACAAGATACATAAAGAACATGCCATAATAAACTGAATATATATCATGTCACAAACCAAAATAAGTGACAAGACAACAATAAGGTAATCTAACCGTACTACTGTGTTCATGCAGTTAATAACAAACCTCCAACGCATGGGCACTCTGGCTCAGTAGCAGTAATCTCAGGTATGGCTCCATCAGGATACCAGGGACCTCAAAGCATAACATTCATCGAATGTCAGAGGCCAGCAGTAAATCAATATCAGGATCCCGGACCGTATCTTCCGCGGAGATAACCGGCAATAGGGAAGTGTATACTTGGCCCATACGTTAAAGAACTGTTCTTCCCACCGAATGCCTAACAGAGTCACATCCATGACTCATATACCTCTACTAACTGCTAAGTCTCATAACATGCCTCTATTAGCAGTTAGCCCTAACGCATGCGCATGGGGGATCAGCCCACACGCAAGAACCTCTACCTGCTACTCATCTCACACATCCTCGTGGTACAACTGTGTTAAGGTATATGTAATACACTACAAACGGTAGTCTCTTAACTCTAAGTCCACATGCAATCAAAGGATAATAACAAAGTATATCTAATATCACTAAGCAGACAGTAAATCAAGAATAGTAAGAACTGGAAATAAATGAACAGTGATATGTAATAAAATGCAAACTGAATATAAACAGTATAATGGCAAGGTATCTTGCCTGAGGTTATGTGCAAAAGAGAATAATCTAGTAGCTCGAACCGACAATTAAACAAAGCAAGAAAAGCTAAATCCCGCAGATGACTCCGGATGCTGCAACAAACATCATGAACGAGTTTGGAATAAAATATATACCTAGAAAATGCCTGTCCAAAAGTTAAATTCTGGAACAGGGGCAAAATCATAATTTTGGGTCAAAACGATGTCCGCCGTTGGACCCGTTTTGCACCAAAATGTGTGCCAATATCTACGGTCGTAAAAGTCGTTAAACTACATGTCTACAGATTTATTTTGATGAGACGAACCCAACGGTATGTCCAATTTTGAATTTCGATGAGCCGTACACAAAATCGTCCGTTGGAGCGGGTCGCGGGTCCGCCAAAATAGCGTTCTGATCAACCTTCTCAGAATCGGACCAAACTTGGCATACACGACCAAAAATATGATACGGTCCTGCTGGCATAAGTTTCGTATCGATTTGACGAACGTGCACAAAGTAATTAAAAATTTTGCAAATAGGCCGATACGGTGAATTTCGACGGATACACATCAAATTCGTCGCGCACACGTGGCCAATTTGAATTCCATCAAATTCCACACGTCCGCGAAGTCGATACGCACCTTTTGATGCTTTCGGTTCGCGACCACGTCGTCCGGTTTGGCAGGACGTACGTCGTATCGGGGAGTTTTTATTGAAATTGTATTTACGGAAAACTGTTTTTCTCGGGGTTTTCAACAGAATTTTTAGCAGGAATTCGATAATCAACTGGTAGAAAATTTTACACGTTGTGAAGGTGGTTATATAGGCTACAAGTCTATTCAGTTATATTTCTAAAACGATCAGTATTTGGCTCATAATCCGTCTTCCAATACTGGTCTCAGGAACTACAACTGTGGTTGGCTAATTATATAAAATCCTGATTTCTCATGATTTCACAAGGATTTCTCTTGTAATCCAATAAAAATTTGCAAAAACTAATTAAGCGGGGTTGGAGAGGGTCAGGTTGTCTACGCATAGGATAAACTGGTTCGAAGAATCGTTTGGCGTAGAGGAAGAAAGGCAGCCGGGAAGATGGTACCTGGGGTCGAACTTCTGCAGCTGCTGTTACTGCTCTGTTTGATGCTATGGCTGTTGTTGCCTCTGCCTCCGACGTTACGCGACAGACCGGTGGGTCCAGGCGACGCGCAGGTGTCCGGGGACATGCGCACAGTCCAGGGAAGTGTCGGGGTTCGTCCAAGAGTGGCGGGGCTCTGTAGGAGGTTTTTTGTGTGTTTTATATTCTCAAACCGAGGTTTACATATATATATATATATATATATATATATATATATATATATATATAGATATATATATATATATATCAATCCATTAAATTCGAGTTTCTAAACAGATTCAAACTCGATTTGAAAAGATTTCTTGCAAATCTTGGAAGAATCTGATAGGGAATAGATAGGAATTGGTTTCATCCTATTTGGATGTGTAGAGGATTTAAACCGAATTTTTAAAAAAAAAACTCGTATTTGAATACAGGGGAGGGGTCGGGTTAAGTCCCCTTTGGGGATGATGAACAGTAACCTCTTTTTTTCCATTTGTTATATATATATATATATATATATATATATATATATATCTATATATATATATATATATATATATATATATATATATTAAATAAAATTATATATATATATATATATATATATATATATATATATATATATATATATATATATATAAAATATATATATATATATATATCCAATAAAATCTTCGTAAATTCTAATAAAATTCTTAATCTTATATATATATATATATATATATATATATATATATATATATATATATATATATAATTTTATTTAATATATATATATATATATATATATATATATATATATATATATATATATATATATATATATATATATATATATATATATATAAATATTTATATATATATATATATATATATTAAATAAAATTATATATATATATATATATATATATATATATATATATATATATATATATATATATATATATATATATATATATATATATATATATATATATATATATATATCCAATAAAATCTTCGTAAATTCTAATAAAATTCTTAATCTTATCTATCCAAACATTTAATGCATTTGAATATAGGTACATATATACTTAAATTCATTTTGACAATAAAAAAATTTAAAAAACCCGATAATAGTAACTTAAGAATAATAAATATGTTTATTTAATCATAACAAAAATAACATTAATAATTATAAAATATTAGAATAATCAAATGGTGGCTTTGGTGGACTTATACCACACACACCCTTATCCGGGTCCAAAAAATTGTACAAAGTGTTGCACAATGTTATTTAATAATAAAATACCAATAATAGTTCAAAAAATTAAATAATTTAAAATTGTACATAAAATTCTAAAATAATTTAGAAAATATTTCAACATATATAAAATATGCCTACATGGCCACATTTGGTCACACTACATGTTTACATGGGCTTAAATTTGGTTCGGGCCCAGTTCGGGCTATATCGGACAAACCGGGTCATCTAAAAATCAATATATAAAATAATATTTAATTAAAATAATTTAAATTAGTTAATGCACAACTTGGCCTGGTTTTTCTAGTTTGGACAAAACTATAGCTAGGCCTCCCATGGCCTGGCTAATATACTAGTCACGGCACACTGCTATTATTTTCGTGCTAAAAGTCATGGTCGTCTAGTGCTCCAAAACTCAACAATGGCTAAGGTCATTTTTAATAATTAATAAAAACTATAATTTATATAAATTCATTTTAAAGTCTAATAAAATAATAAAATAATAATTTTAAAAAATAGGGATTTTACAGAATCTAATTCTCAGCAAAAGGATTGGAGAAGTCCATTTATTGATTATGCGGTTTATGGAATTTTACCTGAAGACCCAAAAGAAGCTGCATAAATCAAAAAACGATCATTTCGATTTTACTATGATACTTCTATGCACATGTTGCATCGTCGTTCTTATGACGGGATTTTACTGCATTGTCTCTCTGAAAGCGAAGCAAAGCAAACTCTTCGTGAAGCTCATGATGGAGTTTGCGGTGCACATCAACCAGGTCCAAAGTTACAGGACCATATTCGAAGAATGGGTTATTATTGGCCTTCTATGATAGCATACGTTGTGGATTATGCCAGACAGTGTAAAGCATGTCAATTTTATGCTGATTTTATTCATCAACCCTCTGAATTTTTACATCCTACAGCAGCTTCTTGGCCTTTCGAAGCTTGGGGTATGGATATTATTGGTCCAATTAATCCCCCTTATGTAAAAGGACATCGGTTTATTCTCGCTATAACTGATTATTTTTTTTAAATGGGCGGAAGCAGTTCCTCTTGTCGAAGTAAAAATGTTTAATCTGGTTAACTTCATCAAATATCATATTATTTATCGTTTTGTAATTTCTCGAAGGTTAATCCATGATAACGGACCATAATTTGCAAGTCAGGCATTTTATCGATTTTATGACAAGAATCGGATCCAGAACTTATCTTCTACAGCTTACAATCCAGTTGCTAATGGTTTAACAGAAGCTTTCAACAAAACAATTATCAAACTTCTCAAAAACTTTGTCTCTTCTAATAAACGTGATTGGAACGAGAAACTTGGAGAATGTTTATGGGCTTATCGAACAACAGTCCGAACTCCAACTGGTTTTATACCATTTTCGTTGGTTTACGGATGTGAAGCTGTTCTTCCTCTGGAAATCCAGATACCATCTCTTAGAATAGCCATTGCTAATGAGCTAATTACGGAGAATAATGACCGCTCAAGACTCCAAGAACTTGAAGGTTTGGATGAGAAGCGTCTTCAAGCACAACAACACATTGAGCTGTATCAAACCCGCATATCTCGAGCTTTCAATCACAAAGTTAAAGAGAGGGTATTTAAAGTAGAAGAGCTAGTTCTAGCTGTCCGAAGACCTGTGGTTATGACTCATAAAAGTAAAGGCAAATTCTATGCTAAATGGGAAGGTTCTTATGTAGTCGAAACCGTATTCTCCAATGGTGCTTATAGGTTATCTAAACCTAATGGAGATTTGCTCATGATGCCTATTAACGATAAATTCTTGAAGAAATACTACGTTTGAATTTCTTCTTCATTGCCCAGCTACCAAGGTTTGTTTAAGCTGATTATTTAGTTTCTTAAAAGAGAATTTTGATTTTTTGTCTTACCAGCTGATTTCAGAAAGAAAAAGATTTATTATTTATCATGTCTTCATTACCTCTGAATAAATATTAAATCTACTTCTTTTCATTATTATCTATCATGTCTATATTACCTCTGAATAGATATTAATCTAATTTTCTTTGAGTCATTACGATCTATTATGTTCATATTACCTCTGATAGTATTTATACTCTAGAAAGAAAACAAGATTTATTATCTATCATGTCCACATTACCTCTGGATAGATACTACTTTGTTGAGTTTGGAAGACTTATCATATCCATATATTACCTTGATAATTATTTTCTATCTCACACATATTCTAAAATATATTTCATGATTGGAAATAGTATATCAGCAAAATAAAGGAAATGATAGAAAATAAAAACTCTTTATTAAATACAAAAATTTCTAAGGTGGAGTAGACAGATCATCAATCATTTTCTGTGGTTCTGTCAAACGTTTGTCGCGAGAACCCAATGCAGTTGTATATGCTATGGTTCTTCGAGCTTCCGCAGTACAGAGGTGGGAGAGTTCGGCAAAGGAAGCTATCATTTTGTCTTTGGCTTCTTCAAGGGTTTTGGTAGTTGATTCAGAACCAAAGATCTGTTCTTCCAAAATAGAGCTTTGCCTCAAATATTGGTCCCTATCTGCCGTCATCCGGTTCTGCTTGTTACGCCCCAGAAGCAGAATACTGGAGAGCGGGGGGCAGACACAGCCAACTACGTATATTGAAATGGAAACCACCTCGATATACGATCACGGCTGTCTAGAAATATGAGGGTTTACTACAAGCCAACTGTCTCTTATGGTCATGAACAAGCCTAGTGTCTCAATCACAAGCAAGTAGTAAGGTCGCAAGATGTATGATCATTAAATATACAATAAAAGGCGTCCCAAATATTACATATCAGCTGATCATGAAGCTAGTCGTACAAAATGCTAGGACTAGCAAGAGTTAAGTCATACATGATCAACCCTAGGATTTGTTAATCATGTTTACAGCCCGTAGGCAGACAGTAAGTAAAAGTGCATCGAGCTAACAGGTGCTCGTCGGCTAAGCCTCAAAAGAATAACTTTACAATAGAGTGAGCGAAACAAAATAGAAAACCCACTCGTAGCCCGGGTTCCTTCTAGTTGTCACCATTGGGCTGGAAGCTTGGTAGATCCTCGGGAGCTGCTCCAAAATCTGGCCACACAAAACCAGCTGGGTCAACCCCAGAAAGAGCAAGTGCCACAAGGGGCCACGAAATAAGAACAAAAGCCAGCAATCAGCACAGAAAATCTAATATTAAAACTAAAATTTATAAAAACATGTCGGGATGATATACGACGAGATAACCATGGAACTATTCCGATAGCCAGGTTACAACCCGTAACCCAAACAAGGACCGGGGTTGTAACCCTTCATCTGAACAGAGCTTGGTTTCCCACCATTTATCGGCCAGATAAGTAATGCAAGTAATCAAGACAGGAAGCAATCTTGCATGGGATCAAGACATGACTAGACTGGTTATACCTCATTCAATCAATCACGGCCAAGCAGATCCTACGGCTTACTACTTTAACTAACTTGGGTTATCACAGACCTAATTACTAACAAGATGCAGTGAGATTGTTCCACAGCCACAAGCCCTGCAGACCATCCAGGTTACCCAGGTCGAAAATTAGGGGTTAAATTCAGGTGGGTACATCGTCCGGGAGACAAATATACCCTTAGGTGACTTAGAGGGTGCAACATGCGACGGTGTGCTGGAAATGTGCCCTACTCGACGGCATGCTACAGATCCCAAGAGCGCCCAGGTAACGGGATTGCCCGTAGCTGTGTCATCTCTTCATGACTAATGTGTTATTCTAGTTATTAACCTTAATCCATTTTAGTAGGTACTCCTGACCGTGGTACTCAAGAGTCCCATCCTAGACATGATGCAAGACAGGACAAGTGGATTTAACAAGCAAGCAAGAAGAATTACCCACGTTGTCAAGGCAGGTCAAGTTAAGTTATCAAGTCAAGTCAAGTCAGAAGTGCGCCGCCACGGGCCACTATCAAGTTATCAAGATAAATCATGTCAGGGAACTTGTTGGGAGTGCTCCACTACGGGTCTCTATCGTGTTATGCTAGATCCTTGTCATACCATGCCATGTACAATAGTCATTCCAAACATACTAAGCAAAATCAAGTTCATGACAAAAGGCGTAAGGATATAAAATGGGCGTAAAATATCTAATAAAATATCAATATTCAGGGCTATAGAAGAGCCAAGATTTAAAGAAATAAGACCAAAACTCCAAGAGCCAATGGGTTAAGCAAGGGGGTCAGGGGAGCAGCGTACGAAAAGTCACGTACGCTGAGGGGGCTGCATACGTGAAAAGTCACGCACGCTGAGGGAGCAGCGTAGATGAAAAGTCACGTACGTTCAAGGGAGCAGTATGCGTAAAAAGTCACGCATGCTGAAGGGAGCAGTGTGGTGAAAAGTCACGCACGCTGAGAGAGCAGCGTAGGTGAAAAGTCACGTACGCTACAGAGAGCAGTGTAGGTGAAAAGTCACGCACGCTACAGAGAGCAGCGTAGGTGAAAAGTCACGCACACTCAAGGGAGCGGTGTGCATGAAAAGTCACGCACGCTCAAGAGAGCAGTATGCGTGAAAAGTCACGCACGCTGAGGGAGCAGTGTGGTAAAAAGTCACGCACGCTCAAGGGAGCAGTGTGCATGAAAAGTCACGCACGCTCAAGGGAGCAGTGTGCGTGAAAAGTCACGCACGCTGAGGGAGCAGTATGCGTGAAAAGTCACGCACGCTCAAGGGAGCAGTGTGCGTGAAAAGTCACGCACGCTCAAGGGAGCAGTGTGCGTGAAAAGTCACGCACACTCAAGGAGACACGCTTCCAACAGGAAGCGTAGCTCAGGGTGCGTAAGCTAAATAGCTCTGCACACTGCTCACTGTCTACTCCAAACAGCAAGAACACCATGGATGAACCCAAGGCTTCAAAGCATCATAACTTGGCCATCCGAACTCCAAATCCAGATTTTCAAAGTTCCAACTTGGGTAGAATTGGATGCTCTTCCACATGGAAACATCAAAACTCATAAAAATCCAACTTAAAGAGATCAAACCATGCAAAATCTGAAAATAGAAATAACTTAGATCTAGAGCAAAGGAGACTTCAAATCACAAAATACCAAGTTCTAATGTTGATCACCATGTCCTAATCTAGCAAATGAACCAACAAAATAGGGCTCTCATGAAGTGGCAAGGTGCACTTGCCTAGGGTTAGGAGAGTTGTGGAGGAAGGAGAAGAAGAAGAAGAAAGAAATTAATGGTGGAAGTTATGAGGAGAGAGAGTGGTAGGTGGGGGTTATAAAGAGGGAGAGTTGTGGTGGGTTGAGGGGTAGCATAGGTTAAGGTGATCCAATACCAAATAAACCAAACCAAACCAACCCGAACCCAATTAAAACCGAGCTATGCCAAAAACCCAAAATATGAGAAATACCAAAATTCTACCAGTTGAGAAAAATAAAAAATATATGTCAAAATCCAGATACGAGTATAAATACGAAATACAGGAAATATGGGAAATGAGGGCGACAACTCTACCCACCTTAAAAGAATTCCGTCCTCGAAATTTAATCAAGGAGCTAGAGATTGTCACGACAAGCTACACTAAGCACATGCAAGTTACACTAAGCAGTTCAATCATGCAATCATACAATGCAAGCAAGGAAAGGAAAACGTAAGGCATAAGAAAGACATTATACCTCACGAGTCAAACAGGTAGGGATATCGCGATCGGATGTCGTCCTCACGCTCCCACGTTGACTCACCTAGAAAGTGATGACCCCAAGCAACACTGACTAATTTAATAGTCTTGTTCTTGAGTATCTTTTTCCTCCGGTCCAAAATAGACACGGGCCTCTCCTCATACGAAAGGTTGGTACCAACAACCAATTCCGAATGGTCTAGGATGTGGCTCGGGTCCGGAATATACCGTCGTAATTGGGACACATGGAATACATCATGCACCTCTCTTACCGATGGCGAAAGAGGGAGACGATAGGATACATCTCCTACTCGCTCTAGAATATCGAACGGCCCTATATACCTAGGACTAAGCTTTTCCCGTATGCCAAAGCGAATGACGCCGCGGTTAGGCGAGATCCTAAGGAATACATGGTCGCCGACAGCAAATTCTAAGGGACGCCGATGAGCATCGGCCCAATGGCGCTGGCGGTCCTGGGCAACTCGGAGGTGATCTCTGACCTTCCTGACCACTTCAACCGTCTGGAAAATCAATTCGGGTCCGAGCATCTGCCTCTCCCCGACATCGTCCCATGCTAGCGGGGATCTACACTTCCTGCCATAAAGAGCCTCGAAAGGTGCCATCTGGATACTGGCCTGATAACTGTTGTTGTACAAGAATTCCACCAAGTGCATATGATTCTCCCATGAACCACCGAAGTCAAGGGTACAGAATCTCAATATATCTTCAAGGGTCTGGATTGTGCGCTCTGATTGTCCATCCGTCTGCGGGTGATAAGCTGAGCTGAATTGAAGGCGAGTCCCCAAACTCTTCTGCAAGCTGCGCCAAAAGTGTGATGTGAATCTTGAATCTCTGTCCGAGGTGAAGCTGACTGGCACACCGTGAAGCCTGACGATCTGCCCGAGGTATATCTCTGCTAGCTGTGCCGTCGACTGTCCAACTCTGAATGGGAGAAAGTGTGCCACCTTGGTAAGCCTGTCCATAATTACCCAAACAGCATCTCTGCCGGCCGGAGATCTGGGCAATCTGGTCACGAAATCCATGGTTATATGTTCCTATTTCCATTCTGGGATCGGTAAGGGTTGAAGAAGTCCAGCGGGCCTCTGATGTTCAGCTTTAACCTGTTGGCAAACCAAACACCGAGAGACAAACCGGGCTATCTCCCTCTTCATGCCATTCCACCAGAAGTGCTGACGAATATCACGGTACATCTTCGTACCACCCGGATGAATAGAATATTGTGAACTGTGGGCTTCTGCCATGACTTCCTGTCTGATATCTCCACTGGGTACACAAAGACGAGTGTCGTACCAAAGTGTACTGTCTTCATGGATACATAACTCTGGCCTTCTTTCTGCTTCACACTCTGCTCTGAGTCGCTGGATCTTATAATCTGTTGACTGCACCACCCGGATTCTCTCAATTATGCTGGACTGAACCTGTAAACTGGCCATCAATGCCACACTGGTAGGAAGAACCACTTTAATTCCCATCTTCTGAAGATCTGCCAATAATTCTGGTTGCGCCGTCAAGAGATAAACTCCGGCTCTCCTGCTCAATGCATCTGCTACAACGTTGGCCTTCCCGAGATGATACTGCAAATCCACATCATAATCCACCAATAGCTCGAGCCATCTTCTCTGCCGCATATTAAGGTCCTTCTGGGTGAAAACATACTTCAGGCTCTTATGATCAGTAAAGATCTCCACTCTATCTCCGTACAAGTAGTGTCTCCACAACTTTAAAGCAAACACTACCGCCGCCAATTCCAAGTCGTGGGTCGGGTAATTCTTCTCATGATCACGTAGTTGACGTGACGCATAAGATATTACCTTCCCATGCTGCATCAAGACACACCTCAATCCTCTGCCTGAAGCGTCGCAATAAACTGTGAATCCTCCGGTCCCATCTGGAAGGGTGAGAATGGGAGCCATTATCAAACCTCGCTTCAACTTCTCAAATGATTTCTGACACTCTGCTGTCCAAACAAATGGCACATCCTTGCGGGTCAACTGGGTCATCGGTGCTGAAATCCTTGTGAAATCTGAAACGAACCACCGGTAGTAGCCGGCCAATCCAAGGAAGCTGTGAACCTCTGCCACTGAGCTGGGTACCGGCCAAGACTCAATAGCCACAATCTTCTGGGGATCCACTTCCACTCCTCCTCGAGTAATGATGTGACCCAAGTACAAAATGCGATCGAGCCAGAACTCGCATTTACTAAACTTGGCATACAACTAATGCTCCCTAAGCGTCTGAAGGACGACTCTGAGATGCTGCTCATGCTCTGCTTCACTCTTACTGTAGACCAGGATGTCATATAGGAACACGATCATGAACTGATCCAAGTAAGGCATAAAAATGTGATTCATGAGGTCCATGAATACAGCTGGCGCATTGGTCGCTCCAAAGGGCATAACAAGGAACTTCCAATATCCATACCTCGATCTGAATGCTGTCTTCGGGATGTCCTGTTCTCTGACTCTGTTCTGGTGGTATCCTGACCGCAAGTCGATCTTCGAGAACACTGAAGCCCCTCTGAGCTGATCAAACAAGTCATCTATCCTCGGAAGAGGGTATCTGTTCTTGATTGTCACCGAATTCAAGGTACGATAATCAACACATAGCCTGGACGTACCATCCTTCTTTTTCACAAGAAGCATCGGGGCTCCCCAAGGCGATCCACTTGCACGGATGAATCCCTTGGTCCTCAGTTCTTCAATCATCTTGTATAAAATCTCCAATTCTGAAGGCGCCATTCTGTAGACTCGCTCTGATACTGGTACTGTCCTGGGAATCAAGTCTATAGTGAACTCAATCTCCCGCTCTGGTGGCATCCCTGGAAGCTCCTCTGGGAAAACATCTGGAAACTCTTCAACTATCCGGGGTAACTGCACTGATGCTACTGCCATCCGCAATGCTGGGGAAGATGGCTCCACTGCGCCTCTGGAAAACAAAAACTCTGGCTCGCCGGGGATACTAAAGACAACTCTGCCAATATGGCAGTCTATCCTAGCATACTGGTTCCTCAACCAATCCATGCCTAGGACTACATCATAGTCTGCCATAGGAAACTCTATGAATCTAGCGGAGAACTTCCTACCGCTAACTATGATCCGACACGAGGAAAATACTCGATCTACTCCCACAAGGCCATTACCAGTAAGTATATTGAGTCTCACTGATAATGACTCGGGCTCCAATCCTATTCGTGTCGCGAATCGTGCAGACATGAATGAATGCGATGCACCAGAATCAAATAATACCGAAGTCGAAAAGGAGTTGACGAGAATAGTACCTGCCACTACCTCACCTGGTGCAACTTCTTCTTCTATAGCCATCATCATGGCCTGACCTTGTCCTCTGGCTGCTGGTCCCCTTTGCTGGAAACCTCTCTGCCTATTCTGGGTCTGAGCTTGAGCTTGTACATACTGCTGGGGGTGTTGTTGCTGGAATGCCTGAGACTGAGGCGGCAAGGGCCTCGAAGACTGATACTGCTGCTGCTGAACTGGTGCTGGGGCAGGTCCTCTCACCGAAGAGCTAGAAGGGTTAGATGCTGATGAACCACCCCTATTCGGGCAAGCCCCTATCCTATGATCTGCTCCTCCACAAGCCAGGCACAATCCCTGCGCCCTGCGACAATCTGCCACCACATGCCCTGGCTTCCCGCAATGAGAACATCCCATCGCGGAAGTCTGCTTCTGCTTCTGCTGCTGCGGGTACGTCGAGGTCGAATGCTGAACCGACGTTACTGAGGCCGCCCGCCTCGGAGTTCCAATGGTCAAACTTCTAGCTGCCGGGGCTGGAGCTGATGATTGGTGCATTTGACTGTGGGACCGCTTCCTACTTCCGGTCCTATCCACGATCCTCTGGGAGGTATACTCATGCCTCCTAGCTGCTCTCAAGACTGCATCGAACGTCTGGTGCTCGAACTGCTCAACTGCCAACAAGATCTCCAAATGCAGTCCCTGCTGGAATCGCTGGGCTCGATCATACTCGGTCGCCACCAAGGTGGGGGCAAACCTACTGAGTCTAGAAAACTCCGATGCATAACTGTCGACTGATCTGCCTTCTTGCTTCAAGTTGGTAAATCTGGTCTGCAGGTCGTATCGAGCCACAACATCGAAATACTTCGTCTGGAACCTCTCTCTAAACACTGTCCAAGCAATGGGTACTACTAATCCTATGGCTTGCGCCGTCCACCAACTGTGAGCCAAGTCCAACAACTGCAGGCATACCACCGCCACCTTCTCATTCTCGGGTGTCCTAGCTGCTTCCAGAATCACCTCGGTATCCTGAAGCCATGCATCCGCGGCAATCGCATCCTCGGTGCCGTCGAAGAAAGGAGGGTTCAATCGCTTGAAGCTGTTAGCCACCAGGTTCCCTGGATGTCCGCCTCGGGTCAAAGCATCTTGAACTGTCTGGTGCAGGGCGTCGCTTCGACGATCCTGGGAAGCTATCAAGGTTCTGATGAGGCCTACTAAGGTACCATCATCTGGCTCTGCGGGATGGACGGGTCGAACTGGTGACTCTCCTCCAGTAGGCACAACTCTGGAGGCTACGCCGGAATGTTGGGCTTGATCTCCGGGTTGCTGCTGACCCACGGGAAGTGCTCCACCTCGCTGATCGGTAGGACTAGGTACAGTGCCGCTGAAGAAGACGACACAGGGAACAATAAGGAAAGGACCAGGACAAATCAATGATATAAGCACGTAATCAGGGCAAAAATTTCAGGGATTTGAAAATACGGGCGGAGATCAAGGGCGAATACTGATTGAGACATCTATTCGGTAAACCCTCACATTTCTTGATTGACAAGACCTGCATGGGCCACCACTTAAATCGTGTCACGCCCCAGAACCAGAATACTGGAGAGCGGAGGGCAGACACAGCCAGCTACGTATATTAAAATGGAAACCACCTCGATATACGATCACGGCTGTCTAGAAATATGAGGGTTTACTACAAGCCAACAGTCTCTTATGGTCATGAACAAGCCTAGTGTCTCAATCACAAGCAAGTAGTAAGGTCGCAAGATGTATGATCATTAATTATACAATAAAAGGCGTCCCAAATATTACATATCAGTTGATCATGAAGCTAGTTGTACAAAATGCTAGGACTAGCAAGAGTTAAGTCATACATGATCAATCCTAGGATTTGTTAATCATGTTTACAGCCCGTAGGCAGACAGTAAGTAAAAGTGCATCGAGCTAACAGGTGCTCGTCGGCTAAACGCCTCAAAAGAATAACTTTACAATAGAGTGAGCGAAACAAAATAGAAAACCCACTCGTAGCCCGGGTTCCTTCTAGTTGTCACCATTGGGCTGGAAGCTTGGTAGATCCTCGGGAGCTGCTCCGAAATCTGGCCACACAAAACCAGTTGGGTCAACCCCAGAAAGAGCAAGTGCCACAAGGGGGCCACGAAATAAGAACAAAAGCCAGCAATTAGCACAGAAAATCTAATATTAAAACTAAAATTTATGAAAACATGTCGGGATGATATACGACGAGATAACCATAGAACTATTCCGATAGCCAGGTTACAACCCGTAACCCAAACAAGGACCGGGGTTGTAACCCTTCATCTGAACAGAGCTTGGTATCCCACCATTTATCGGCAAGATAAGTAATGCAAGTAATCAAGACAGGAAGCAATCTTGCATGGGATCAAGACATGACTAGACTGGTTATACCTCATTCAATCAATCACGGCCAAGCAGATCCTACGGCATACTACTTTAACTAACTAGGGTTATCACAGACCTAATTACTAACAAGATGCAGTGAGATTGTTCCACAGCTACAAGCCCTGCAGACCATCCAGGTTACCCAGGTCAAAAATTAGGGGTTGAATTCAGGTGGGTAGATCATCCGGGAGACAAATGTACCCTTAGGTGACTTAGAGGGTGCAACACGCGACGGTGTGCTGGAAATGTGCCCTACTCGACGGCAGGCTACAGATCCCAAGAGCGCCCAGGTAACGGGATTGCCCGTAGCGGTGTCATCTCTTCATGACTAATGTGTTATTCTAGTTATTAACCTTAATCTATTTTAGTAGGTACTCCTGACCGTGGTACTCAGGAGTCCCATCCTAGACATGATGCAAGACAGGACAAGTGGATTTAACAAGCAAGCAAGAAGAATTACCTACGGTGTCAAGGCAGGTCAAGTTAAGTTATCAAGTCAAGTCAAGTCAGAAGTGCACCACCACGGGCCACTATCAAGTTATCAAGATAAATCATGTCAGGGAACTTGTTGGGAGTGCTCCACTACGGGTCTCTATCGTGTTATGCTAGATCCTTGTCATACCATGCCATGTACAATAGTCATTCCAAACATAGTAAGCAAAATCAAGTTCATGACAAAAGGCGTAAGGATATAAAATGGGCATAAAATATCTAATAAAATATCAATATTCAGGGCTATAGAAGAGCCAAGCTTTAAAGAAATAAGACCAAAACTCCAAGAGCCAATGGGTTAAGCAAGGGGGTCAGGGGAGCAGCGTACGAAAAGTCACGCACGCTGAGGGAGCAGCATACGTAAAAAGTCACGCACGCTGAGGGAGCAGCGTAGGTGAAAAGTCACGCACGCTCAAGGGAGCAGTATGCGTGAAAAGTCACGCATGCTGAAGGGAGCAGTATGGTAAAAAGTCACGCACGCTGAAGAGCAGCGTAGGTGAAAAGTCACGAACGCTACAGAGAGCAGCGTAGGTGAAAAGTCACGCACGCTACAGAGAGCAGCGTAGTTGAAAAGTCACGCACACTCAAGGGAGCGGTGTGCATGAAAAGTCACGCACGCTCAAGGGAGCAGTATGCGTGAAAAGTCACGCATGCTGAGGGAGCAGTGTGGTGAAAAGTCACGCACGCTCAAGGGAGCAGTGTGCGTGAAAAGTCACGCACGCTCAAGGAAGCAGTGTGCGTGAAAAGTCACGCACGCTGAGGGAGCTGTGTGCGTGAAAAGTCACACACACTGAGGGAGCAGTGTGCGTAAAAAGTCACGCACGCTCAAGGGAGCAGTGTGCGTGAAAAGTCACGCACGCTCAAGGGAGCAGTGTGCGTGAAAAGTCATACACACTCAAGGAGACACGCTTCCAACAGGAAGCATAGCTCAGGGTGCATAAGCTAAATAGCTCTGCACACTGCTCACTATCTACTCCAAACAGCAAGAACACCATGGATGAACCCAAGGCTTCAAAGCATCATAACTTGGCCATCCGAACTCCAAATCCAGATTTCCAAAGTTCCAACTTGGGTAGAATTGGATGCTCTTCCATATGGAAACATCAAAACTCATGAAAATCCAACTTAAAGAGATCAAACCATGCAAAATCCAAAAATAGAAATAACTTAGATCTAGAACAAAGGAGACTTCAAATCACAAAACACCAAGTTCTAATGTTGATCACCATGTCCTAATCTAGCAAATGAACCAACAAAATAGGGCTCTCAAGAAGTGGTAAGGTGCACTTGCCTAGGGTTAGGAGAGTTGTGGAGGAAGGAGAAGAAGAAGAAGAAGAAGGAAATTAATGGTGAAAGTTATAAGGAGAGAGAGTGGTAGGTGGGGGTTATAAAGAGGGGGAGTTGTGGTGGGTTGAGGGGTAGCATAGGTTAAGGTGATCCAATACCAAATAAACCAAACCAAACCAACCCGAACCCAATTAAAACCGAGCCATGCCAAAAACCCGAAATATGAGAAATACCAAAATTCCACCAGTTGAGAAAAATAAAAAAAATACATGCCAAAATCCAGATACGAGTATAAATACGAAATACAGGAAATACAGAAAATGAGGGTGACACTGCTCCTCCTTTAATCGAGCCAGCTCAGCCTCGACTTCACGAATTCTATCATTTTGTTGATGAATTTTGATATTCAATGAGTCATAGGCTTGTTGATGCTGCTCCAATAAGGGTTTATTTTCTCTCAAAAAGGTCCTTTCTACGTCGACCTTATTGCTGTAATCTTGAAGAGATTCTTTGAAGATGATTTTTCGAGTTGTATACTCATTAGTAAGAGCATCATACTCGGATTGGACGAGGCTTTCTATAGTCCCACTTGACAACCTCAGATATTCTTCAATGGGTTGTTCAAGTACCTGGACTATCTTCTGCAGAGCTGCTGCCCTCTCAGTATCATTAAACATGGCGATGTTGTCAATGGTAGTAGAAATTGCACTTTTTAAACTCTTATAACTGAGACCCTTCTTCAAAACCATCTTGATAAATGCTGCTAATGTTTTGTAAAAAGTTTCAGTATGAATCTCTACCAAAAGATTCATATCAGCATTGGAGCTTGGTGTATCAGCGATATCTGCCAATCTCTTTTCTTGAAAACCGAAGACATGTGTTGTTGTTGCTGTGGTAGCAAGATGAGTTAACGATATATCTGTCATCGTTACCATAGCCAATTGATTTCCAGGGAGCTCTGGGACTATATCTTCAGCAACTTTTTCTGCTACCTCCGGAGGATGAGTTTTGGTGGTAGAGGATGGTATTATAGAGTTACTGCCTCCTATATTCGATTCAGACTCGAACACGACTATCTCAAGAACATGATCTGGACTGGCAGCAGTAATTGATGTTGCTGCTATATCTACGTCTTCAACAATGGGTTCTTTAGCAGCAACTGATTCTTGGAGCACTACTGGCTCTTCTACTATAGTTGGCACTTCTTCTCTTTCTTCAGCAAGAGAAGGCAATTCTTGGTCTACCTCTACTACAGGCTCTTATTGTATCTCCATAGATGGAGAACCTTCTTTTGAAGCAGAATCTTCTTTCGAAGAAGAACTCTCTTCTTCAGATTCTATTTCCTCTTCATGAATAGTCTTTTGAGGAGGAGCAACGGGCTTTGCTACAGTGATTATACCTACAAAGATTAAGCAAAATAGTCAATATACAAATTCATAATACATATTTTTATATAAATTTTGTGTAATTTATCTTTACCTGGGGTAGGTGCAGGACGCGATAAGAGTGCGTCATAAACTAGATCCCAGTCATCATCATCTAACTCGAGAGCCGGTTCATTCGAAGGGATAGATTCCGGATCGTTAGCATGAGTTGTGGCGGTGACTTCAACAGCTTTCGCATTTTGTGGCGAAGTCAGATGCAATGAAGTACTGAGACTTTCGGGAGATAGAACTCCTGTGACTTCTGTTGATGCTGCTGGTTAGGGTGCTGAAGACCCTTCTCCAGGTTGAGCTGAAGAAGATGTAATGTTTTGAGGCTCCTCAACAGGATTTTCACTTTTCGGAGTAACGGCTCTCTGTCTGGAAGGCCCTTTAACGGTAGTCTTCTTCTTATTTTCCCGGATAGTAACAACTGTGTCTGGTTTCTGTTTTCGGGTTGTAGTGATAGTAATGGGTCCTGCAGCTGTTTCCCCAACTCCCGTAGGGATCGTCTCCAGATATTCATCTGGAACAATATCATCAGGAATGTTCGAAGGCACCATAACTGGTTCTTCAGCATTTTCTTCCTTTTCCCACCGAAGACTTCCTTTCATGTTGTAGTCTTTTGCGAAGGAACGAATAGAGGCATAAAAATGAGCATACGAATGAAGCATTCGTAGCTCTGTTGTACTTGTGGCAGTTGACACATAGAATTTGGCACCGGTGCATACAGCGTTGAAATACCGCCATGCCCTCGTGCCATCAACTAACTTTCCATAATAGTTGAAAGTAGTGGAGGGATTACTAACATGAAGCTGGTCATACCCGAACTGACGTGCGAACCGACTGGATATATACGATTCAAAGATACAGTTGTCTGCAGTTCTATACATCAGATGTGAAGGTCTGATGCATATTAGCCAATTAAAAACTGGCACAGGTATCTCAGTCCTCCCTTGACCTACGTCTTCAAATAACACATCTCAACAGTCGGCTGGGACTGGTGGTAGTGTGCAGAAAAAATTCCACCCATGGGAGAAGTTTAGTGTTGCCCGGGTATCCGTCACTGAAGTCACATTCCACGTAGCTTTACTAAACTTCTGGAGGAATACATCCGCATCATTTTCAGGGCCTGGTGGCAATAAGCTACAGTTGTGGTGCAGTAACCAACCCATTAAATAAGTGTAGGACATCTCCACCCTAGGGAAATCTTTATGGTAGCGAACATTATTGATCAGTTTTTCACCAAATGCTCGCAAACCTGCATTTATTCGACATACCATTGCCGGTAATAGGCTAAGTCTAGCCTTAAATACCAAAGGTACTGCTGGCCATAGTATATTTCAGTGAATTCTATCGACTGTACCAGTCCCTGGTACGACCCATCTTCGCAGCCACAGGAAAAGGAAGCCCGCCAGCAAAGCTTCCTTTGAGAGCTTTCGACTGCCATGTTTCATAAAGCTCAATACTTCAGTTCCCACAGGGAATTCTCTAGCCTTGGTGGTCAAATACTTGTTCGGAGACTTATAAATGACCATCCAAGTATTTATTACATCAGCAGAAATTATTGAACAAGGGTTGATGGGTTGAGCCTTGTTGTCTTGGAATATCTCCTTGTCTTCTTTGGATATTCTATTCTTATGATAGAATAGATATATTGTCCATTTATTGATGTATGCCAAATGCGATCCACTTTCATACATAGTGGTGCAAATCAAATAATGGCACATTAGCTCTTGGTATACCTCGACTAAGCGAGGATTTTTCTTGCTAATCTTTGCTAGTTCCTGGTTGGAGCGAACGTATTCTTCATATGGAACCTCCCCCATTGGTAGCTTGGAGATGAATTGCATCTCATGGAGAGCAAAACCCATTTCATCTATTGGGGTTGCAAAAGTTCCAGTCAAGCTGATATACAACTTATCAGAGCTAATAACAGATTATTATTCGTGGGTATGCCTTGACTTGTGGAGGCTACTGCTTCTAACAACCCAATGGCTCGTAGTTCTGTTTCGAAGTTCTTCATGACCCAAGCACTAAGCTGAACCCAGTTCTTATTATGAGGGATCATCCACCCTGGAAGCCTAGGGTTGACCTGGGGATATAGTACTGAGGTGCTCATAAACTTGTTTACAAATATCGGTATCTGCACCAGTTGGATCAGAGATGAGCCCTCGTTCGGTGTAAATCCAGGCAGTAAGCCGGAGAAAGGAACGATACCACCACTGGGAGTACTTGAGTGATAGCCCATCTGGTTTTCATCCCTCTTGAATATGATTCTTCCTGGTCTTCCATGGCTGTTGGGAGTTAGATTTCAGATCATCCATCTCGGATGAGTAGCGTGAGCAAAAGAAGAAATGGGATAATCCCTTGGCATTGTTGGGAGATACATCGCCTTTTTTCCAAGTTTGAACACCCAAGACTCCTTCTTGGGATTTGTTTAGGATTTGAAGTCAATTGCATCCCCGAACATGAATGTAGGCTTCAGATAGTGCTGGCTATCCAGTGATGTCAATAGTTCTCCATTCATCAGAGACAACAACATTCTATCTCCTTGAGCAGCTATCAGTTGATGACGTTCCTGAGGATACTGCTTGTAGGTTTGAGGAAACTCGATAAGGGATAAATTTTCCAAATAATTTGATTCCAGAATACCAGCTGGTGAGCCAAACACTTCAGAAAGAGGATGGGCCCCAAAATTCACTGCAAAAGAAATTCAACAAGAAAAATCAAGTTAGTAAAGAATTTAAGTATGAACTCTATGCAAATTCAAACTCTAAGCAAATGACTATACATGAGTTTTATGCGTAAATAGTTCTCTGTTTTTTAAGAGAATTTGTTTTATGCAAGAGTTTTTACGCAGTCTAAGAATGAAATTTTTTACGCGTACTTTTTCTGTTCAAAAGAATAAAGTTTACGTGTGAAAATTACAGTCTTGTGTATTTTCAGATTTTACGCTCGCATGTATAATGTGGGCATATTTTGAGCTTTTACGCTCGCACGTATAACGTGGGCATATTTTCAGTTTTTACGCTCGCAGGAAAAGTTGTGACGTTGATAGCGTGAGAGAGGGAGAGGGTGAATGGAGGGAGGGAAGTGGCTGCATGCCTTTGGCTCACTCCAGCGGTATTTGTCCTCCGACCCTCATCTTCTCCCCTGACTCTACACTTGAGGTGGATATCATACGTGGCTGAGAGAGTCAAATAAGAAGAAGGGAAGTAGGGAGGAGCAGATGGGTCCAGAGCCATGGTGGAGGAGAGGAGAAGGAAGATGCTTGATCAGAACTTGAGGTGGAAAAGTTGTGACATTGATAGCGTGAGAGAGGAAGAGGGTGAATGGAGGGAGGGAAGTGGCTGCATGCCTTTGGCTCACTCGAGCGGTATTTGTCCTCCGACCCTCATCCCTCAGAAATGATGATACGACAACCTATCACTATATCTTATATAGTAGTAGATGATGTCTTAGTATTACATTATGTGAGTTCATCTTGATTCTGTTACATTCTTCAGATACTAGATACGATAAGAACATATACTACACCATATGTATAGAACATAGATGATTCACACTAATGTATGCTAGAATAAATTTTGGGTTGTGTTCTGAGCCATTCGTTCCCATACTTGGCTCCTACAGCATATGAAATAGACATTCTGAGAACTGGACATTGTGTGATTGTTGTAGACTTGGTTATAGGGACTGAAACCTGTGTACAGTGAGAAATGGACATTCTGTGATTGTTTGGATCCTATTCTACAGTGAGAAATGGTTATCTTTTAAAACTGTAGGAAGAAATGGATATTATGTATTTTATTTTTTTATTTTTTTACAGATTTGGCGACGTTTACCGACGTCCTCCGACCCTCATCCCTCGGCAATGATGATACGACAACCTATCACTATATCTTATATAGTAGCAGATGATGTCTTAGTATTACATTATGTGAGTTCATCTTGATTCTATTATATCCTTCAGATACTAGATACGATAAGAACATATACTACACCATATCTACAGAACATAGATGATTCACACTAATGTATGCTAGAATAAATTTTGGGTTGTGTTCTGAGCCATTCGTTCCCATACTTGGCAATTAAGCATGTGAATTAGAACTGATTATGTTTAGTTTGTCTTACGATACAGATTTTCACATCCAAATTGAAATGGATCGTTACTTCGTTGATCGTACATGGATGTACTAGCGGATCAACCTCCTGGACTGTAGGTACTTATAAGTATTGACCGTATCGGATTAGTATCGATCTATCATTTTGGTATGGGCCGTATCGGTTGGTATTGGTCTTAGCGAATAGGTATCGTCCTATCCGATATGTATCGGCCGTATAGCTAGAATTCATATTGGCCTTATCGATTTGGTATCGGTCATATCCGATAGGTATCTGCCGTGTTAGATTATTATATAATATTTCGGATTAGTATCATCGGAAAGTAGTCGACAATGCTTCGTATTGTGAAGTGATATTGTTGTAGACTTGCTTATAGACTTGGTTATAGGGACTGAAATCTGTGTACAGTGAGAAATGGACATTCTGAGAACTGGACATTGT
The DNA here is from genome assembly GCA_029216955.1 of Iris pallida. Taxonomy (NCBI): domain Eukaryota; kingdom Viridiplantae; phylum Streptophyta; class Magnoliopsida; order Asparagales; family Iridaceae; genus Iris; species Iris pallida. The sequence goes on along the minus strand of JANAVB010008600.1, from coordinate 900,239 downwards.
GTGATTGTTGTAGACTTGGTTATAGGGACTGAAACCTGTGTACAGCGAGAAATGGACATTCCGTGATTGTTTGGATCCTATTCTACAGTGAGAAATGGTCATCTTTTTAAACTGCAGGAAGAAATGGACATTCTGTATTTTATTTTATTTTATTTTTTTTGCAGATTTAGCGACGTTTACCGACGCTTACCGACGTCCTCCGACGTAAGTTTGCGTCGGTAAACGTCGGTAAATATGCGATATTATCCAGGGTACCGACGTTTAGCGACGTCATTACATGTCAGAGAATATCGGTAAACGTTGGTGCACGTCGGTAATCATCCCAGGAATTCCCAGAATTTACCGACGTTTAGCGACTTTGGACATGTCACTAAACCACCGACGACTCGACGGTGATCCGTCGGTAAAGATACCGACGCATAGCGACACGAAGTAGTACGTCGCTAATCCACCGACGACACGACGGTAGACGTCGACAATATACCGACGTATAAATACATCGGCAAACGTCGGTACTTGCGACGTTTGACGACGTTTAGAAGATCAGCGACTTACATTTCCGCGACCAGCCCAAAACGTCGGTAATTTCGTCGCTAAATATTTTTAGCGACGAAATTTGTCGTTTTAGCGACGTCTTTAGGCGTCGCTAAAATGACTTATTCTGGTAGTGAGATTTGATTTTCTGACAAATAATTGCACAGAAGCTAAGAAGTTTTGTTGTTTAGCGTACCAATGAGCTGCTTTACGTTTGAGGAACTACTTCCACTTTACGCATAAAAGTTATTTAAGCTTTTACGCTCAAGGCTATCTCAGCTACTCTTTTTGCGCGCGTAGAGTTTATTTGAGCCTTTACGCTCAAGGCTATTTTTAGCCACTTTACGCAGGAAGATTACTTTGAGCTATTTTACGCTCGAACATGTTTAAACAACATTTTTTTTGCACAGTTTGTCCTGATTATATGGGAACATAGTTTTCTGACTTGTCCTTCATGCCACACTTCTCGAAGAACGTGTGTACTTGCTCTCCTTATTTTATTAGATTGTGGGACATGTGTCAACATGCGTAGAGGCTAATTTCTGTACGTGGGTGGCAGTTATCCTAATAGCCTGCGTAAAGACCGAACATTGAAGCTTTTTATGCACAGAAGACAAGTCTATATAAAGACTTCTTTTTTTAAGAAAGAGGGACAAGATTTTGGGAGCCCAGATACTTTCAGAGCAAAGTAATTTTCTAGAGTATTTCTCTTTAACTTTTTCTCAAGAACAGAGTGAAGCAAAGCAGAAAATCATTAGACTGTACCATCAGTGCCGATTGTGTCATTACCTTTCTGGTGACTTAGTTCTGTCACGCCCCGATTCGTAGAGTCATTTATTCACATATTTTATTTCTTAGAATCGATCGTCCTCGCTTGGGCGTGATGCCGTACAAGTCTGTTATTGCACTTGTACAAGGCAAAGATGGTACATGATCGATTTTCTTTAAATAGGAACACATCGCAGCGGCAGAAGCAGATAAATTGAAGTATATGAGGACAATATTTCTCATTGAGTAGAAGTACATTACTTCTTTATAGCAGCGGAGATAAAAGGACAACTAGAAGCCACACAGAGACATATAGAACTTTATTCTCTTTATTGATAATTGAAGAAAAGTACAAGACTTGTATTGAAGTACAATACTTATAACCAATCTCACTTTACAATGGAAGCCAACTGAGCAATGCTACAATGTTTACATTTGATACTTGGATACATTGGATTACAACTCGATATACCGACTTGGCTTACAATCTCACTGGTACAACTGATTACAATGTTCCATACATTATGCCCTTTATAAACAGAAGACATCATCTTGAACAAGGAGAGCTTCTGTATGCCCAACAAATCTTCGATGTCGCGGGACCAATCAAGCCAATCTTCGTGTGTAGAACATTTCAAGCAAGAGCACCTGCCCACAAAACGTGGGTCAGTACATTATCTATGTACTGGCGAGCAGAATCCAATCCACTCGCCTAAACCAACACTAACTGGTCAATTTTAGCAAGCATTTAATAGAATGATCTTTCTACTTGGGGTCTAGCATCAGTTTACAATTCATGGGCAATAATCAGAGTGAAGCATGTAAACTTATTCTTAGTAGCATTCATGTGGACATATCATTTTAGTATTTTTGGTGTTATCATACAAAGGCGTCATTGAGGCATCATTAACATTAACATCTTAAACATATTATGGCAATTCTCACTTCAAGCATCACTTAGCATAGATGTTATGTTTGAGCACTATTTATAGCAAGGCATCTTTCTAGTATACTGAATTGAACATGTTAAGCAAGCAAGTTAAACTAACTTATACAATATCATAATTATATGATTTCTTACCGATAACCGACTTTTCGTACCTGCATCAAATACAGGTTATCCGATATACTTACTCTGCCTGTACAAAACATTCATTAGCATGCATCCTGACTACATGGTTACTGGTGTTGTTAAACCATATGGACTCTCTCTTCATTTTATTTCATTTCAAGATAATGCGGTCAGCATAGTAGGTGGCAAGCCTCTATGCCACCCCGCCTTATCCGTGCTCCCATAGCACTCATCATTATTTCCTCCTAGGCCGAATCGGTCCCCAGGGCCCTAGGAACCGTTCGAGGAAATTATTACACAATCCTTGTATACAAGTTGTCTATGACCATGCGAATGCGTGTCCGACTCGATTGTGAAAATAATCGCATGGTAAAAGATATTAAAGAAAGTAAAGGCAACAGTGCATCATTACTCATATTCAATGACTTATTCATTTCATCATTTTCATCATTTCATTTGGTGATCTCAACGATCCCAGCTTTATCATTCTCGTTCGTTGCTTCATTGCAACGTATCTCATATCATTCTTTTCTTAAGAGGAACGTAACATTCATTCATTTTATAGGGATATTTATTCATTCATTCATTTCTTATAAGGGACAGGCAGTATTTCATATTCTTGCAACAGATATACAGAGAGTACATAATTCTAGTGTTTCATTCAGTTCATTGGTTCGATAGCATAGCCATTTCATTTTTTATTCTATCATTCATAAGGCATCTCATTATTCAAGTGTCTACTTGTTCCAGCAGCGTTAAGCATAAGGGGCAATGTTATCAATTCATTCTCAGGCCTCAAATCATATTAGCAGTTCAATGTGTTTTATATTTAAATAATTCTCAACATAGGCATCTCTATTATTCAGCAACTAACATATGGGACACTTAGGGGCAGTACATAGCATTTCAATACTTCGTTTATTAAATATGAAGGAGTAAGGAGGAGGAAGGACAGTTCCACTCACTTGCAATAAAGGGTCCTCATGTTCCGATCACACACAATTCCACTATGCATAGCTCCACCAGCGAGCCACGTTCCAATACCCATTCCGTCTAGCCAGCTAAGAGAGACTGTATTAGTCTCAATTCTCCTGATTCCCAACATAAGTCACGATCCAATATTCTAATCCCATCCAATAAGCCAACCAAATACCTCATGCGGAGCGGGGCATTACATAATATACCACTCAGAAAAGTTTACTCCTCGAAACTTAAGAAAACAACTCATCTACTAGATTCACTTAATCACAATGAGTTACTTATTCAGCTTCAATTCAAAATTTTATTTCAGCCCACTCGGTCATTTCAAAATAGCTATCCAGTTGTATCATTTTAATCCATCAACGATTCAATCCATCTATCTCTTTTTCCAACTACTTGCAACTTTTCATTGATTCACCAACATTTTCCTTGTGTTTCTACCTCGGTCGCAACATATCACTTCGTTTGGATTCATACACATATTTTAGGCGTCCCCAAAACATATGCATTTCAGCCAAAGTCCGCGCTAGTGCGATAATTTCTTCCCATAATGTTATCTCAGTCGCAACCTATCATTTCAGCTGGATCCATACACATATTTTAGGCGTCCCCAAAACATATGTACTTCGGCCAACTTCCATGTTAGTACAATTCGATCAGCCATGATATAACTCTCTTCTCTAAATCCGACTTAGCATCTTTTCAATTGACATATCACTTTATTCACTTTGCCACAATCAGTATCTTCCAGGCCACAATACTTAATATCAGGGACAGCTTGGTTAAGCTCTCTATCCGGGCATAATATTTCTAACATTCGATCAAGGGCCTAACTTAGAGCCAATCATATCAAGAGTTCACAATATGCAATCATATTTCTTTCCAAATCCAACAATATTTCTCACCGAGGCAATTCATATTTTCTAAAGGATACAATTCGACGTCACCCACTATCGATCACCCAAGTCAGGGTAAAATTCTATGCAATAGTCCAGATTAACTTAGCTACCCGACTATAGGTACCGATCCAACAATCTCGTCATGAGCAGTCAATTCCATCTCATATAATAATTTACTATTCGATACATACAACTCAAGTCTCATCCTACAATTCTAGTCCCGCTATAGGCCGACACATAATCCCCAAGGGTCGAACATCTCTAAGGTTCATATTGAAGCATATACATACAACATATCATTCTTAGGTCGTACTCATCACCATCTCTCGTTCAATGCCACAAGGTCATTCTATGGTTCGCCAACGGCCATCTATTATTCGGTCCAGTCTCAATGGTTAGCTATACCGACAGCTATACCTAATCATTCAGGTGACTTCCCTAGAGTGGACGGCTACTAGGGTTATACTAGTTTCTGTTTCTTAGGGCCAACAAGCAACCGACAGTTCTAAGGAACTCTACCCAAACCTATGGGTATCAACTCAGTCTAAATAATGAATCGCCAATTGGGCTAAGCCAGCAATTGGTAATTCATCAACTGGTCGCTAGGGTCAAGTCTATCTATTCAGGGTCTTCCTCAAGGAAAATGATTCCCACAGAGGCTCATTCTAGACTTACCCAACGATAAACTAAGATCGATCTATCAACATTACGGTCAATTCCCAATCCGACATACGATCTTCATCGTTCTAATAATCCATCAAGTAAATTTCCAATGATTCAATTTCTGGTCCAATTCCATCGTACCCACATAAACCCATAACCAAGGCTAATTATTCAAGGGTCATCGGTTTCGATAGTCTTAACATAACTATGGAATCAATCTGTCACCAATTACAATTTCCGACAATCTTGCTACCCAGCAAAACATCACCGTCAAGGGACACTCGAGTCATCTAGCCACAATACATGACTCCCAACTAAGTCTCGGCACTACCCAGTACCCACAGATAGTCCCCTTGCTATCCTATGGAAGGGTCAACATACATCTTGTTCTGAGGTGGTAGAGGCAATATACCACTCAGAAACGACGCCATCCTTAAACAATACCAACTCAATCTATTTCGGACATTCGTGATCTACAATGATCACAACACTTAGCCAACATCTCGGGGTCTCAATATCACAAGCCAATATTCTTAGGATCTCGAAAGCAGTAGCCAGCACACATGAGTCAATTCAATAGTTCTGTTGAACTCATCCATCAATTATTCCATTCACAATTTTTTTCCAACATTACATTCAATTCCTAACTTGTTATAGCATACATAGCTACTTTTCATTGTTCTCATATTCCAAACAACACTCACAATATAGCATACTATGGCATCGAGTCATTGTTGGGTTATTTGTGTCCAAACCAACAACAATCATTCATTCTGGGGCATCACAATGTATATAGACTTATTGTATGGAACATCCAGTGAGCAGCCAAGAGGGTCAACGATCTTTCAGACACGAACAACATAGAATGATTACAGAACAACAACAGCATAATCGCGGAAGCAATCTTTGACTTAATCGCGAAAGCAACGATGAGTGATCGCGGAAGCAACTTTGGGTAATCGTCGATGCAACTTTGATTTGAAACGAATCAAAGAAGAGACCAAGGACGTAAAGCCGTGCTCTGATACCAATTTGTCATGCCCCGATTCGTAGAGTCATTTATTCACATATTTTATCTCTTAGAATCGATCGTCCTCGATCGCGGAAGCAACTTTGGGTAATCGTCGATGCAACTTTGATTTGAAACGAATCAAAGAAGAGACCAAGGACGTAAAGCCATGCTCTGATACCAATTTGTCACGCCCTGATTCGTAGAGTCATTTATTCACATATTTTATCTCTTAGAATCGATCGTCCTCGCTTGGGCGTGATGCCGTACAAGTCTGTTATTGCACTTGTACAAGACAAAGATGGTACATAATCGATTTTCTTTAAATAGGAACACATCGCAGCAACAGAAGCAGATAAATTGAAGTATATGAGGACAATGTTTCTCATTGAGTAGAAGTACATTACTTCTTTATAGCAGCAGAGATAAAAGGACGACTTGAAGCCACACAGAGACATATAGAACTTTATTCTCTTTATTGATAATTGAAGAAAAGTACAAGACTTGTATTGAAGTACAATGCTTACAACCAATCTCACTTTACAATGGAAGCCAACTGAGCAATGCTACAAAGTTTACATTTGATACTTGGATACATTGGATTACAACTCGATATACCGACTTGGCTTACAATCTCACTGGTACAACTGATTACAATGTTCCATACATTATGCCTTTATAAACAGAAGACATCATCTTGAACAAGGAGAGCTTCTGTATGCCTAACAAATCTTCGATGCCACGGAACCAATCAAGCCAATCTTCGTGTGTAGAACATTTCAAGCACGAGCACCTGCCCACAAAATGTGGGTCAGCACATCATCTATGTACTGGCGAGCAGAATCCAACCCACTCGCCTAAACCAACACTAACTGGTCAATTTTAGCAAGCATTTAATAGAATGATCTTTCTACTTGGGGTCTAGCATCAGTTTACAATTCATGGGCAATAATCAGAGTGAAGCATGTAAACTTATTCTTAATAGCATTCATGTAGACATATCATTTTAGCATTCTTGGTGTTATCATACAAAGGTGTCATTGAGGATCATTAACATTAACATCTTAAACATATTATGGCAATTCTCACTTCAAGCAGCACTTAGCATAGATGTTATGTTTGAGCACTATTTATAGCAAGACATCTTTCTAGTATACTGAATTGAACATGTTAAGCTGGCAAGTTAAACCAACTTATACAATATCACAATTATGTGATTTCTTAACGATAACCGACTTCTCGTACCTGCATCAAATACAGGTTATCCGATATACTTACTCTGCCTGCACAAAACATTCATTAGCATGCATCCTGACTACATGGTCACTGGTGTTGTTAAACCATATGGACTCTCTCTTCATTTTATTTCATTTCAAGATAATACGGTCAGCATAGTAGGTGGCGAGCCTCTATGCCACCCCGCCTTATCCGTGCTCCCATAGCACTCATTATTATTTCCTCCTAGGCCGAATCGGTCCCCAGGGCCCTAGGAACCGTTTGAGAAAATTATTACTCAATCCTTGTATACAAGTTGTCCATGACCATGCGAATGCGTGTCCGACTTGATTGTGAACATAATCGCATGGTAAAAGATATTAAAGAAAGTAAAGGCAACAGTACATCATTAGTCATATTCAATGACTTATTCATTTCATCATTTTCATAATTTCATTTGGTGATCTCAATGATCCCAGCTTTATCATTTTCGTTCGTTGCTTCATTGCAACGTATCTCATATCATTCCTTTCTTAAGAGGAACGTATCATTCATTCATTCATTTCATAGGGACATTTATTTATTCATTCATTTATTATAAGGGACAGGCAGTATTTCATATTCTTGTAACAGATATACAGAGAGTACATGATTCTAGTGTTTCATTCAGTTCATTGGTTCGATAGCATAGCCATTTCATTTCTTATTCTATCATTTATAAGGCATCTCATTATTCAAGTGTCTACTTGTTCCAGCAGCGTTAAGCATAAGGGGCAATGTTATCAATTCATTCTCAGGCCTCAAATCATATTAGCAGTTCAATGTGTTTTACATTTCAATAATTCTCAACATAGGCATCTCTATTATTCAGCAACTAACATATGGGACATTTAGTGGCAGTACATAGCATTTCAATACTTCGTTTATTAAACATGAAGGAGTAAGGAGGAGGAAGGACAGTTCCACTCACTTGCAATAAAGGGTCCTCATGTTCCGATCACACATAATTCTACTATGCGTAGCTCCACCAGCGAGCCACGTTCCAATACCCATTCCGTATAGCCAGCTAAGAGAGATTGCATTAGTCTCAATTCTCCTGATTCCCAACATAAGTCACGGTCCAATATTCTGATCCCATCCAATAAGCCAACCAAATGCCTCGTGCGGAGTGGGGCATTACAAATTCTTCTAGTTGTTTCATCTTCAAGCAGTTTTCTTCTTCAACATCGTGTGGTCCAAGGAACAATTCTCAGATCAGACTTCCATAGCAATGCTCCCCAGAATTTACTTGTACTTTTGTACACTTTTACTCGTTTTCTTTCAAAGCCTTAAGGGCATTTTGTTAAGTGAAACATACGTCTGTCCAAAATTATGATATTCAGAATCCTCGCCATGCCAGTAAGCAAGGCTGTGATAAACGACAGATTTCATAACTGGGTATGCACCTCTATAATCATGTCATCTGGAATCCTCGCTACGTTGACTAGTATAGCTACGAGAAATCCCAAATCTCATAACCATGATATGTACATCCGAAGTCAGGTCTCTATGTTTCTACTACGCCGACTAATATAGCCACGATAAACTCCAGGTTCCATAACCAAATAGACGTTCTACCTTCCCTGTTATTCCCGTCAACATATGTTATCAGAAGATACCGTAACTCGGGCTATAACATTCATCTCGATATAAAAAATCAAAATCAATAATGATCCAACAAAATCAAATTCAATGACAAGGAGCAAGGAAGAACAGAAACAAAAGGAAAGAATTTCAAATTGACGTTCAAACAAGATTCTTAAGGGTCATCCCAAGAATCTCTCAAAAAGTCCTAACTGTGATTGAGCAACTCCAATCATAGCCTAGAATCTTCATCCTAATAGCAGGCTCGTAATTAGTACTCTAAATCGAGCACCGTTACGAAATTGCATTAGTTGCGACTCTGACCTGCATGGTCCACCACAAAAATGTGTCACGACCCGCACCCTGTTTAGGTGCACGAGAACGTGGGTACGTCCAGCCTACGTTGCAGTGTCGGTGGTAGAAAGCTGTATAGGTTAACTAAAAATATAACATCTAGACACAAAGTATATAAATATGTCATCTCCGCACGAAGGTATATAATCTCAACTCAATCACAAGACATCTAAGGAAGATAAGCACGAATATCATAACGATATAATGGAAATAGATAAAATGAAATAGATGCAAGTCACAGAGAGAAGTTCAGAAATTAAGACATAACACAAGATCTCGAACATAAAGTATACTACAAGTCTCAAATATCCAGCTGGAACGCAGTCCAGTCAACCTACTAGACTAGGTCACTACAGAAGATACATCCTCTACAGGTACTGTCACTAAAGGTAGATCCTAGTCAAAGTCTCCGTCTGTGCCAAACCCATAGAAGGTCGAGCATTCAGCATCTAAATTTTCTGCAAACATCAACGAGGTTATCTTGTCAAGATATGAGCAAGTATAAACGCTAACAGCAGTTCTATATGAATTAACAAATTCTTTAAGAGAGAATTATAATAGAATACAAGATGAAATATCAAGACTGGAATATAAACATGATATGTAAAATGGGATAACATGTCAGGGTATGAAATACTGGAATGTAAATAGTACAGAAATATCTGATGTATAATATAAACATAAATAGTGCCTTAAGATATTAGTGTATTATGTGATCGGCCTGGGACCCATGATCAGATTATTTCATTTAGCCCGGCTATCACAAGAAATACACAAGAAGGGTCAAGCCGGCCAACATGGAAAGCGAGCACAAGAAATATATGATCTCGCTAAACCCTACGTGCGGTGAGGGTGGCACAAGTACATGAATAACATGATGGATATGATCACATAACCTCTAATAACTTTCCATCGCCGAATAGTATATGGATTCGGATATGACACATCATGACACATGATTCAAAAACAGAGGGCCAGCCACTACTAAATCGGTGTCTATACAAGTACAGGAAATAAGATCGAACAATGCACCCATATACCAGGAAAGTCCAGGAAATAAGATCGAACAATGCACCCATATACCAGGAAAGTCCAGGAATAACATCTCATGACAGGATCTGACTTATACTAGTCGACGTACCATCGTGTCGAGAATCAAGTAAAATACTACAACTAAATCGGATATAGCAGATATCTAGACAATAAAAACTATCAAAGAATGTACTCGCCTGATACCATGATCAACTGATATGTACAGATGTCCCAACTGGAGTGACAGAGTCCTATTTAGAGCAGTACATGTGACAATGAGTTCATAATATAATAATTAGAGTGTACAATGCAATCTACATGATATTAGGCCTCTCTAGGTCAAAAGTCAATCATTGATCAACTATTAGTCAAACTAAGTCAACATCTAGTGTTTGGTCAACTGTATAGTCAAAGGGGTTAACTCTATCTAAACTAGTCATAATTCTAACCATAGACCCAAATACTCTAGGATACCTTATAGTACTATATCATATATATATATATCATGCATGAATTCTTAACAAGCCACATATACTATGGTATCCCAAATCACATATATCATCTATAGATACTATCCACTTACCCTTAGCCCATATCTCAAATATCTTAATTATTAGTTAATATCTTAGTACTAAGGTCAATACCTTGCGCAAACTAGATTTTCTAGTCCATGCTAGTCAATACCTCGTTTCTAGGTCTATACCTTGAAGGTATTAGCCATAATAGCTAATATTACCAAGTATCAATACATATAGCTTACTTCTCTACTAGTTACCTACTATCTAGGATTACTTTAGCCAATTTATCCTTTATATATACATGGATGTACCCAATGCCTATTACATATACCATTACCTTTACCTACCTATAACATATACCAATATACTTTTTATCCATATCTAAACATTTATCCTTTACCTATATTATATACATATATCTATATATCCTACTATAGACTCATATCGCTAACCATTTACCCATTACTATACCCTCATACATGTTTGTCTATACTTACCTATGGTGCTTGGTTACTTCCTTACTCATATACTATATATATCTCCACCATACATGTCATAGTACACTAAGATACCCATATACCATATCTATATGGTACAATATACCCCTTATACTATATGTATAAATATATATCTATATCCCTATTTATCCTATAATATTTGTATCTATATGATACCTATATAAAATACATATGTGATAATGTATCCTTGCTATTCTATGCATACCCATGAGTTACCTTGCTACTAAGGTATTTACCTTTACCCTTAGAATTACTTTAACTACCTATACATATATAGCATATCCTTAGGATACCATATTCTACCGAATACTTGACATATCCTAAACCATGATATGTCATGATAACTTAATTCAATAAGTATACCACATTTTACACCATGCCTTGGCTACCTTACCTATATCCTATGTAACATATCATGTATTCTAGTATCTTATTTCTATATGTACATATACCTATAGATATCTACCTTTGATCTTCGATACATATATGCATAAATATGTATCCTAGGTTACCTACATTTGATATCAAGATATCTTACACTATGATATGTATAGCTATAGATTATAGCAATATTCTTACCTATATACCTATATATCAATATATTAATATACCCTTATATTCTATTACTGTCAAAATTACCCCATGATATCATATGCTTACCATACTCTACCAATCATACACACATGGACTCACTCATCCTACTCTTAGCACTTGACATCTTAATATTATCTATTACCTAGTTCTAATACCCAATATCTTAGTATCTTGACCAATACCTTATTCTCTCATATACTTATCCAACTAACTCTAATACTAATTCTTGATACCAAATAAGATACCTTACTCAAGTCCCAATACTCACTTATCCTTACTCATGAAACTTGAATGTCATGATACCAATATCCTCATGGTACCCAAGTATTGCACTAGTACCTTGTCCACAACTTTAATACCTTAACACATAACTTATCTATATTTGGCTTACATGATAACCAATTGTACCAAAATTAACACACACTAACTAACACATATTACATAACAATAATATATATATGTATTATATCATACATATACTTGACAACCTATGATACCTACATTCACTTAATATCCATATTACATAGGCTCATAGGATACACAAAATGCCTATATCGTATAGTCAGTTTTCTACTTAAAATCAATACTGCACATATTAGACATATTCACTAAATTCTAGGATTAAAGTATGTCATAGCCCTTCGTATTAGCTCCCGAAATCGCAAAAACACCGAAAAACGTTCGCCTTTCGGACAGTTGACACTCAAACAGTTTTATAGAAAGCACTAGAACGAATTTGGCCTCTTAATATATATATATATATATATATATATATATATATATATATATATATATATATATATATATATATATATATATATATATATATATTTGGAAAGCTATCTTCGATACGGTTCTTTTAAAAAAATGGAAGATTAATCAGAGTCTTGAGCTAGGAGTTATGACATTTTTAAGTTATGTCTACTAAAAACGTGGATAAATATTATAACGAATTTGGGTTGTTTTGGACAAAAGAAACACCTGTATATACCCAAATATAACCGTGTTTATCATGAGATATCTTGACACAACAGCACGTATCCTATTTAGGACACATACACCCAATCTTGACTCAAAACGTATCGAACACTTGGTAGTCACAAATTCGATTTCCTCCAATTTGTATCAAAATAAAATGGGTAAACCTTCAAATAGGAAGAGGAGAGCCTCAACTCCTCGCTAATGGTACCCTAATGCAAATGGGGTCCTAAATGAATGTAGTTACACTAATGAAATGAAATGGAAGGGTTTAAAGAGCTCATACCAAAAGGGAGATGGATTTCCAATATAAAATTCCTAGATCTATATCTCCATCAAGCTTCAAGGCTCCAAATCCTTCTAATCCGTTCTTAGCTAGCCAATAAAGGCTTCTCCTCTCCAAAAGAAAAAAAATGAAACGAATTTGGCTCAATTTGGAAGAAATTTGGGTGTAGGAGCAATTTGAGGAAAAAGCTCCTAAATTAGGGCTTGAAATAAAAATGGAAAGAGGAAGAAGATGAAGTGCGATTTTAATAGAAAGGTGTGCTGCCATATGGTGTTAAATTTAGGGTTTGGTTAATTACGAAAGGTCCACTATACCCCTTACTTTCGTTAAGACAAGTTAGGGATTGAACCTCATTTCCTAATTAGGTTGTTAGTCAAGTTTTCTATCTAAATCTTCTAATCTAGCCAGTGACTAACTAAAGGTCATTTAGGCTAGTCCTAATCATCTAGTTGGATGGTCATGATAAGTTACTTTAGGTCCTCTAGGATCACTAATCTCTATTCTAGTCAAAAGCTAACCATTAGTCATATTCAATAATAACACATATGCACTATTAATTATTTGGAGAATTAATCAAAATATAAATTCTAGTTTTGAAAACTAATTTGTCACCCAAGATATAATGTAAAATCAAACTAATAACAATAATTAGGAAAAGTCAAAAATACCCCTATTCCAGAAAAGTGGTGGTTACACCAAGAGGGGACTTTGCCACCCATTTTACCAGAGAGCCCATGCGTTGGAGGTTTGTTCTTAAAAGTGCATGTTTCACTTAGAATGGTTGTACGACCTTTATCTATTTAAGTATATGTACTCTTCTGTATGGTTTGTGTACATATACTTGATCATGGCTTGGAATATGTACTTTTGTCGCGAACTAGTGTGCAACATCTTGTCCTTGTTTGGTGGTAGTTGTGGTTCACTGTTTTGATGATAAAATACTGAACCATATTGTGATCTAGATTCTACAGTGATTATGGCACGAAAAAGTATTTCATCATAGAATAGATTGCCACCTCCTATCCTTGTTTGGTTGTGGGGGTGGTGCACTATTTTGAAGATGGAATAATAGACCTCGTTGTGATCCAAATTCTTATTGAGCATTTTTATTCAGTTATTGCATGTTCTTATGTATCTTGTTACGTCCCTCTGAGGACATGGTGATCTCTCCAGGTATAGACGATCAAGACTTTCCGCAGGAGTATGGCTTCGGACCATACTCATCATTCTCGGTCGAGGAGGTTTTACCTTCTGATCATAGTTGCATTTATTGGGTTGAAGAGCCTATTTAGCTGCCATTTCTTTTATCTGTTTATCTTGGAGGTCGGACTCCATTTCTCTTTCTAGTTTGGTTTAGTGCTTGGTAGTGGATTTGTCTCCACCCAGCTATTTTATCATTAGACTCCCTTTATTTATTATTGGAATATTCTTTTAATTGTTCTATGAATGAGATGTAGAATTACCTGAGACTGTTTATTACTAAGATTATTTAATCACATTACAACTCATGTGTGTGTTCGAGATTTCCATATATTGGATTATATCTTATATACATATAGCTGGCATGCTACGTTCCTAGTCCTATATATTTTAAGACTAGGGTGTTACAGGTCGATGGTGCTTGCTTGGACATGGAAGGTGGTAGAGAAGTGGTTCGATGGTGGTGGTGATTAAGAGCTCGTCGACCGGGATGGGCGACAGAGGGTGGCTAGGAAGACAGAAAGAGTAAAGAATTGTAATAATTGATGTAAGTTTTTGTAATTATTTTGGTGTGTTCAAAGGAATGGGGAATGCCCCCATTAAATATCTAGGAGATCTTGAAGAGAAAGCAAGTGCTATGTCACTCCAATGTAATACGTAAAAAAAGAACGCGGGCAATAAAGAAAATGTGTGGGTGTGCGGAAGGGTCTAGGAGAGTCATATGGGTTAGTTAGCCATGGCTAACCTCTAATCATTAATTATCTAGCTAAATAATTTAGTTAGAGTTAACTAATCATAGCCATGTGCCACGGGCCATGGGCCATAATAAAAACCATGGTCTAGTCATCTCATGACTAAATAAGTCATGGCTAAGGATATAAATCAAACAACGACTTATAAAAAAATTGGCGTTCTAAAAACTCGGCGTTCTAAAAACTCCGAAAAATTCCCAAAATTATGGGAAAGATTTTATAAATTCCGAAAAAAGTCAAAGTCGAATAAAAGGGGGCACAAATCAACCTACCTTAAAGGAATTTTGTCCTCAAAATTTAGAATTGACACGATCAAAAGAATTAGAATCAAAATATGATCAAGGATAGCACGATTAATAATCAAATCACCTAGGCATGATCAAATACATAAACGATGAGAATTGGCACAATCAAAATCTAAGGATCAAATCATTTAGGAATGAATAAAAACCAAATTTTAGGCGAGATCAAAAATCTAGAAAGGGTCAAAATCACTAGGGCACGATTTAGGATAAAATCAAAGATACATGATTTCAAAATGATAGGAAGATATAAGTTTTTAGTGAGGATAGAAATTATAGATATTCAAGGGTCAAATTCAAAAAATCATAATCTATGATTGAGTTTCCTAATCCTAGAATCTTTTAGAATATTGTAGGCTCGTAGTGGCATAGCTAACCTATGTACCACTACAACTTCGCACTAGATGCGAAGACGAGACCTGCATGGGCCACTATAAAAACGTGTCATGACTCGTACCCGTATATTATGGCACGGGTGCGTAAGGCGCGCCCAGCCTACGGTATGGAAGTGATGTAGCACGCTGTTCAAGCAAGCTAAGTCAATCACAATGCTAAAGAGATGCATCAAAAGGAAATAACCAGATTTTTATAAACTGATAATCAAAGTAAGATAAGCAAGTGAATCCAAGTGTTGGTCACAAATTTTTACGAAACACTAAAAAAGTCTTCTGGAGATAAATTCGTTAGCAGATAATGGAAATCAGACTAAGAAGGGAACTAAACAAAGAAATCCTAAGTAATTCTCTCTAGAGATGTCTTCGTTCTGCTTCTTCGGGTGGATAAATCATAAGTCCAAATAAAACATAAAATATTAACCTATACAGTCAGGATTGTAGCAAGTAACACCATACACAATGTTACACGATACAAAATAAAGCCATATAAATAATGTGACAAGTAACTAGATAAAGAGATTGTACATGATAATGAAATATTAAACTGGATAATGATAAATAAATCTAAGGAACTAGTAGATAAAGATAAATAACTTTAGAGAACTAACCATGCTACCAAAATAATCATGCGAGATCAAGTATGACAAGACTAAGCTACGTGTATTTGAATTACCGTTTTCATTATGTGACCGGCTTGGGTTGGTGATTCTAAAGGTACGACTCAAATATACGTGAGATGTATGTTGAACTATCATTCTGAAAGACTCCGACGATTGGTTGTTGGTAACAAAACTACTTGGCATTTTACCTTTTCCATGATTCATGAAAAAAGTGATTCAAAGAAACTAAATAGGTGATTCTAAAGGTGATTCGAATATTCTGAAATGATTCCAGTTCATTGTTCATGAATCAGATTTAAGCAATGTCATCACATATCAGAATCGTGTCAATATGATAACCAACTAGAAAAGATATAATACCAGCATTTATAACGTATAATGAAACATAAAGTACGATGTATTTGCCTTAAATAGTTGGAGTCGACGTGCACTACACGAACGTGTCAACACGGAATGGCTTAGAAGCTAAATCACAATAAATAATCCTAAACGATGAAAAAAACCATTTCATTGAGTCCATAATAGTCCAAATAGCTTAATTTGGTATGTAGAAGTCCAGATTTGGGAGTCAACATGATAATTGAGGAAAGAAAACGATTTAATTAGTCATGATCTTGATTGGATTAAATAGGATAAAAAGTAAATTGATTAAGGAATTTAGTCTTGAAAAAATATAGCTAAATAATATTAGCCAAAAATATTATTTAAAAAAATAACAATATTATTTTTAAAGGCTAGGGCTAAACGTTAACTTGTAATACAAGCCAATAATCCATTGTTAATCAAGTAATATCTAGGGCCCAAAGTCCATGGTTACCATATAGGAAGATTTCCTAATAGTCTTAGGCCAACATTTAGACCAAAATAGACTATTCACTTTAGGGTCCAAACCCAACTAAGTTATGTAGGGATCGAAGCTAATTTGGATTATTACATAATGATGTAGGGCTAAAAGCCTATTTCAAATTATTACAAGTAATGTAGGGCTATAAGCCCAATTTGTTATTACTACTTAACGTATAAATATAGACCCAAATGGGAATTAAATCCATTATAATGGTCTCAGCCAATATATTGAAAATGTAGGCCCAAGGCCAAAATAAATACAGCCTAATTAAATCTCTATTGGCTTTAGTCCCTAAATAATATTATTTTAATTTTATAGGGCTCAAGGCCCAAACAACTTATGTAGGGCTCATGGCCTAACTAAAATAATTTAAAGCCTAAATAAAATCTATGTTATATATATATATATATATATATATATATATATATATATATATATATATATATATATATATATATATATATATATATATATATATATACACACACATAATGGTCTCAGCCAATATATTGAAAATATAGGCCCTAGGCCAAAATAAATACAACCTAATTAAATCTCTATTGGCTTTAGTCCCTAAATAATATTATTCTAATTTTATAGGGCTCAAGGCCCAAACAACTTATGTAGGGCTCATGGCGCAACTAAAATAATTTAAAGCCTTATATATATATATATATATATATATATAAAAATTAAATATATATATATATATATATATATATATATATATATATATATATATATATATATATATATATATTTAATCTAAAGTAGATTCAATTATGGCCGAAGCCCAATGATTTAACCAAGTGGGCCCAAATCAGGAATTGAAGCCCAAAATCAATTAAACTCCAATTAATACTAAATTTTTTCTTAAAATTCTGTATTAGAATCTAATGAAATAGGCTTAAGCCCAACTAGTTGTTAAAAAAAATTCTCAACCTATAAACTGCTGCTTACCTAAAAATTAAGAGGGAGAATGAGATTGAGAGGAGTAATAGCAAAGCGAGAGAAAGAGAGAGAGAGAGGGAGAGAGAATTCAAGAGAGAGTGAGAGTGAAGAGAGAGGGAGAGAGAGAGAGAGAGAGCGCCGACCGAAGATCGAGCTTGGGGACACGATATTGGCGGTCGGAGAGCGGTGTGAAGGAGGCCCGGCAGAGGAGGTGAGGATCTGGGGTTGGTGGATCTGACGTCGAGGGGTCGAGCACGGGAAGCAGCTGGAGGCTCGACCATGACGTTCGACTATCATCGAGCGGGGCGCACGGAGAGCTCGTCGTCGACTATGGTGGATGCTTGATGAGAGCTTACCACGGGGTTGTTGGAACCTCGTCGGAGTAGAGCCACTGCACGCTGGCCGCAAGGATCGAAAAGTAAGGGGAGGCTCTCACCGAAGCGCGATGAGACAGAGTGCAGTGGCGCAGATCTAGAGTTGGCGATGAGGAACGGGGCAGCAGCTTTGATGGGGTGGTGGAAGCCAGGGTCGGGGCCGGAGTGGAGAGTGGTTGGTTGTGACACAGGGGGTCGAATGGAGACGTGGTGGTGGTCGTGACAGGGTAATATCGAGGTGGTCGATGGTGCTTGCTTGGATAGGGGAGATACTGGAGAAGTGGTTCAATGGTAGTGGTGATTAGGAGGTCGTCGGTCGGGATGGCCGACAGAGGGTGGCTAGCAAGGCAGAGAGAGTAAAAATTGTAATAATTGATGTAAATTGTTGTAATTATTTTGGTGTGTCTAAAGGAATGGGGAATGCCCCCATTAAATAGGCTAGAAGAGTTTGGAGAGCATGCAAGTGCTATAGCACTCCAATGTAATATGTAAAAAAGAATGAGGACAATAAAAGAAATGTGTGGGTGTGTGGAAGGGTGTAGAAGAGTCACATGGCTTAGTTAGCCATGGCTAACCACTAACCGTTAATTAGCTAGCTAACTAATTTAATTAGAGTTACTAATCATGAGCATGTGCCATGGGCCGTGGGCCATATTCAAAACCATAGACTGGTCATCTCATGACTAACTAAGTCATGGCTAAGGATTTAAATCAAACAATGACTTATAAAAAAATAATTTTGCGTTCTAAAAACTTCGAAAAATCTCCAAAAATTTTGAAAGATTTTATAAATTCTGAAAAAAAAAATTGAACTCAAATACAAGGGATTACAGTAGACAAGACGAGGAGGCAACATCGATGGTCAACGTGTCCAGATCGGATACACAATCAATTCGGACACAGTGTAGATCTAGGGTTAGGTTTAGAACTTGTGTCTGTTCCTGTGGACAGAGAAATGGTTTGGGATTGGGATGTAGAATGTATTGGGTGTGCCCTTGTCTTAGAGGTCAGACCCGAGACATGAGGAAGGGTCGATTTTGGATTGTGTCGTGTCGAACAAAGACACAAATTGAATGTAGATTTAATACATAGAATATCAAAGAAATGGGATGGACACGCCGACACGGCTAGACACTATCATTATGGCTAGGTAGAAAAATGAGAGTGATTAGTGTTAACAAAAATTAGGGGTATTTATAGGTGTGGTTATGATTAATTTAGAACCATTAACATATGGCTCAAAAAAGAATATTCCTAGAATATTTAAAAGAATATTCCTAGAATATTTAAAAGAATATTCTAAAGAATATTCTTAGGAATATGTTAGATTCTATGGAATATTCATTGGGATTAATTTGCACCAATCTATTACTAATTAAGGAATCTAGAATGTTCTCACTCTAATCCTAATTTACTAATCATGCTATTCCCCTAATCATAAGCTTCTAACTAATTACAAATGTTGCCACTCCACCTTAAATAATTACAACTACATCATTCCCTTTTCATAATCACCAAAATAATAATTCCTGAATAAAATAATCAAAAAATTTAAAAAAAGGAAATTCAAGAAATTCAGGAACATGGGATTACAATACCTCACAATAATGGGGTAATCCTCTAAAACTAAGTCAACATGCATAAAATAAAGAAAAGCAATAAAAACGACTAACTAAATCGCTTGCACACAAGGGTGTAATCTCTCGATCGATTTTTGGGACACCTGGATCGCTCGACCTAGAAGGAAACAAGACACCCTGAGGGTAGAAGTCCTCACGATCAGGGGATGTCAGTCTATTTGTTGTGGGTTCGATGACACCTCTAGAGGGGGTGAATAGAGTTTAGCGGAAGTAATAATCCCAATAAAGATACAGGTGAAGGCAAATAAGGACAGATAATTAAATACAATATTGTAAAGCAGTAATTAAATTGTGAGATAGAAGCAACACGCAGACACCGAGATTTTATCATGGTTTCCCTCTGAGAGGTCTAGTCCAGACTCGAGTACTCTTGCTCGATATTATATCTACTATTTAAAATAGAGGTTACACCGCGTGCTTTACTCCGAAGCACACGCTAACTTTTTATAACGTCATATTTTTATCCGAAGCCCATGAATAAACTTCGACACTGTCTGAAAAGCTTTTATACTCAAAGCTTGTATAACTCGAACATTTCTAATCGGAACATACCGACATTTAGAAGAATAGAAGTTGTCTTGGAAATGTGAAGATTGAAAAACTTTTTGTAATAGGAAGGCTTAGAATGAATAGAGAAGATGAAAAATGAGATGATTTAGTAAAATGAAAAATCTCTTCTCTATTTATAGGTATTTTTGAACTAGAGTTCAAACAGAACTCGGTTAGGGAAACGTTCAAATTTGTGAATGTTTGAGATTCAAAAGACTAGGTATTCATTCTAACTATGAGCAATTCTTGGTGACCGAGTTCGGAGGAACTCGTACAAAGTTCGGCTAGTAGGCTTTCAGGGTTCTTTTGGGTTTAGAATGGCTTTTTGGATACTGGTTTGGTTTGATAAGTGTGTGAGGATGTTCATCTAAATGCCAGTGATATTCGACTCACAAAATAACCTAGACTCATGAAATAAGGAAATATATAATAAAATTACAAAATTTTGCTTGACGAGAATAACTACGGTCTTCTGTAGTCTTCTTACTTTACGTATCAGAGTCAAAGTTTTAAGTCAAATATCGAAATCCTGTGGATCATGACTATATAGGCCAAAAATATCCCCTATTTTGATAATTTGACAAATTTGTAATTAATACTTAACAAATGTTCTGCTGGTACGGAAGTAGCTTGGTACAGTAATATAGTAGAAGTGGTACATTAGCTTGCTCCCCCACAATAAATGACCAAGTCCTTAGAATATTCGAAATCTAGCAAAAAAATCTCAAACCAGGTTTTCAGAGCAACATGTATATATAGTATTCAGTATGGAGCAATATATATATGTAGTACTCAATATGGAGCAACATGTATATGTAGTAGTATTCAATATGTTTAAGTATAATCATATAATTCTCCCCATTTGTCACATAATCAAAATAAAAGAAAATTCAAAGTACTAAGCAAAGATGAAAACATATAATGCAAAAATAATAAGGCCGTGAAAACACATAACTAGAAATATCATATATAGTACGAAACACATAGTACTGAAATAGTACGAAACAGTCACAAAATACTAAATGTGCAAAATGCTTTGAAGAAGTATCTATAACTAATATATGAAAAATAAAAAAGCAACTAGAACATAGTAGTGACACTGTATCACTAGACATCATCCTCTTCATCATCAGCATCGGCTACCCGAGAAGGGTTTTCTGACTCAGAAGTGCGATGGGGATTGTAACGAGCAACAACAGAATCAAAGTAGCGCCAAGCCTCCGGATAATCAATATGATAACCGATTACCGAGGGATCACAAACCATAGAAATGGGACCACCAGAGTATGAGTAAAGTTATAGCTAAAACCCCTCATAGTGTTGGTCATTGCCTGGAACTGTAAAATGGTACGAAAATCTATAGATCGAAACTAATCCATAACCAATGCCTGGAAAGACTCAAGTGTGACGCCTATAGAAGGATAGGAAGGATGGGAACTTAAAGCTGGGTCAACAATAGAAGGATGAGGTGGAGGAGCTTGTACTGCTGGAGTAGGATCGACTCGACGATGCATATGAAGATAAGCAGGTGGTGCATTTGGTCGAAGGCGACCTTTGGGACGGGTATTGGGTTCACATAATGAGTCATTAAATGAATCTAAAGTCATATGAGCCAAAAATCGAATTTTTGTGATATCCACAAGTTCTTTCCCTTCATTGGAAATATGAAGCATGAGAGCAAAATCATCAACATCAAATGCAATATCTATCCTACCGACTTTAGAGTGAACCGTGCCATTTGTGACTGTGAGATTGCAATAGAACATACGAATTACATTCATATAAATTGGATCACTAGATTGCACAAATTCTTCAAAATTAAAGTTTCAAACATAGATAAATGATCAAGAAATAAAGTAAAATTGATCGAGTTCCACCGACAAGTTGTCCGTTCGAAAAAGTCGGTGAACCATTCATTGGAAGCATCGATGGAAACAAAGATGAACTCATCAAAGTAGTCACCATCTGTAACTTCCTGTTTTCAAAATTGAGGGTAAATTTATCATTTTTCATATTCTAATATTTTTTTGAATATTTATTTATTAATATTGTATTTTGGGGATAAGTATAGCCGGATTTGAGTTTCGTCTAGTTTTGACTTGTGTTAGTGATCCGAGTAGTTTAGACTCCAGTTGGGACCCAAAGATAGTTAGACATGGCCCAGAAACTCATCTCATTAGGCTAGTGCATTTAGACTAAACCCACATGACAAGTTTAGTCATTTAGAGATTAGAAACTTGACCCTTTTGACCCCAAACCTTTGCATAACTTAAGTTGACCAAAGGGAGACGAGATGCAGGCATCCTTCACAATTTACAAACCTATTTATGGCTCCTATAGTGGCCGACCATGATGGGGGAGGGGTTCTCTATTGTTTTATTTCATTTATAGCCTCTCTTTTTTTATTTTGAGTTCTTCCCCAAACTTGAGAGCTTCTCTTTGGATTTCATCTTCCAAATCAAGTCTTTCTCCTTCCATTCCACTCAATATACCAAGGAGGAGGTGCAAGCTGGGAGTGGAGAGCAAGGAGCAAGGAGAGGAGTCTATTTTTAAGGAGTTTCCATGTCGGACCCGTGTCCTTGGGTTGAATTATTGGGATCCAACTCCCAATAGGTAAAACCTTCTCTCTAATTCTTGTTACCTTGTATTTTTGATATATTTGAACCCATAGAAATCACCCCCATACATGAACCACCATTATGAATGTTTATAGGCTCTTTTGAGTCCTCTTTAGGCGTTTGGGATAGGTTTGGTGTCCCCCATGGAGAGATTCCAAAGGGGGCACACCATATGTTTGTGTTTATGCTCCATAGGCTTATTTGTCTTTTAATTTCAAATTTACATGTGTTAGAGGATAGATTGGCTATGGTTAGGAGAGTTAGATTGGTTCTAATTTGTATGTCAATGTCGGAATCTATGTATTACGGCCTACAGGCTTATTTTTATGTAAAAATATCAAATATTGTTATATTTAAGTATGTGGACTGATTTGGGTTTTTTTTGTATGTATATATAGATATATGTCTTTTGTGTATGTGATAGAGTGTGGTTTGAAGTACGTGTAGGCAACTCTAGAGGGGGGTGAATAGAGTACTAGTGAAAATAATGATCAATTAAAAAATCAACTCTATTCAATCCTAACTAGTAAATAATTAATCAGAGTATAATGCGGAAATTAAGTAGAGATCAGAAAGCATATGCAGACACAACAATTTTTAACCTGGTTTCTCTCGTGGAGGACTAGTCTAGGCCTGAGAACTCTATCTCAGGATTAAAATCCACTATTTGAGAAATAGCTTTACAACCACGTGCCTTTGCACAGAAGAGCACATCAACTTCTTGAAAAGATCGCTGAGGCAAAACTTAGAATTTTCCAAGTGACTTCTTGAAGACTCTTGCACAAAACTTCTAATTGACTCGCATCGAGCACCTTGTATGCTTGAAAAGTTTTGTGGCTAGTAGATGAGAAGAGTATGGCTATTTAGGATGTATAGGCTATAAGAGAGAAGAGATGAGAAGATTGAATGAATTGAAATGGGTGAAAAGGGTGCCTATATATACTAGTCCTGGGAGGCAGAGTCCGGCCAGAACTCTGTCCCAAAATTCAAAAAAAATTGGTCGTTGGTCAACTTGAAATAAGCAATCCCTAAAAATTAGCTCCTGGAATTTATGAGACAGAGTTCGATCCGAACTCTGTGTGGGGGCAGAGTTCGGCCCGAACTCTGCCTCCTAGGAGACAGAATGCTTAATGGGCTAAATGGGCTTTGGCAGTTTGGCTTTTTGTTTGTGGGCTTCTAGTCTATGGCTGAGGTACTCAGTGCGACTCAATGTACAAAAGCCTAGACTCAAATAAAATATAAAAATATAATCTTTTGAAGACAAGTTCAAGCAGTATTCATCGAGCAATCGTCGATGATGATTGTCTGACTTGATATATGTTAGTCGTCTGATTTGTAGTTTTGATGACGATATATGTGTTGAGTTAGATCATACCAAATATCGATTTGTTAATTATCAAGATTAGGTTGACTGCGATCCAGTTTTGGTCAACAATCTCCTCCATTTTGATAATTGACAAAATTTATGATATTTACGTATCGCAACATTTATACCTGGACACATATATTGCTCCAACGTAGATGGAGAATTCGGCTTCCCCGTAAATAAAGAAGTCCTGATACAAGTACTAGTCCAAACAATATAGCACAAGTGTAGCACAATATAGCACAAGTATTTATCCAAAAATGGTTAAGCAAATATCACATATTTCTTCCCCTTTGATATTTAGCAAAATAAAATAGAAGCTCCCCCATAAAAACATAACCATAAGGAAAATATGCAATCACACAACCAATCTCAAGTCCAACGTGAGAGATAACTAGCAAATAATCCAAATAGAAGCCATAAAGTCATAAATTAGTACAAAACAAAGAGTTTTAAACTACATAACCAATGAATGAAATGATAAAGTGCATAAACAAAAAAAATCCTAAGTATCAGCAGCATCATAAAATGGACCACGGCCGTCATGGAGCACGGGAAGGTCCAGCAGAGTCGGATGGGTCGCTGGCAGAGCGACGAGGATCAACAAATGTCGCATCTGGATCCAAATACCTCCTGACCCAGGTGTCGTCGATACGGTAACCTTCGTGAGAAGGGTCCCGTACCATAGGGTAAGACACTGTAGGATGAGTCGCCAGGAAGTACTGGATATCATGCAAGATTTTGCTGATAGCCGTCATCTGTAAGGTGGTTTGATAGTCCATCTGAGTCCAGCGATCGTCCTCCAAGCGAAAATGATCACGCAACATAGTCTGAATGGACTCAAGAGTAGCAGGTGGATCGGGCTCAGGTTGGCCAAGAGCAAGGGGGTCAGCCTGAGCATCAGATTCGGAATGCTCTAATTCAGCAGGAGACTCAACAGCTGCTAGAAGCCGCCGTGCCTTAGACAGATAGGTAGGGGCAGGTAGGAACTGACACTCATCAAGAGGAACATGGAACACATGAATAATCATCGGCAAATATAGGGCGTAGACCAATGATCGAGGTCTTTTTCGTGCACTAATCATCCAGCCCATTATAGTGCGTAGAAAGTTAAAACGGACATGGAAGTAGAGATGATAAAGTGCAGAGATCTTAATATAAGATACTTCATCGATCGATCCCGCTTTGGACAAGATCGTGGAGAAAATGATACGATAAAGTTCATAGAAATACGGGTTAAGATATTTAGCCCGTAGCTTGCGTAGATGAGTGTTGGGAGTACATAAATAATCCTTAAAACTCTCAAGGGTTGATCTATCGGGAAATTGAAACTTGCGTACATCGACAAGTTTCTTCCAAGAATTGGGTTCCGGGATCTCGAGATATTCTGCAAGCTCAAAATCATCAAAAGTAATGTCGATACTGGCGCCACGAGAATAAATTCGTGTGTCATCAAAGGTTAGATTACAGTAAAAAAATTTCATAGCATTCAAATATATAAGAGATGATGTAGAAACTAACTCATTTAGACAAAGATCATGGAATAATGAGTCATAAGCCGAAAATATTATAAAATTGATAGGATGACCCGCATAGACACTCCTTTAGCGAAACTTATTGAACCATTCATTGAATGCCTCCAATGAGACAAAAATTTATTCATTGAATGTGTTGGGGTCATGAGGTTGTGGTGGATTAAAGAGTAGATTTATTGGAGGAGCCAGAGGAGAAGGAGGATTGGAGGATGAAGCACCTTCACTCCTTCTTCTTTTGCCTCTTCTAAAGAGTCTTGGAGCTGTGGGGAATTTAAAATAATTGAAAAAGAAAATAGAGAGGAATATAAAATTATACCTCACAAAGATGAGAAAAGATGGAGGAGATCTCCCCAAAAGCTTGAAATTTTGAGTTTGGGAAGAAAGAGGGCCCTAAAAGTGTAGTTTCTAGGGTTAGGGTTTGAGAAATTTGTGTTTGGAGGTAGGTGGAAGAAAAACAAAGTGAAGAGAGAGGGTTGTTTCTCGGGTTTATGGAGTTTAGGAGCAGCCAAGCGGGTTAAATCTGGACCGTTGGATCAAATTAATGGGTAACTGAGCATTAGGGAAGCTTCTGTGACCAATGATACAGAGTTTGGCCCGAACTCTGTGTGGGGCAGAGTTCGGCCCAAACTCTGCCTCTATGGGCACAGAACACATAAAAATTAAAAATGGCAAAGTGTTGGTTCAAAATGAATGGAATTTGAAAGTTTGAAAAGTGGCAAATTTTTGATAAAAAAGAATAGAATTTAGAAATTTTGAATTAACTAAGTTATAAATGAAATTAAACCATATAATAAATAAGGATGTATGACAATGACCATTACGATGAAACTGCCATGGGGTAGCTGTAGGGGCCGGATCCCAGCTAGCAGTAGTCCGAAGACTAGTGCACCATGTGGCTTAGGCTTTTACGCCTTGTTGTCAGAAGAACCCTTTCGGCTTGTACCCATAGCAAAGTCACCGTAAAGTTATATGTCATAATCGTTATTTACGTAGGCCAATTTATTTAATAAACGTTTCATCCAAAATTTCTAATTCACGACAAAAAAAGTTGAAGCGCTCTTCGGCCAGTGGTTTGGTAAAGAAGTCTGCTAGCTGATGTTCAGTGTCTATGAATTCTAAATTAATCGTGCCTTGTTGTTGATGATCGCTCAAAAAGTGATATCTAATCTCTATGTGTTTAGTGCATGAGTGACAAACAGGATTCTTGGTCAGATTAATGGCACTAGTGTGATCGCAGAAAATAGGTATTTGCTTGAAACATAAGTTGTAGTCTTCAAAGGTTTGTTGCATCCATAGAATTTGTGCATAACAACGACCAGCTGCGATGTATTTAGCTTCTGTTGGGGATAGTACGACAGAGTTCTTCTTCTTGCTAAACCATGAGACTAGCGCCTTTCCTAGCAAATGACACGTGCCGCTGGTACTCTACGGTCAAATTTGTATCCCGCAAAAATCAGCATTGGAATATCCGATTAAATCAAAGAAAGTGGTTTTGGGATACCACAAGCCTACCATAATAGTTCCTTTAAGGCATCTAAAGATACGCTTAACTGCGGTCATGTGTGATTCCTTAGGATTGGCTTTGTTTCTAGCACATAAGCAAACACTGAACATAATATCGGGGCGACTAGCAGTTAAATATAATAAACTACCAATCATACCTCGATACTTACGTTGATCGACCGATTTGCCGCTTTCATCAAGTTCCAGCTTTGTGGTAGTGGCCATAGGGGTGTTGATTGGTTTGATATTGTTAAGCTCAAACTTCTTTAACATGTCCTTGATATATTTCGATTGACTGATCAAGACGCCTTACGAGAGTTGTTTGATTTACAATCTAAGGAAGTAGTTAAGCTCCCCCATCATGCTCATCTCAAAATCATTCTGAATACACTTGGCAAATTTCTTACATAGACCCTCATTAGTAAACCCAAAAATAACGTCATCAACATATATTTGAACTAAAAGAATTGTGTCATTAAAAGATTTTATAAACAGTGTAGTGTCCACTTTCCCTTTTGAAAAACCTTTATCTATTAAAAAAAGTACTCAAACGACCATACCAAGCTCGAGAAGCTTTTTTGAGGCCATAGAGAGCTTTCCTAAGTTTAAAAACATGGCCGAGAAATTTGTGATTTTCGAAACCAGGTGATTGTTTGACAAAAACTTCTTCCTTGATAAAACCGTTTAGAAAAACACTTTTCACATCCATTTAAATTTTTTTAAAGTTTTAAAAATTTGTAAATGCGTAAACCATCCGAATAGATTCTAGTCAGGCAACAGGAGCATTCGTCTCATCATAATCGATATCCTCCTCTTAATTGTTTCCTTGGGCTACGAGACGAGCTTTGTTGCGAGTGACTGAACTGTCCTCGTTTACTTTGTTATGAAAAACCCATTCAGTGCCAATTATTGAGTGGCCAGTAGGTTTAGGAACAAGTTCCCAAACTTGGCTTCTCTCAAATTGGTTGAGTTCTTCTTGTATTGCAGAAATCCAAAATTCATCATTAAAAGCTTCTAAAATATTTTTTGGTTCTATTTAAGAAATGAATGCAGTGCTAGCTATGGTGTCTCATACAGAGGATTGAGTAGTTAACCCTTTTAATATTTCACCTATTACCAAGTCCTTTGGATGAGAGGGAGTGAATTGGAACTTCTTTGGTAATTCCTTTGGAGAGCTGGTTTCAGATGTTGCATTTATTGATGTCGAAGTAGATGGTTCATCATCGTCATTAAGAATAACAGCTGTACTATTATCATCATCAAAAGTTATATTAGTAGACTCTTCAACAATCATGGAGCGCTTGTTGAACACTCTATATCCCTTACTATTGGCCGCATAGCCAAGAAGAATACCTTCGTCAGCTTTGGCATCAAATTTGCCTAAGTTATCTTTGGTATTCGGGATAAAACAGCGACAACCGAACACTCTAAAATAAGAAATATTTGGAGTCCTACCAAACCAAAGCTCATAGGGTGTCTTCTTTGAAATGGGACGAATCAACACCCTATTTAAAATATGGCACGCTATGCTGACAGCTTCTGCCTAAAAATATTTCGGAAGAGAGAATTGATTTAGCACAACTCTAGCCATATCGCAAAGAGTTCTATTCTTTCGCTCCACAATACAATTTTGTTGAGGAGTTCTAGGACACAAAAATTCATGACTAAAGCCACTTGAATCGCAAAAATTTTCAAAATCAAAATTTTTGAATTCGCCACCATGATTACTTCGGATACGAGTAATCATGTAGCCTTTTTCATTTTAGACCATTTTATAAATACTTTGAAAACAGAAATTGTATCACTTTTGTTTGTAAGAAAGAAACCCATGTAAATCTTTAAAAATCGTCTACAATAACAAAAGCGTAGAGTTTTCTGCCAAGACTGGCTACTCTACTAGGACCAAATAAGTCCATATGAAGTAATTACAAAGGTTGGAAAGTACTTACAGTATTTATGGATTTAAATGAAGATTTGGTAGTCTTATTCTTTTTACATTCGGTATATACCGTGTCTTTCTTGAATGTGATATCCGGCAGTCCTCTGTCTAGCTTCTTGGTGGATAGTCTGGATATAGTATCCATGTTGGCATGACCAAGATGCTGGTGCTATAGGAGTTTTTCATCTTTGTGAGCGTAAAGACATCTTTCTGCACTGTTAGTATCACTAGATAGATAGAAAATATAAATGTTATCTTCCCTTATCCCCCTCAAAAGCGATATCTCCAGTTGATCGATCATAGATAAAGTATTTAGTTTTCCTGAAGTTAATATCATAACCGTGATCAGCAAGATGACTAATGTTGAGCAAGTTATGCTTTAACTCGGTCACTAAACAGACATTGTTAATGACAGAAGAGGGAGGATAACCAATTGTACCATTACCTATGATGTAGCCTTTAAGATTTTTGCCAAAGGAAATGTATCCTTCCTTTTTTATCGATAGTGTTGCGAATAGATTTGCATTTCCAGTCATATGTCGCACGCATCCACTATCGAGAATCCACTTGCTTCTAGTTGAGGAGGGAAGGTCCACCTACCCCACGAGTAGATGTGACTTTTGGTACCCAGATTCTTTTGGGTCCTGAGGGATTAGACTTTGGTACCCATGCATATATATTTCTATCAACTAATCTCCTAATACTATATTATGGATAAATTTGTCCATGTATGTTACAATATGTACATCTAGCATGCATGTTTATACTAGGAGCATGTTGATAGTGGTGTCCATAAGTAGGATGATGATAGCTACGTGCAGCAGTAGAGTGAGTATGGTGATTGTGTGCAGTAGTAGGGTAACTATAACGATTATAGTGACTGTGTACAGAAGTAGGGTAGCTATAATGATTATAGTGACTGTGTGCATTAGCATGATGATGATAATGATTACGTATATGTGTCTTACGTGCTGCATGTGAGTAGGTATACATGAAAGCATGATTTTGTTTAGCACGTGGATGAGTGTTCTTGTGGTGACGTACCTTTTTGTGTTGAGTAGGTACGTATTTGTGACTATGAGACTGAACTTGCGGTTGAATAACCTGCTTGCCTAGTTTAATATCTAATTTCTTAGAGATAGCATTCAACTCATCACATTTAGCAGTAAGACCGTGTATCCTACCTGTAAAAATTTTAAACTTTTTTTCTCTTCAGCATGTTCTTTGTTTAATGCCGTGATCTCAAGTGTTTGTTTCTCAATGATTGATTCGGCATCGTGTAAGCTTAATTTAAGCTTGGATACCACTTCAGTGTTTTCCGTGGGTGTAGTATTTCTAACATCTTCTAGTAAACATGAAATTCTATGGATCTTGGTTTCGTAGTCCTTGATCTTATCCTTTGCATGTTTATATTTATTGATGACCTTTTTGTGATCTTCAAGTAGATCACCAAAATCATCACCAAGTTCATCAAAAGAGTCTTTTACCTTTTCTGAAGTTGCCATTAGATATACGTTAGCCGTGTTTTGTGGAGAGTCTTCTTCCTCGTCTGAATCACTAGCCTCGCTTTCATGCCAGATGCTAGTGTTGGCATACTTCCTTGTAGTTGGCTTCTTGTAAGGCTTCTCATATCTGCTTCCCTTCTTTGCTAAGGGACAATGTTTCTTGACATGTCCCATTTTTTTTGCATCCGAAGCAGGTGGGTTCTTCCTCATCGTCTCTTTGTTCTATCTTCTTTTTGTTAAAGCATAGAAACTTTTTGAAGTTTCAAACTAAGAGAGCTTGATCGTTACCTTCAGAGTCATCATCATCGATGTCTTCTGAGCTGGTTCTTCGACGATGAGCTCTCAATGCAATCTCCTTCTCCTTTGGAGCTGTTTTTTTCGAAGTCTTTTAGATCGAGCTCATACGTCATCAACTTGCCTATCAACGTTTCTAGTGACATTGCCGTGAGATCATTACCTTCGATGATCGCCGTGACTTTGGGGTTCCAAACCTTTGGCAATCCTGGTAGTACTTTGCGTATCTTCTCATGGTTGGAATAATCTTTTCCAAGAGAAGATAGCGGGTTGATGATGTCGAGGAATCTGGTGAACATTTGAGTGATCGTTTCATTAGGCTTCATCTTGAAAGCTTCGTAATCCTGTGTTAGATGGCTGACTTTTGATTCTTTGACTTGCGTGGTCCCTTCATGAGTCACCTCCAAAAGCTTCCATACTTCATGCGAGGTGGTGCATGTAGAGACCCTGTTGAATTCAGTCATATCTATGGCACAGAAAAGAGCATTAATAGCCCCAGCGTCTAGACTTGCTTATTTTTTCTCCTGATCAGTATACTTGTCTTGGGGTTTTTTAACGAGATTTCTCTCGACTGTTATTCTGGAAGGTTTCTTGTAGCCATTAGTGACTACAGTCCACAGGTCAAAATCTAGAGACTTAAGATAAAAACTCATTCTAGTCTTCCAATAAGTGTAGTTGGTCCCATCAAATAGGGGTGGCCTATTTGTTGATTGACCCTCACCATAGTTGGTAGAGATGGGTTGTGTGGTTGCCATAGATCAACTCTAGGATATAAATCCAGTATCAAGAGAACAGGGCTCTGATACCAATTGAAGTACGTGTAGACAAATCTAGAGGGGGTGAATTGAGTACTTGTGAAAATAATGATCAATTAAAAAATCAACTCTATTCAATCCCAATTAGTAAATAATTAATCAGAGTATAATACGAAAATTAAGTAGAGATCAGAAAGCATACGCAGACACATCAATTTTTAACCCAGTTTTCCTCGTGGAGGACTAGTCCAGGCCTGAGAACTCTAGCTCAGGATAAAAATCCACTATTTGTGAAATAGCTTTACAACCGCGTGTATTTACACAAAAGAGCACGCCAACTTCTTGAAAAGATCGCTGAGGCGAAACTTGGAATTTTCCAAGTGACTTCTTGAAGACTCTTGCACAAACTTTTAATTAACTCTCACCTAGCACCTTGTAGGCTTGGAAAGTTTTATAGCTAGTAGATGAGAAGAGTATGGCTCTTTAGGATGTATAGGGTATAAGAGAGAAGAGATGAGAAGATTGAATGAATTGAAATAGGTGAAAAGGGTGCCTATATATATTAGTCCTGGGTGGCAGAGTTCGGCCAGAACTCTGTCCCAAAATTCAAAAAAATTGGTTGTTGGACAACTTGCAATGAGCAATACCTATAAATTAGCTCCTAGAATTTAGAAGACAGAATTCGGCCCGAACTCTGTGTGGGGGCAGAGTTCGGCCCGAACTCTGCCTCCTAGGAGACAGAATGCTCAATGGACTAAATGGGCTTTGGTAATTTAGCTTTTTGTTTGTGGGGCTTCTAGTCTATGGCTGAGTTACTCAGTACGACTCAATGTACAAAAGCCTAGACTCAAATAAAATATAAAATATAGACTTTTGAAGACAAGTTCTAGCAGTATTCGTCGAGCAATCTTCTATGATGATTGTTTGACTTGATATGTGTTAGTCGTCTGATTTGTAGTTTTGATAACGATATATATGTTGAGTTGGATCATGCCAAATATCAATTTGTTAATTATCAAGATTAGGTTGACAGCGATCCAGTTTGGGTCAACGTGTGGTTGTGGTAGTGTGTGTTGTGTGTCTTGAGGGTGTGGAGAGAAGAGGGTTAAGTGGTAGTGTATTTGTATGTGTGTTTGTATAGAGAGGTGGAATTGATATGTGGTTGTATGTGTGTAGTGTGGAGAGTGAGATGTATTTATATGAGTTAGAGGGGTGTGAGGATGTGTGTCGGTGTCATGAGATGTGGTTTTGATATTATGAGTAGATGTGTGTGAGTGTGGTATAGTGTGAGAGTGTGCGTGCGTTGGCTTGTGTGTGGAGGGGGTTTTGTTGTGTCTTGTTATATAGTGGTGTGTTGGTTTTAGATGGATGTGTGTTAGTATGATGGTGGTGGTGTGTGTGTGAGTTTGTTTATAGTGTTAGAGTGTTATAGATGAGTGTATCTTTGTCTATAGTGTTAGATAGTGAGAAAGATAACTAGATATATAGATAGATGTATAAATAGATATATGGATAGATGGCTAGATAGATAAATAAATAGATAGGTAGATAGATAAAGGAGTAGAGAGGAGGGAGGAATGCTGCAACTAGGCAGCAGCCATAGCCATTTGGAGTTTCTGCCCCCATAGCAGCAGCAACCACATAGTGGCATTTCCCACAACAGCAATGTGCTGCACCATTCAGCAGCAGCAGCAGCATTTGTGGCTGCTAGTAGCAGCCCAAGGCAGCCCCTTTAGCCCCCACTTTTCCTGAGCACTTAGCCCCTTTCATCTTTTGCTTTCCTATTAGCCATTCCTATTAACATTGCCCTTTTGTTTGTTTGTTTGTTAGCCTCTATGTTAGATGTTAGAGTTTATGTTAGTCTATGTTAGTGTTAGTTTGATATTAGGATATGTTATTCGTTAGATAGATGGTTAGATGTTAGCTTAGAGTTTAGATAGATATATATTAGATATGTATAGTATCTTATTTTTAGAGATTAAGTTAGATATTCATATGTTAGAGAGTTAATTTACTTGGTATCTTGAGATATCTTGGGATATCATAGGATACCATAGACATTAGATATTAGGATAGCTAGTGGATATCTTAGATGTTAGATATTAGTTTTTAAGTTAGATAGTAGATGGCTAGATGTTAGCTAGTCCATGTTAGAAGGTTAAGATATGTGATATCTTAGTCTAAATTAGAGTTAAATGTTAGTTGTGTTAGTACCCTTGTTAGCTAATATCTTAGATTGGTAGTATTAGAGTCTAAGTTAGTATCTTGATAGATAGTTGGATAGATCTTAGTGTCTAGATATTTTAGAGTTAGAGTTTAGATGGTTAGAGTGGTATCTAGGATACCTTCGTATCTTGAGATAAAAAGGGGGTATCTTAGAATACCTTGGTTTTACCTTATCACAAGGTATAGTGGTTTACCCTCTTTTAAGTTAAGGTAAGGTAATGCATTTACCTTATCATAAGGTAAGGGGTATACCTAGAGACGAAAGTTAGATATCTATAGTATTGATTAGCTAGTAGCTTAGGATAGTTGCTAAGGTATATATTTACCTAGGATAAGGTATTGAGTTTACCTTCGAGGCGAAGGTAATTGGGGGTTTACCTTCAAGGTATTGGATTTACCTTCAAGGTAAGGTATGGTTACCTAGATACTAAGGTGAGAAGTTAAGATTTTGGTTAGCTAGTGGCTTGGGGATATATAGATAGATACTAGATATCTAAGGATGGGTATTGGGTATTAAGATATATGTTTGCTTAGACTAAGGTATTTGACTTCCAACCAAGGTATTGGTATTGGGATACCAATATGGATAGCGTATTGGGTTGGATTATCTTGGTAGGTAATGGTTAGAAGTGGGTTATCTTGGTAGATAATGAGTAGGAATAAGATACTTGACTTAGATTTGATCATATTTGACCAAGGTTGACTATTTTGACTCAAAGTCAATTACAAGTCAACATTAGACCTAGAATGGACTAGAAGTTGACCAGAGTTGACCAGTTGACCAAAAGTCAACTATGAGTCAACCATTGACCCTGTTTGACCTAGAATGGACTAGGACTTGACCAGAGTTGACTAGTTGACCAAAAGTCAACTGTAGGTCAACCCTTGACCTTGTTTGACCTTATTTGACTTTATTTGACTTAGATAGACCTAGTTTGACTTTGTTTGACTTACCTTGACTTAGTATGACTTAGCATGACCTAGTTTGATCTAGTTTAACTTTGTTAGACCTAGTATAACTTGGTGTGACTTCGTATGACTGAGTTTGACCTAGATTTGTATAGCATATACTAGAAATCATGCCACATACTGTTAAACCCTATTTAACTCATGTATATCTCATCTTTAGGTCTGTGACTTCACTCTGAGTGTCGATACGCTGTTGATATATTTCGACCGGATCTCAGGCGAGTACATTCTCTGATAAAATTTCTGTTTTATGATATCGTTTATGTTTCTTATATTTAGTGTAGATATCCTCGTTCTCTTGACAAATTGTTCACATGGATTGATATTTGTCTGGATCCCGTCATAAGATGTTATTCCTTGTATTCTTTGGTATATCTTGTACAAGTCTTTTCTTGTTCCTTGTGCATTGTATAGACACGATTCCCGCGAAGGCTAGCTACCTTCTCAGAGAATCCCATGTCATGACGTGTCATGGTTGGATCCACTTATTAGTCGAGGACGGAGAGTATTAGTGTAGATGTCTGGTTATTACCCTCCTTGTGCAAGTATTATAGATCTTGTGAGTGTTAATCATACACTCCACGTATGATTAACCAGGCCAGTAGACCTTTTGTAGTTCCCATGTCGGCCACACATCGAAGCTAGTATTCATACACCTAGATAGATGATTCTTGATTCTTGTACATGTCATGATCAATTTTACTTGCCATTGTTCTATTTATAGTTTATAGCTTTTACCTTGCCATGCTACTTATATGCACAGTCCATTACTCTTGTATATTCTCTCTATTTATTGCTATATTTTCAATATCGTCTAACTAGAACTGTTATTAGAGATTTGTGCACGTTCCATCATGACTGGATATATTGATAAAATTTTACAGATGATGGCAAGGATGAGTGTCCTACCTACTATGGTCCTCATGACGTAGTGGGCGTAGACCAGGAGACCCTTGCCCATCAGGGGTTAGTTCCAGCAAATGAGGTATTAGTGGTAGCTCTGCTAGATTAGTTTAGTACTGGACTTTGTCTCCAGATTACATTTTGGCTTGTTATTATTTTAGTATTTGTTTTTGAGATTGTTGACTCTGAGACTTTGGACTTGTATTATTATGTGTTAGATTTTCAGGATGATATTTTTATATCTTGTTGTCTTTATCTTTCAGTATCATCTATCTTCTTAGAGTTTGTGATTGAGTACATTATATTGTCATTGCTTGTCCTCCGTTCGGAGTTGATCATTCTCGACAGATTTTGATATTATAACTGTTGTAAGATTGTAGACCTAGACAGCATTATATGCCGTTTCTCCAGCGTAGGCTGGGACGTTGTCTCGCACTCGTGCCCTTACTCCTGGTGCGGGTCGTAACACCATCCGGCATAGATGGACTAAAAAGTTATAAAGATCCTTCATCTTAAACATTAGAAGAAGAAGGTTGAACTTTTCGTTTCTTTTTAGAAGCTTGAGAAAATTTTGGTGCCATTGAATAGAAAGTAGAGAAAAGAAACAGATATACCGAAATCGAGCACATAATATGGAAGAGAACAACAAAGTCACCTCGAATCCAAGTTTTTGGCTTTGGAAGGCTTGGCGGAAGGATAATGGAGTTTTTAGTGTTAGGGTTTCGGTGGAGGCTGTTATTGTAATAGAAAAGATGGTGATATTGTGGGGATTTAAAAGAGAAGCCCGATTGTCCAGCTTTTGTTCAAAATAAGCCTTATTTGAGTTTGGCCCGAGTTCGTACAGAGCTCAGTCCCTTGGTACTCTAAACATAATTGGGCAATTTAGATACAATTTTTAACATGTATACTAAGGAGTAATTTGAAATATTTATGTTAATGAAAAATAATTTATGTTAATTAACCAAAATGTAACAAATGTATCAAATATTTTGGGTTAGCTATAGGGGCTGGATCCCAGCTGGCGGTAGTCCGAAGATACTTGGCATTGTGTTGCTTAGGCTTTTACGCCTTTTTGTCAGAAGGGCCCTTTCGGGTTATAACCAAAATATTTTCTACGATTTTATGAATTCAGGTCAAGTAATATATAATTATAAAACTTCGACATCCAAAATTTCTAATTCTTTTCGTGTAAAGTTAAAATGATCTTCTACTAGGGGTTTAGTAAAGATGTCAGCTAATTGGAATTATGTGTCCATATATTCTAGACAAATATGACCTTGTAAAATATGGTCTCTAAGAAAATGATGTCTTATTTCTATATATTTAGTACGAGAGTTACAAATAGAATTCTTTGTGAGATTTATAGAATTAGTATTATCACAGTAAATAGGGATGTGGTTGAAAGATAACTGATAGTCTTCCAAGGTTTGCTTCATCCACAAAATCTGGGCACAACAACGTCCTGTGGCTATATATTGAGTCTCAGTTGTTGATAATGCAACAAAGTTTTGTTTTTTGAAAAACCAGAAGGCTAAAGATTTTTTAGGAAATGACATATACCACTGGTACTTTTACGATCGACCTTGCATCCAGCAAAATCTACGTCCGAATAACCTATTATATCAAACGAATCAGTTTTTGGATACCATAGACCGGTTGTTAAAGTACCTTTAAGGTATCGTAGGATAAGCTTAATAGCGCTAACATGTGATTCCTTGGGACAAGCCTGATATCTTACACATAAGCATACTGAAAACATAATATCTAGACGATTAGCAGTTAAATAAAGTAAACTATCAATCATACCTCTGTACTTACACAGTTCAGTTGGTTTACCACTTTCATCCATATCAAGTTTTGTAGACGTTGCTATAGGAGTTCCGATTAGTTTGATATTTTCTAAATCAAACTTCTTCAGTAGGTCTTTTGTAAATTTGGCTTGACTAAAGAAAATTCCTTGTGAATTTTGTTTAATTTGTAGCCCTAGAAAGAAGGCCAATTCTTCCATCATGCTCATTTCAAATTCACTCTGCATGCGCTCAACATACTCGTTACAAAGCATCTTATTTGTTGATCTAAAGATAATATCATTTACATAGATCTGTATTGATAAAATTTTCAAATCCAGGAGGTTGTTTAACAAAAAAAAATTCTTTTATAAAACCATTTGGAAAAGCACTTTTGACATCTATTTGAAAGAGTTTAAAACCATAAAATCTAGCAAAAGCACATAACATTCGAATGGGTTCTAGTCTAGTAACTGGAGCATATGTCTCATCATAGTTAATGCCTCATTCTTGATTATAGCCTTGAGCTACTAGACGTGCTTTGTTGCATGTGATCATACCATTATCATCCAATTTGTTTTGAAAAACCCATTTAGACTAATGATCGGGTAATCACTAGGTCTGGGAACAAGTTCCCAAACTTGATTCCGTTCAAATTGGTTAAGTTCCTCCTGTATTGCAGAAATCCAAAATTCATCATCAAAAGCTTCTTCAACATTCTTGGGTTTTATCTTAGAAATAAAAGTTACGTTAGCAATGATATCTCTAATGCTTGAATGAGTACTTACATCTTTTGATACATCACCTATTACCAGTTCTTCTAGATGGTTTATGGTAAATCATAATCTATTCGACAGACTTTCCAGGTATGTGGTTGGTGTATCTTCGGGTATTTTGCTTGAGAGTATTCTGTCATCTTCATTATCACTGTCGTTGTCATATTGACTGTTTAACTCGTCGAAAGTAATGTTTATTGATTCTTCAACTACAAGTGATCCTTTTTGAATATTATCATTTTCTCTTTGCATCATATCCGAAAAATATTCCTTCATCAGCTTTCTCATCAAATTTGCCTAAAATGTCTTTAGTAATTAAAATAAAGCATCTACATCCAAACACTTTAAAATAGTTGATATTAGGAGTTCTATTAAACCATAATTCATAGGGAGTCTTTTTCAAAATCGGTCTAATAAAAACCCTATTTAATCCATGGCATGATGTATAAACAACTTCTTCCCAAAAATACTTTAGCCGATTATGCTGGTTAAACATAACTCTGGCCATATCACCAAGAGTTCTATTCTTTCTTGCTACAACATCATTCTGTTAAAGAGTTATGGGACAAGAAAATTCATGAGATAAACCATTTGAATCATAAAAAGTTTTAAAATTATGGTTATCAAATTCTCCACCATGATTACTTCGAATACGAGTAATCATGAATCCTTTCTCATTTTGAACCTTTTTACAAAAATAAACAAACTTAGAAAAGGCCTTATTTTTATTTGCAAGGAAATAAACCCAAGTATATCTTGAATAGTCATCAATTATTAGAAAAGCATATAGCTTACCGCCAAGACTGGTGACTCTACTTGGTTCAAGTAAGTCTATATGTAACAATTGAAGAGGTCTAGAGGTACTTACAGCATTTATTGTTTTGAAAGATGATCTGGAAGCTTTGTTCTTTTCACACTCGGCACAGACTATATCATTCTTGAAAGTAATATCAGGTAAGCCTCTTACCAATTTCTTAATGGACAATCTTACAATAGTGTGTATGTTAGCATGTCCAAGACGCATGTGTCATATCCAGCTGTCATTTTGAGATGCGTATAGACCATTTCCTGTATTGTTAGTATTCTCTGATAGATATAAAACATATATATATATATATTGTCGTCTCTTAATCCTTCAAAAGAGATTATTCCAAAAGTTTTATCATAAATAAAGCATTTATCTTTAAAAAAATTAATTCCATAACCGTGATTAGTTAATTGACTTATACTCAGAAGGTTATGTTTTAATTCTGTTACTAAGCATACATCTTAAATAATAGAAGAGAGAGAAAGTACCTATGTCGTTATTACCAATTATATGTCCTTTTAAGTTGTTTCCAAAGGAGACATAGCCTTCTTTCTTCATCGATAGAGTTGCAAACAAAGTATTATCATATGTGTGGAGCAACCACTATCGGGAATCCACTTGCTTCTTGTGAGAGGGGGGAGGTCCACCTATAACACAAGTTGAAGATGTAGCCTTTGGTACCCACTTTCTTAAGGGTCCGAATGTGTTAGTTTTAGGAACCAAAACATATATATGTATGTCTACTAACTTTCTAATTTTACAATAATGTGACACATGTCCTCTTACACCATAATAATAACATATAACAGATGTGTTTGTGCTAGGTGAACTTCAAAGATCATGTATGTGAGGTTTTGAAAAGGAGTATGACTTCTTATGAGGAAATTTATACATGAATGTATGACTTCTAGAAGTTCTAGTGGTGTTGGATGTGTTGTGTTTGTGTTTAGTCGTATGATTCGTGTTTACTTTAGTCACATGTTTGACAACTTATTTATCCAGTTTAATCTCTAACTTTTTAGAGATATCATAGGCTTCATTATACTTGGCCGTGTGTGCATTTATTCTCAAAGCAGCAATATTATGCCTCTTCTTCTCTAATTTATAGAAATCCTTGAGTTTTATATTATCTTGATTTGCTTTCTCAAGCTCCTCAAGAGTGTCATGTAATCTCAATTTAAAGAAGAAATCTCATCCATGTTACTAGAAGAAGTTTTATCTCTAATATCATATAGCATTTGAGATTGTTTAGTAAACTCAGAGTGTACCGCTTTCAGCTCTTTTTTAGCATATTTATATATATCCATCATTTCTTTTGATCTTCTAGTAGATCACTAAAGGCATCATATAACTCATCAAAAGTAGATTCTTCGATTTATGGTTACCTTTGCATCTGTAGCCATGAAGCATAGATTTGCTATGTTGTGAGGTCTTTCTTCTTCTTCATAATTACTTGTCTCACTT
This sequence comes from Iris pallida, assembly GCA_029216955.1. Lineage (NCBI taxonomy): Eukaryota > Viridiplantae > Streptophyta > Magnoliopsida > Asparagales > Iridaceae > Iris > Iris pallida. The sequence goes on along the minus strand of JANAVB010008600.1, from coordinate 859,117 downwards.
TCAAACTAGATACTAGTATTTGCACAATTTTTTGTTGAAGTCCTTCTCTGACTTGATTGATCGTATCTACTTCCCTTTCATACAACAAGACAGTCTTTCTTGATATAACCTATTTTCTTACAACTGTAGCATATTGGTTCTTCATCAAAAGGGCCATTTTCTCATTTTTTAGATTTCTCATACTTTAGAAATCTTCTGAAGTTCCTCGTCATAAGGGCCATTTTCTCATTGTTTGAACTGTCACTCACTTTCGTCATCGAAAGCCATCTTATGATGTACCTTGAAAGTCTTCTCCTTCGGTGCTAGCTCTTCAAATTCCTTCAGGTCCAACTCATGTGTCAAAAGCTTTCCCATAAGTGTCTCGAGAGTCATGATTGTGAGATTGTTCCCTTCAATTATAGTCGTTGCTTTTGGATTCCAGTTCTCGGCCAATCTACGAAATATCTTTCGTATTTTTTCATGATTGTTGTATTCTTTTCCAAAAGAAGATAGAGGATTAATAATATCTAAGAATTGAGTAAACCTATTAGTAATAGTCTCATTAGGCTTCATTTAGAAGGCCTCATATTCTTATGTGAGTTAAGATTTTGGATTCCTTCACCTGTGAAGTTCCTTCATGAGCGACCTCAAGAAGTTTTCAAACCTCGTGAGACGTGACACATGTTCATATTCTATTGAATTTAGTTCTATCTACTGCACAAAATAAAGCATTAATAGCTTTTGCATCAAGACTTGCTTGTTTCTTTTCATGATCAGTATACTTGTCATATGGTTTTTCAACTAGATTCCCATCTTCAACAATAAGAAGTGGTTTCTTATAACCATCAATGACAATTCGCCACAAATTGAAAATGAGTGACTTGAGATAAAAGCTTATGTGTGTCTTCCAATACGTGTAATTTGTGCCATCAAATAGGGGAGACCTATTTGTAGACTGACCTTCACTATTACTAGCGTATAATGATGCCATTTCTCAAGGAGTTTTAGTCCAACTTAGAGAAACTATGCTCTAATACCAATTGTGGGATTGATAGCACCTCTAGAGGGGAGGGGGTGAATAGAGTGTAGCGGAATTAATAATCCCAATAAAAATTAATGCAGGTGAAGGCAAATAAAGGCAGTTAAGTAAATACAATATTATAAAGAAAAATTAAATAGTTAGATAGAAGCAATACACAAACATCGAGATTTCATCCTAGTTTTCTTCTGAGAGGACTAGTCCAGGATCGAGTACTCTTTCTCGATGTTAAGTCCACTATTTGAAATATAGGTTACACCTCGTGGTTTACTCCGAAGGACACGCCAACTTCTTACAACGTCATGTTTTTATTCGAAACCTACGAACAAACTTCAGCATTGTCTGAGAAACTTTTATACTCTATGCTTGTACAACTCGAACACTTCTAATCGAAACACACCGACGCTTAGAAGAATGTGAATTGTCTTGGAAATGTGAAGATTGAAAAGCTCAATGAAATAGGAAGGCTTAGAATGAATAGAGAAGATGAAGAATGAGATGATTTAGTAAAATGAAAAACTCTTCTCTATTTATAGGTATTTTTGAACCAGAGTTCGGGCAGAACTCGGCCAGGACAATGTTCAAATTTTTGAATATTTGAGATCCAAAAGACTAGGTATTCATTCTGACCATGAGCAATTCTAGGTGACCGAGTTAGGTCTGAGTTCGGGGGAAACTCGTACCGAGTTCAGCTTGTAGGCTTTCAGGGTTCTTTTAGGTTCACAATGGCTATTTAGATATTGGTTTGGTTTGATAAGAGTGGGTTTTATTTGTGTGAGGATGTTCATCTAAATGTCAGTGATATTCGACTCACAAAATAATCTAGACTCAAGAAAGAAGTAAATACATTATAAAATTACAAAATTTTGCTTGAGAAGGATAACTGCAGTCTTCTGTATTCTTCTTACTTTATGTATCAGAGTCAGAGTTTTAAATCAATTATCGAAATCAGGTTGATCATGACGACATGGACCAACATTAGAGAGATGTGCTAGAACATCCTAACTGCTAATAATGGGGATACCCATGGACCATCATATAGATAGGTGTTGATTGATGCAGAGCTGAACCCTGAGCCATAGCACTACTAAAATATGCTCTATTAGCGATGTGATTTAGCGACGGAATAAAATAACGTCGCTAAATATCGAATATAGCGACTCCTTTCTATAGACATCGCAAAACGTCGCTGAATAGCGACGTTCAACGACAGGAGATAAAATATGTCGCTGAATAGCGACGTTCTATGACATATTATTAAATATGTCACCATATATTAAAATGTTTGCGACATTTAGCGACGTCCTCTTGACGTCGCTAACTTTTTTACTTAGGGCACACTGCTTCCTTTTTCCTCCTCACTCGAAAATTTTAGAATTTTATTTTTCCCCCTCGACCCCTGGCTACTCCCTCCCCCCCGGCGACCCTTCCCCCGGCGACTCCCTCCCCCTCGGTGACCCCTACCCCCCCATCAAGCTCCTCCTCTCCCAATCCGAGCTCCTCCTCCTCTTCCTCAGGTAAACCCTAGACTAACTCCTCTCCCTCCTCCTCCTCCTCCTCCTCTCCCACACACACACACACACGGACACACACACACAGAGACACACACACACACACACACAGACACACACAGACACACACAGACACACGGTTAGGAGTACAACGTGCGCGGGCTAAACCCGAACCCAATCGGATAAACCCGTTAATGGGTTGGGTTAGGGTTGAAGATAATCGAGTTCGGGCTCGGATTTGGGTTAAAATATTTGAACCCGATCAAGAATCAGGTTGGGCTCGAGTTCATGTGTCGGGTTACCTGACGAACCCGAAATATTGTGTGTGTGTCTCTTTATATTTGAGAGTGTATATATATATAGGTGTCTTGATATATGTATATATATGTTTATTGGTTGTGTGTGAGTTTTAGTGAGAATGAAGGAAGTTGTTGTGGTAGGTTGTGGTTGTAGTTGTGGTGTTGTAGTTGTGGTTTGTGGTAGTGTTCATGGTGGTTGAAGGGGGGATTGAGACAAGCATATGCAGCAGCAGCTAGGCAGCATAAGCAGCAGCAGCATATGCAGCAGCAATTGCAGCAGCAGTATCATTCATTCGGCCATCCATTCACCATCCATCCATTCATTCGTCCATCCATTCATCTATAACATATAGCAGTCCATTCATTGATTCATTCACTCATTCACCATTCATTTATTCATTCACCCATTCATCATTCATTCATTCATTCATTCAGCCAATCACCATTCATTCATCCATTCACCTATTCACCATTTATTCATCCATTCACCCATTCACCATTCATTCATCCATTCATCCTTTTTATCAAAGATAGTCACTTAACCCCCTTCATGTTGTGTGTGTGTGTGTTGTTAGTGAGTTAGTGAGTTGAGCGTTTAGTTAGAAGAGTATGTTAGTAGTTAGATAATATGTTAAGGAAATGTTTGGTAATAAGATGTGGTTTGTGTTAGAGAGTGAGAAAATTGTGGAACATATGTTAGTAAGATTTTATATTAGAAGTTTTGTATTAGAGTTAGATGTGGGCTAGAGTGAGCATGACAGGTTGAGGTATCTTGTGATACCAAGATGGTATCACAAGATAATTAGGATTTACCGTAGCTATGAAAGGGTAAGGTAATAGGGTAAGTTAAGGTAATGACCTAGAAGCTAAGGTATGAGTCTAAGGTGTTAGGATATGGGTAGAAATTGATTGTCTTGGTTGGTAATGGTTAGGATTAGTGCTCTTAGACTAGTTTTGACCTCGGTTGACCGTTTTGACCAAAAGTGAACAAAAGTCAACCGAAAGTCAAACTTAGCCTAAAAATGACTTGAATTGACCAGAAACTAAACCAGAGTTGACTAGTAGACTAAATATCAACAGTTGGTCAACATAACCCGATGGACCCGACCCAACCCGAGTTTAACACGATCCTCCGAGCTTGGTCTTGGGATTCATATGTTTAACCCGAGGTCGGGCCGGGCTTGGGCTCGGATTAGGCTTATGATTTATCTGGTTGGGCTCGGGTTGACCTCAAGCCCGACCCAACCCGCCCGAGTTGTACCCCTACACACGGTTACCATGTCTCTCTACTATAATATACACTAGGAAGTTCGAATACTACAAATATCAGTATTTGTTCTATGTCTATGTCTAGTGAAGGATAATTGCCTAGATGTCATTACCACTTTTCTAGCTTGAGGGTATTTTAGTCATTTTGGTCATTTTTGAAAAATTGTGAATTAATTGGAATTATTATTAATTATTGGGTTTAATATATTAATATGATTTTTAGTGATTTTTGGTGATTTTTAGTAGAATTGATTTTGACCCTATAGAGACTTTGACTTAAGTTGACCTTGTAGACTAACCTAGTGGCTAACCTAGGTCTTGACTTTGTGATTAGGATTTGAAAACCTAGGATGACTTAAGTTCATGAGGATGAACCCATTGGGATTTATTTGGAGAAATTAGGAGTTAGTTTCATAAGGAAATGGCTTGTGAAGTCACAAGTCATTTTATGACTAATAGGCTTAATGGCCCATAGCCCACACCCATTGAACCAAGCCCTAACCCTAGAAATTCTGATTAGCCTCTATGGTCAGCCCCTCCCCTATTTATATGCTCTTAAAACTAGGGTTGCCTCTTTAGGAAACTTGTCATTTGGAAGAGGTGAGTCCCCAACTTGGTAAATCCTTAGAAAATCCATTTCTTCTCCAAATTCTTTCAAATAAATTGCAATAGGACCTAATAATAGTCTACTTGTTGTTATTGTGGAGTATTTTCAGGGAACACACAATTTGAGGAAGTTTAGTGGCTTGTGGAGCTCTTCCCATTTGGGGATTTTGACCCATTGTTCACCTATAGGTATAATCCTCTCTAATTCATTTTAAATTCTGTAAAAATCATTTCTAGGTTGCCCTAACCCTAGTCTAACTGTAGGAATAGGGTTTCCCAAATTTTTGTGTCGTTTCGTGTCCATTCTGGACACGTATCAGTGGTTACTGCTAGGTGTTTGATGAAATGCCCCAATGGGCATTTCGTGTGTTTTTTGGTATTTTGTTTGAATAGGAATTTATGTTTGGGTCCCGCTTACACATTTATGTAGTTGGTGTCGTGTCTTAGTGTCGTGTCTAGGCTGCACGGACACGTGTACACACGGTCGTGCACACGCGCGCGGGGGCTGTGCGTGTCCTGCTGTGCGGGGCCATTTCCGACACGGACACGCATCCCCGACGCGTGAAACTTGACACACATCATGGGGTAACATCTGTCACCCCATGTGTCAAGTTGCACAGGCCCACGTGGCGTATCGGACACACACGAGCACGTGCACGTGTTTTGTACGGTGCAGTTTTCTATTGTAAACGTACACTGACACGCGTGTCTCGTGTCGTGTACACGCGACTTGGACACGATTCAGGGTGTCCAGTCGATAGCCCTAGTCTAGGTGAACATGTGGACCAATTCTCGTAGGTCGTGTCGCTGTGTGTCGTGCACACGATCGACACGAACACGTGCACGACGCTTGGCTGTCACTGTGCCTGTATTTTACTGATTTTGGGTTTTTGTTGAATGGACACGTTTGTGTCCACTTTTGTGGACACAAACAAATTACACAGCATGTGTACATTATGTTTATATATTACCAACCTTAAAAATTGTATTTTAATTAACTTTTCATTGTTGTTTTCTCATTTCCCATTTCCTAAGAAACTGTGTTATTCCCTGTTTTCTGATTTCTTCCCAGTTTTAGATACTGAGTTTAAGCAATCATTTAAACCTATTAGACACTGCTAATTACTTTTTTTTAAGCCTCTAATATGTGTACCAATGTATATTCTAATAGTGTGTTGATATTAGGTATGTTGGATGTGTTTTGAACCAAAAATCTGAATTTACTTCTTAGGGACTGTTTAAAACTCTTTGTTGTTTTTTTTGAGTTGTTTGTTAACTATTATGAACTGTTAGATTAACAATAGGGTCTGTGAATGATATATGGACTATACAAATCTGAGTTTGAGTCTTGTTAACTGTAATTGAGGGGGGGAGTGTTCACTGTAACCTGAGAATGAGTTTGCACTTCATTGTTTTGTGCCAATTTTCATCATAGCTATGGTTCACCATTAAACTGAATGATGCATTGTCTGAGATTTCCTGAACTGAACCTTGTGTTTTGATAAACTGAAATATTCCAGTTATTCCTATACCTGATACTGAATTCTAAATACCATCACAAATTTTCATTGGGCATTCACTATTTTCCTTTAACTGGAATTTAGACATTATGTGTTCACTGTTTACCAACTATTTTCCTGTTTTTCTGAGATTGGGTAGGGACTGAAATGAGGTTAGTTTATAAACTGAATTCCTCCCCTTCCTTTAATATCTTGTACACACTCACCTCCACATTTCATAAGTGTTATACACTGTTTTTTTTTGTTTTTCCATATAACTGAACCCTGTTTCCAGTTTTCCTATTTTGAACTGTTGATGGATTGAATTCAACCTGGGAACCACTGTTCTGATGTCCCACACACCCACACATACACTTGGACACATGTACTTGTGTCCCCCTCTTAATACACATGTATGTATGTGTAATTACCTTTTGGTATTGTATGTACTCATGTATTAACCTATAGTGTGGTTGGGTATACATTAGCCTATAGGGTGTTTCCTAGTTATATTATTAATGGGTCTATTTGTGTACTAGATGATATATATAAAAAAAAAAAAAATATATATATATATATATATATATATATATATATATATATATATATATATATGTATTCTCTATTAGATGTGTGATAATGTATATATATGATACATTGTGATATGATTGTATATATAATATGGGATATTCTAACTAGACTATATGTATATCAATATATGTTATGATATACGGGTAAGAGGGTATAGAGGCTATAGGTATACTCTAATTAGATTATTACCTATGTACCAATATGTGTATAGGCATGGCTTGACATGGTGTAGTCTAGTTAGGTCATAATATAACCTAGAATAGTTTGGTATTGCCTAGAATAGTCTTGCTAGACATAGTTTAGACTAGTTTGACCTAGATTAGACTTGGTTGACCTAGTTTGACTTCTAGGGTTGACCAGAGTTGACCAAAAGTTGACTTTGGTCTAGATTGACCTAGATTCATGTAGAATGCATTAAATTGCATTGTATTATCATTCTGGACTTGTTGTGACTCGTACTGTTCTAAATAGGAGCCAGACACCACTCCTCGGACAGTACTTTCATCTCGGACTTTCAGATAGCAGGCGAGTACATTCTCTGATCTTTTCATACCTGTCTGGATATATTCATGCTCTAGATTACTCTACATGATGCAGACACGTATCTTCACAGATTAGTACTATATGGATCCCTTCCTGAGATGTTATCCCTCTATGGGTGCATCAGATATTTCATGTTCATGTACTTTATCATGTGCATCATGTACTCCTTGTACTCGTACTAGTTCATGTTTTTACATATTCTCATGTGCTTCATGTGCTCATGTGCTTATCATGTGCTCATGTACTACTCATTTCATAAGTTCACGTATCTTAGCTGTATTCATGTGCTTATGACATAACATGAACGGATCCTTGTGTATTGATTGGGGCGGGGTGAGTAGAATTGGTTATGTGGACACAATCCCTAGTATGTATTCATGTGCTCCTTATTTGTATTCATGTGCCCCTAAGCCGTTTACATAACCATATTGTGCTCTAAATCACGTAGTCACTTACAGTCTTTACTATCATGTATTTATTTCCAGTTACAAAATATCTCCTGTTTTACTTGTACTTCCATTCAATACTTCCTGTATTTTACTCTATTGCAATGATTTATACTCCTAACCTGATATGAACTGTTGAGAGATATGTGCTCGTTCCCGTCCTGACTAGACCTGTTGAAATATTACAGAGGACGAGGCTGAGGCGTTTTGCCCTACTTACTACGGTGCCACACTAGATGAGTGCCCAGACTTGGACCAGCAGCAGGAGCCACTAGCTGTAGATGACACTCCTTTAGATTAGGACTGTCTTTTCTATTTGGGATTATTGTACTAGACTTTGAGATATTCTGAGATGTATTTATTTTTAGACACTTAGTTCTGGATTTGTATCTCTGTGATTCTCTGTTCTGGATTTTGTTATCTTTCATTATCTATCTATCTTACCTGTTCTACCTTAGCTGTGGTTGAGTTTATATTGTGTTATGTCACCCCCATTCGGGGAGTATAACTGGTATACCTTTAATTGTTAGAAGTTGTGACCTAGGACAGCGTTCTACCGCCGATACTGCGGCGTAGGCTGGACGTACCCACGTCTCGTGCCCTTACTCTAGGGTGCGGGTCGTGACACGTTTTTAGTGGTGGCCCATGCAGGTCTAGGATATAAGTGTAGTGGTATTCGAACTAGAATATCGATGCAGCCTGCAGTAGAAATTAGCATTATTTTTTTTGAAGGTAATCAATCACACTAGGAAAACTCCTTATCAGATTCCGTATATCTATTTTGCTGCTTATTGTCTTCCTTAGAATTCTAAACTATCCTCCTTTGATTATTTCGACTCATTCTCAGTAATTGCTTCTTGTTTGATCTGTGTCTCCAGGATGGTTGAGACGCGATCGCATCGCCCCGTGACGGAAGAGGCTGGAGAGGGGTCTGCCACCTCTCGTGTCCAGCACCCAGCTCCCGGTGCCACATGGCCAGTACAGCCCTCAGGAGTGGGAGTTTCTGCCACTTTTGGAGGAGGACCTCCACCAGCCGGAAGGCCGAGCATGGTGCTTCCAGAGATCCTTTCCACGCAGCAGCCTCCGCCTGCGGGGATGGTTGATGCTGCCCATCTCTTCTCCTTCGTGGAGAGGATTCTGGAGTCCTCGCACCAGCGCAGTCCGAGGCAGACAGCAGATTTCAGGCAGGGGATTGATGAGGCGCACCAGCTAGTACGTACGACTGTTGAGATGGTGACTGGTCAGGGGGCCCAACAGCTGCCCCGTCGGAGAGAGAGGGATATACAGGACTTCCAGAAGATGCACCCTCGGGAGTTCTTGGGTACAGAGGGCATTCACTATGCCGATGATTGGATTGAGCACATAGAGGAGATCTTTCGACTGGCAAAGATACCAGATCGGCTTCACATTGAGGCAGCGGGCAGCCAAATACAGGATTTGGCCCGTGTATGGTACCAGACTGATCCCAGAGTAGGAATGGAGGGCCAGACTTGGGCCCGGTTCAAGGAGCTATTCAAGGAGCAGTTCTTTCCCGATGTAGCCTTGGGTGGGATCGAGGCGCAGTTCGAGGCTCTGGTTCAGGGGAACCAGACAGTTGCTGAGTATACCGGGGAGTTCTGCCGACTGGCCCGGTTCATTAATGACTTGACGGAGAAGACCAAGGCGAGGAAGTTTCGCCGAGGTCTGATTAGAGAGATTCGGTCGCTGACTAAGAGCGACCAGAACGCTACATTTGCTGAGATTTATTCTGGGGCCATGGCGGCAGAGGACGACCTGGGACTGAGGCAGAAGAGAGGTCGAGACTTTCAGTCAGGCAGTAGCAGTCAGGGGCAGGCCAAGAGGCCTCACTTCCAGCAGCAGCAGCAGAGGCCAGTACAGCAGTATCAGCAGCAGCATCAGCAGCAGAGGCCAGTGCAGCAGCACCAGCAGCAGAGAGGGCAGCAGGCACCTCGTCCGGCAGTCATTTGTGCCTTATGCAAGAAGCCGGAGGACATGATCCATGAGTGCAGGAAGAAGCTAGGCAAGTGCCTACTTTGTGGTGCTGGAGATCACCAGTTGAGGGACTGTTCAGGGGCTTTTGGACGAGGACAGCAGGGAGGTGGAGCCAAGGCTCCAGCCGGCCAGCAGAGGGGACCAGCCCTGCCGACCCAACAGCAGAGGTTCCAGCAGCACCAGCAGCAGGTACGGGGTGGACAGCAGGGGCGAGCCTTCGCCATGGCAGCTGAGGATGCTGAGGTTATCGGAGAGCTGATAGCAGGTTCGGTTCTTCTCGACTCCCTTCCAGCATTCGCATTGTTTGATTCCGGGGCTTCCCACAGCTTTGTGTCTGTATCGTATGCTATTAGACACAGTTCGATTTCTGAACCATTGCCTAGGACCTGCAAGATCACGACCGGGGGTGGGGTCATCCTCGTGAGTGATGTTTGCAGAGGGTGGAGTGTCATTTTGGGAGGTCGAGAGTTGGGAGTGAGTTTACTCGTCATGCTATTACCGAACTACGATATAGTATTAGGTATGGACTGGCTGAGTAGACACCACGCCCGCATTGATTGTCGTGGGGGTAGAGTTTTGTTCGGGGCGCCAGGAGAGCCAGAGTTTGAGTACACCCGACGACAGGCAGAGCAGGACGACGGAGTCTTTTGTGGAGCTTCAGTCGAGGAGCAGGTGGCTCCGCATCCCTTGATCGCAGAGTTTATGGACATATTCCCAGAGGAGTTGCGAGGGCTTCCACCGGACAGAGATGTGGATTTCTCGATAGACTTGGTTCCCGGTACGGAACCGATCTTCCAGCATGTCTATCGAGTGAACAACAGCGAGTTAGTGGAGCTGAAGAAGCAGGTGGATGAGCTGCAGGACAAGGGCTTCATTCGCTCGAGTTCTTCACCTTGGGGTGCACCGGTGCTTTTCGTACCGAAGAAGGATGGGTCGGTACGTATGTGTATCGACTACAGGGCACTTAACAACCTGACAATCAAGAACAGATACCCACTGCCGCGGATCGATGATCTGTTTAATCAGTTGAACGGAGCTCGGGTGTTCTCCAAGATTGATTTGAGGTCAGGTTATCACCAGGTGAAGGTGAGGAGGGAGGATATCCCCAAGACCGCTTTCAGGATGCGGTACGGGCAGTTTGAGTTTTTGGTTATGCCGTTTGGGCTAACTAATGCACCAGCAGTGTTTATGAATCTAATGAACAAGGTGTTCCACCAGTACTTGGATAAGTTCGTGGTGGTATTCATTGATGATATCTTGATATATTCCAAGACTGAGGAGGAGCACGAGGAGCATCTGCGGATAGTGCTAGAGACTCTCAGGCAGGAGCAGCTTTATGGGAAACTCTCCAAGTGTGAGTTTTTCTTGGACCGGATGGACTTCTTGGGGCATGTAGTGACTGGAGATGGTATCTCAGTTGACCCCAAGAAGATTGTAGCAGTTGAGGCTTGGACAGCGCCGACTTCAGTAGCAGTGATCAGGAGTTTCCTGGGGCTGGCAGGGTATTACCGGAGATTCGTGCAGGATTTCTCCCGGGTTGCAGAGCCGTTGACACGGTTGACCCGGAAGGATACTGAGTTTATTTGGTCAGAGGAGTGTCAGGCAGCTTTTGATGAATTGAAGAAGCGGCTTACGACAGCTCCGATTCTGACATTGCCTTCAGGATCAGGTGGATTCACTATTTATAGTGATGCTTCAGAAAAGGGGCTGGGTTGCATCTTACAGCAGCATGGAAAGGTGATTGCCTATGCTTCCAGGCAATTATGTCCTCATGAGAAGAACTACCCTACCCATGACCTGGAGCTGGCGGTGGTGATTTTTGCTTTGAAGTTATGGAAGCACTATCTGTACGGCGAGAGGGTGGAGATCTTCACAGACCACAAGAGCTTGAAGTACGTGTTCCCTCAGAAAGAGTTGAACATGAGGCAGTGCAGGTGGCTTGAGCTGATGAAGGACTTTGATATCGCACTCCAGTATCACCCGGGGAAGGCCAACGTGGTTGCCGATGCCTTGAGTAGGTATCCGACAGCCATGTGTTTAACCATGGATCGGCACCTGCTTGCAGATTTGGAGAGCCTTGGGATAGAGGTGATTGTGCCCGGTGTGCAGATGCAGTTATGGGGCCTACAGATACAGTTAGATTTGATGGACAGGATCAAGGCGATACAGTTTGATAATGTGGCTCTGCGGAGTATCCGAGAGCAGATCAGTATGGGAGTGCAGGATTCTGAGTTCTCACTTGCAGAGGATGGTGCCCTGAGGCACGGTGCCAGGTTATGTGTGCCCAGCGGGGAGCTCAGAGAGCAGATTATGCAGGAGGCTCCCAGATCGTAGTACTCTATACATCCTGGTGCTAACAAGATGTACAGGGATCTGCGAGAGCATGTCTGGTGGTACGGGATGAAGAGGGAGGTGTCCAACTTTGTAGCCAGATGCTTGATCTGTCAGCAGGTCAAGGCAGAGAGACAGAGGCCCGGGGGATTGTTGCAGCCGTTGCCCATTCCAGAGTGGAAGTGGGAACATATTACCATGGACTTTGTATCAGGATTGCCCCGTACACCAGAAGGAAAAGACGCAATTTGGGTCATCGTTGACAGGTTGACCAAATCGGCCCACTTCTTGCCATTCAAGGTGGGTACGTCTACAGAGAGGCTGGCGGAGTTGTATATGAGGTAGATAGTCAGGATTCACGGAGTTTCCGTCAGCATAGTCTCAGATCGGGATAGCCGCTTTACTTCCCATTTCTGGAGGAGTCTGCAGACTAGCTTGGGCACTCAGCTCAAGTTTAGTACTGCATACCACCCCCAGACGGACGGACAGTCAGAGAGGACTATTCAGACCCTTGAGGATATACTGCGGACGTGCGTCCTGGATTTTGGAGGTTCCTGGGAGGACCACCTGCATTTGGTGGAGTTTGCTTACAACAACAGTTTTCAAGCCAACATTGAGATGTCACCGTTTGAGGCTCTGTACGGGCGTAGGTGTCGTACACCTTTATCTTGGGTTGATGTTGGAGAGCGAGCTTTACTGGGACCAGAGATGGTTGTTGACGCAGCCGAGAAGGTGAAGCTCATCAGGGACAGACTTCGCGTGGCACAGGACAGACATCGACACTCGGCCGATAGCCACCGGAGGCCGCTGGAGTTTGAGGTACAGATTTAGAGCTAGGATTAGAAGTAGGTTGTTTTTGTTTGTTTGTTGATTGATCGTGTTTGATTTTTAGTAACTTGAGACCATGCTTGTGATTAGGTTGGAGACATAGTTTTTCTGCGGATATCTCCGACTCGTGGTACGATACGTTTCGGTGGAGGTGGGAAGCTTAGCCCGCGCTTCATCGGCCCCTTCGTTATTAGCGGGAGAGTCGGTGACGTGGCATACAGGCTAGACTTGCCACCTGCACTAGTGGGCGTCCACAACGTATTTTACGTATCACAGCTGAGATGATACGTGGCTGATCCTAGCCATGTGCTCGATCACTCGGAGATGGAGGTTGGACCTACTCTCAGTTAACCAGAGCAGCCTGTGGAGATTCTGGATCGCCGAGAGAAGGTATTGAGGAACCAGGTGATACCCTTGGTATGCGTCGCATGGAGGCACCATTCTCCAGGAGAGTCGACCTGGGAGCGGGAGGATGAGATGCGCGAACGGTACCCCTATCTTTTTGGACCTTGAGGTATACTTTTCTATCCTTCTTAGCAGTTTAGTTTCGCCTTTAATTTCGAGGACGAAATTATTTTAAGGGGGGTAGATTTGTCACTACCACTTTTCTAGCTTGAGGGTATTTTGGTCATTTTGGTCATTTTTGAAAATTTGTGAATTAATTGGAATTATTATTAATTATTGGGTTTAATATATTAATATGATTTTTAGTGATTTTTAGTAGAATTGATTTTGACCCTATAGAGACTTTGACTTAAGTTGACCTTGTAGACTAACCTAGTGGCTAACCTAGGTCTTGACTTTGTGATTAGGATTTGAAAACCTAGGATGATTTAAGTTCATGAGGATGAACCCATTGGGATTTTTTTGGTGAAATTAGGAGTTAGTTTCATAAGGAAATGGCTTGTGAAGTCACAAGTCATTTTATGACTAATAGGCTTAATGGCCCATAGCCCACACCCATTGAACCAAGCCCTAACCCTAGAAATTCTGATTAGCCTCTATGGTCAGCCCCTCCCCTATTTATATGCTCTTAAAACTAGGGTTGCCTCTTTAGGAAACTTGTCATTTGGAAGAGGTGAGTCCCCAACTTGGTAAATCCTTAGAAAATCCATTTCTTCTCCAAATTCTTTCAAATAAATTACAATAGGACCTAATAATAGTCTACTTGCTGTTATTATGGAGTATTTTCAGGGAACACACAATTTGAGGAAGTTTAGTGGCTTGTGGAGCTCTTCCCATTTGGGGATTTTGACCCATTGTTCACCTATAGGTATAATTCTCTCTAATTCATTTTAAATTCTATAAAAAACATTTCTTGGTTGCCCTAATCCTAGCCTAACTGTAGGAATAGGGTTTCCTAAATTTTCGTGTCATTTCGTGTCCATTCTGGACACGTATCAGTGGTTACTGCTAGGTGTTTGATGAAATGCCCCAATGGGCATTTCGTGTGTTTTTTGGTGTTTTGTTTGAATAGGAATTTATGTTTGGGTCTCGCTTACACATTTATGTAGTTGGTGTCGTGTCTTAGTATCGTGTCTAGGCTGTACGGACACGTGTACACACGGTCGTGCACACGCGCGCGCGGGGGCTGTGCGTGCCCTGCTGTGCGGGGCCATTTCCGACACGGACACGCGTCCCCGACGCGTGAAACTTGACACACATCATGGGGCAACATCTGTCAACCCATGTGTCAAGTTGCACAGGCCCACGTGGCGTGTCAGACACACACGAGCACGTGCACGTGTTTTGCACTGTGCAGTTTTCTATTGAAAATGTGCACTGACACGCGTGTCTCGTATCGTGTACACGCGACTTAGACACGATTCAGGGTGTCCAATCGATAGCCCTAGTCTAGATGAACACGTGGACCAATTCTCGTGGGTCGTGTCGCTGTGTGTCGTGCACACGATCGACACGAACATGTGCACGACGCTTGGCTGTCACTGTGCCTGTGTTTTACTGATTTTGGGTTTTTGTTGAATGGACACGTTTGTGTCCACTTTTGTGGACACAAACAAATTACAGAGCATGTGTACATTATGTTTATATATTACCAACCTTAAAAATTGTATTTTAATTAACTTTTCATTGTTGTTTTCTCATTTCCCATTTCCTAAGAAACTGTGTTATTTCCTGTTTTCTGATTTCTTCCCAGTTTTAGACACTGAGTTTAAGCAATCATTTAAACCTATTAGACACTGCTAATTACTTGTTTTTAAGCCTCTAATATGTGTACCAATGTATATTCTAATAGTGTGTTGATATTAGGTATGTTGGATGTGTTTTGAACCAAAAATCTGAATTTACTTCTTAGGGACTGTTTAAAACTCTTTGTTGTTTTTTTGAGTTGTTTGTTAACTATTATGAACTGTTAGATTAACAATAGGGTCTGTGAATGATATATGGACTATACAAATCTGAGTTTGAGTCTTGTTAACTGTAATTGAGGGGGGGGGAGTGTTCACTGTAACCTGAGAATGAGTTTGCACTTCATTGTTTTGTGCCAATTTTCATCATAGCTATGGTTCACCATTAAACTGAATGATGCATTGTCTGAGATTTCCTGAACTGAACCTTGTGTTTTGATAAACTGAAATATTCCAGTTATTCCTATACCTGATACTGAATTCTAAATACCATCACAAATTTTCATTGGGCATTCACTATTTTCCTTTAACTGGAATTTAGACATTATGTGTTCACTGTTTACCAACTATTTTCCTGTTTTTCTGAGATTGGGTAGGGACTGAAATGAGGTTAGTTTGTAAACTGAATTCCTCCCCTTCCTTTAATATCTTGTACACACTCACCTCCACATTTCACAAGTATTATACACTATTTTTTTTTGTTTTTTCATATAACTGAACCCTGTTTCCAGTTTTCCTATTTTGAACTGTTGATGGATTGAATTCAACCTGGGAACCACTGTTCTGATGTCCCACACACCCACACATACACTGGGACACATGTACTTGTGTCCCCCTCTTAATACACATGTATGTATGTGTAATTACCTTTTGGTATTGTATGTACTCATGTATTAACCTATAGTGTGGTTGGGTATACATTAGCCTATAGGGTGTTTCCTAGTTATATTATTAATGGGTCTATTTGTGTACTAGATGATATATATATATATATATATATATATATATATATATATATATATATATATATATGTATTCTCTATTAGATGTGTGATAATGTATATACATGATACATTATGATATGATTGTATATATAATATGGGATATTCTAACTAGACTATATGTATATCAATATATGTTATGATATATGGATAAGAGGGTATAGAGGCTATGGGTATACTCTAATTAGATTATTGCCTATGTACCAATATGTGTATAGGCATGGCTTGACATGGTGTAGTCTAGTTAGGTCATAATATAACCTAGAATAGTTTGGTATTGCCTAGAATAGTCTTGCTAGACATAGTTTAGACTAGTTTGACCTAGATTAGACTTGGTTGACCTAGTTTGACTTCTAGGGCTGACCAGAGTTGACCAAAAGTTGACTTTGGTCTAGATTGACCTAGATTCATGTAGAATGCATTAAATTGCATTGTATTATCATTCTGGACTTGTTGTGACTCGTACTGTTCTAAATAGGAGCCAGACACCACTCCTCGGACAGTACTTTCATCTCGGACTTTCAGATAGCAGGCGAGTACATTCTCTGATCTTTTCATACCTGTCTGGATATATTCATGCTCTAGATTACTCTACATGATGCTGACACGTATCTTCACGGATTAGTACTATATGGATCCCTTCCTGAGATGTTATCCCTCTACGGGTGCATCGGGTATTTCATGTTCATGTACTTTATCATGTGCATCAGGTACTCCTTGTACTCGTACTAGTTCATGTTTTTACATGTTCTCATGTGCTTCATGTGCTCATCATGTGCTCATGTACTACTCATTTCATGAGTTCACGTATCTTAGCTGTATTCATGTGCTTATGACATAACTTGAACGGATCCTTGTGTATTGATTGGGGCGGGGTGAGTAGAATTGGTTATGTGGACACAATCCCTAGTAGGTATTTATGTGCTCCTTATTTGTATTCATGTGCCCCTAAGCCGTTTACATAACCATATTGTGCTCTAAATCACGTAGTCACTTACAGTCTTTACTATCGTGTATCTATTTCCAGTTACAAAATATCTCCTGTTTTACTTGTACTTCCATTCAGCACTTCCTGTATTTTACTCTATTGCAATGATTTATACTCCTAACCTGATATGAACTGCTGAGAGATATGTGCTCGTTCCCGTCCTGACTGGACCTGTTGAAATATTACAGAGGACGAGGCTGAGGCGTTCTGCCCTACTTACTACGGTGCCACACTAGATGAGTGCCCAGACTTGGACCAGCAGCAGGAGCCACTAGCTGTAGATGACAATCCTTTAGATTAGGACTGTCTTTTCTATTTGGGATTATTGTACTAGACTTTGAGATATTCTGAGTTGTATTTATTTTTAAACACTTAGTTCTGGATTTGTATCTCTGTGATTCTCTGTTCTGGATTTTGTTATCTTTCATTATCTATCTATCTTACCTGTTCTACCTTAGCTGTGGTTGAGTTTATATTGTGTTATGTCACCCCCATTCGGGGAGTATAACTGCTATACCTTCAATTATTAGAAGTTGTGACCTAGGACAGCGTTCTACCGCCGACACTGCGGCGTAGGCTGGACGTACCCACGTCTCGTGCCCTTACTCTAGGGTATGGGTCGTGACACTAGACTTAGTCAACTTCACCCAGTTTGACTAGTTTGTCCAAGATATTGACTTAGTCAACTCAACTTCACCCAGTTTGACTAGTTACTATGCTGAACATGTGTGTCCATCTTTATAAAAATATTTTCAAATGAATATGAATTACTACTTGCAGAATCGTTCATAGATGTAATCGTTGTCCTGATGATATGTGTGGTATGCGGGATGAATACATAGCGGGAGTAGAGCAGTTCCTGCATTTTGCTAAGGCGTTCCCTCATTACATGGACGGCACCAAAATTAGGTGTCCGTGTGTGAAATGTCATAACGTAAAATATTATCCAGAAGTGGAAGTGACATATCATTTGTACTCGAGGGATTTTACGCCTAATTATAATCAGTGGACCACACACGAGAACTTGTGTCTTTAGCATCAGAGCCGGAGACTTATGTTGAGCCGTATATGCATGCTGGACCTAATTTTGTTTCAGATAATCATGCATACGATGATGGGTGCGTGAACATGGTTTTTGACGCTGCGAGGCCTAGTTTCGTTCATGATGCAGCTGAGGAGGCACCGAATGTCGATGCTGCAAAGTTCATGGAGTTGCTGGAGAATGCAAGGACTCCATTGTATCCTACTTGTGAGGATCATTCACCGTTGGAGGTGGTTACAAGACTGTTGAGCATTAAGTCTGATTTTAAGAAGTCGCCAGAATGCTACAACCGAGTGTTGGAGTTGATTATAGAGATCTTGACGATGGGTGCTAAGCTACCTAAAGTCTTCTATCGGTCTAAGAGGATGGTGAGATCGCTTTGGATGGGATATGAGAATCAATTCTTGTCGCAATGGGTGCATGTTGTACTACAAAGACAATAAGGATGCAGATGTGTGCAGATTTTGTGGTGCTGATCGCTATAAGACAACTAGTACAGGAAGGTCTACCGGTGCAAGAAGACTTACCGATTCAATGCACTACTTGTCTTTAACGTCGCGATTGCAAAAATTATTTATGATGAAAGAGACGGCCAAAAATATGAGTTGACACATGCGAGAACTGATTGAAGGAGTGTTGGATCACCCATCCGTTGGAGAAGCGTGGAAGCACTTTGTCACGCCCCAGAACCAGAATACTGGAGAGCGGGGGAATGACTCAGCCAGCTACGTATTACGGGTAGATGAATACCGTATAATACGATCAATGCTGTCTAACCAGACGAGGAGGTGCATACTACATAAAGGTCTCACTATGGTCACTTCACATCTATTGTCTCAATCATTCGAACAAGAAATAGTAATAGAGAACATGTAAGATAAAGCAGTAAGGCGTCCCAAACGCTCTGTCAAAATGTTCTTGATATCTGGCTTTACAAAACATAGCCAGATCTGATGTAGCAAAAATATACACAATTGTTATCAGCTGCAGTCTGACTTTAGTTACAATTATGTAAAAGTAAGTACAAGACGATCCGACTAACATGTCGGTGCCAAACGGCAAAGTATAAGGTAAATAACAAAACGAGCGGGGAAGTAAGAAACCCACTCGAGTCCTCCTGCGATCATCCCTCTAGTATTGACCATCTTGGAGGTGGAAGTAAGCTGAGTCCTCGGAAACCGGCTCTAAATCTGGCCATGCAAAACCAGAGAGGTTAGACCTCTAATAGCAAGTACCGCAAGGAAGCACGATATGAGGGGTATTAAAACCAGTAATAAGAGAATATGATATATAGATCTCTGCTTGCTACTAGGATTCACATAATGTCACGACACTTCGGACCAACCTCCCAACCAAACAAGGACAGAAGTTGGCCCGTCATATCCTGACATTCTGATTATCTTAGTTAGTTAACAGAGTAGGCACAGTACACAAATAAATCAGTTTAACCGGCCATGCAACTACTACGGCTTGCTACTGTGAGTCCCAAGTTATCCTGGAATTATGCAATAAAGGATTTCTCAGTTCTTACTATGGACAAGCAAGGCTAGTCTATCCAATCAATCAATTGCGCCAATCATGAATTAGACGAGTCCCAGTGGGACGCCCGTCATCAATGTACAATATACAATAATATAAGCAGATACCGCTCCCTGTCCGTGTGGCAGATTTGCAGTATCTGTGGGAACCAGCCGGCCTGTTGGGCACTAATAGTCCCAAAGAGGGCTGCCATGTAAGAACTCGGGAATCCATTCTCTCCATGCAATCATTATTTTTATTTAACTTAATAGTCTCTACGTTGAGTGAAATTCCATGCCGTGGATCATGGTCATTCGGAATGAGTACTTTAGTACGGGGTACGATATGCACAACTCTACAACGATGCCCGTGCTGTTAGGTTGTAGGTCTTACATAGCGTAATGCAACAATCCAAACTAACCACGGAACAATCATGCCTTGACCATAAAGTACACATGCTTCTTTTATAGTAAAATAAATAAATAAATAAATTGAAGCCTGCATGTGTGCCTGTATGTCAATATTCGGGATCGGCCAATCGATTATAGTAGTTCATACTTAATATGAACGTGTCTCATTCATTCATTTCAATAAGACGACTAGCCAGTCTCTTAGTTCCATCTAGGAACGCATGATCAATAATTAATCAAGATAATAATCAATGTTAATTAATGCCAAATTCGAAAAATAAACATTGGGAAATAAATAATATTTGGGAAATAAAGAATCTCATGCGCTGTGGGAAAGGTTGGGAAATAAATAATATCATGCGCCTGAGGGAAATGATTGGGAAATAATTAAACTCATGCGCTGTGGGAATACGGCTGTGAGAAATAAATATCATGTGCTGTGGAATAAGATTGAGAAATAAATAATCCATGCGCCTGAGGGATGAGATTGGAAAATAAATATCATGCGCTGTGAAATAAGATTGGAAAATAAATAATCCATGCGCCTGAGGAATGAGATTGGGAAATAAATATCATGCGCTGTGAAATAAGATTGGGAAATAAATAATCCATGCGCCTGAGGAATAAGATTGGGAAATAAATATCATGCGCTGTGAAATAAGATTGGGAAATAAATAATCCATGCGCCTGAGGAATGAGATTGGGAAACAAATAATCTCATGCGCCTGAGAAATGCGGCTGTGGAAAATAAATATCATGCGCTGTGAAATAAGATTGGGAAATAAATAATCCATGCGCCTGAGAAAGGTGGCTGTGAGAAATAAATAAACTCAGGGAAGCTGTGGGAAATAAATAAACTCATGCGCCTGAGGGAATCTGTGGGAAATAAATAAACTCATGCGCCTGAGGGAAAGGATTGAGAAATAAATAAACTCATGCGCCTTGGCTGTGGGAAGTGATTGGGAAATAAATAACTCATGCGCCTTGGCTGTGAGAAGTGATTGGGAAATAAATAAATCATGCGCCTTGGCTGTGGGAAGTGATTGGGAAATAAATAACTCATGCGCCTTGGTTGTGAGAAGTGATTGGGAAATAAATAAATCATGCGCCTTGGCTGTGGAAAGTGATTGGGAAATAAATAAATCATGCGCCTTGGCTGTGAGAAGTGATTGGGAAATAAATAAATCATGCGCCTTGGCTGTGGGAAGTGATTGGAAAATAAATAAATCATGCGCCTTGGCTGTGGAAAGTGATTGGGAAATAAATAACTCATGCGCCTTGGCTGTGAGAAGTGATTGGGAAATAAATAAATCATGCGCCTTGGCTGTGGGAAGTGATTGGGAAATAAATAACTCATGCACCTTGGCTGTGAGAAGTGATTGGGAAATAAATAAATCATGCGCCTTGGCTGTGGGAAGTGATGATTTGATGCGCTGCGGGAATAAAGATTCCATACGCTTGAGAAATGAAGATTGCTGCGGGAAATAAATCTCATGCGCTTGAGGAATGAAGATTTGATGCGCTGTGGGAATAAAGATTTCCATGCGCTGAGGAATGAAGATTTGATGCGGCTGTGACTGTTCTTCTTCTCCAAATTTTCTGAGAACAGAACCATGGGAACCATGGAGGCCATTGCTTCCAAGCTCCATAAATCCTTCATCCCAAGCCCAAATATGGACTTCCATAGGTCAAAATTGGGTAGAACGAAATTCTCTACAACATGGAACCATCGAAACTTGAAGATAACAAAGTTTACTAGATCAAAACCTAAGAAATCCGAAAATGTATCAAACTTAGATCTACAACAAATAAGCCATGGAAATTGAAAATGCTAAGTACTAAAGAGACTTAGAATCAAATGAGGAAGATGATGGAACAATAAAAATGGGGATCCATCAAGAAGCAAGTTGGCACTTGCCTATCTCTTCTAGGTTGGTGGGAGAGTTATGAGGAAGAAGAAGTGAAATGGAAAGAAGTAATGAAGAGAGAGAAATGGTTTTGGGCTTTAAATGAAAGGGTGGTGGTAGGTGGGAGTATTGGGCCGGGTCCAATGGGTTCATCCAAGGCCAACCCGCAAGCAAAGCAAAGAGGTAAAAGCAGAAAATAAATGCAGTAAATAAAGTACAGAAATAAAATTGCAGGAAATAAAAGAAAATTAAATACAGAACAATACATGATAAATATTAAATGAATAAATTCCAGCAGTACATGTATTTAGAATACGTATTCTGGGAACGGGAAGTGACATCTCTACCCTCCTTAGAAAAATTCCGTCCTCGGAATTTCAGATCCAAACATGATAGAAACATCGAAGCTAAACTAATCTAAGTACGATCAATTAGAGTAAGCAATCATTCTACAATATTAACAGTAGAAAAATATCCATGCTGAACATTCTACGACACCACGCAATTCTACTTACAACGTGACAAGCATGAGGGGTTAAGACAATCAAGGTATACAGAAAGAGATATACCTTGTGAGTCAAACAGGTGCGGATACCGTGATCGGATATCATCCTCACGTTCCCACGTTGACTCCCCCAAAGAGTGATGACCCCAAGCAACCCGGACAAGGTTAATTGTTCGGTTCTTGAGTACCTTCTCTCTTCGGTCCAAAATAAACACAGGCTGTTCCTCGTAAGACTGGTTGGTACCAACAACCAGCTCAGAATGATCAAGGACATGGCTTGGGTCCGATACATACCTTCGCAACTGAGATACATGAAATACGTCATGCACCTCTCGTAACGAAGGTGGAAGGGATAAACGATATGCAACATCGCCTACCCTCTCAAGGATAACAAATGGGCCCACGTATCGGGGACTCAACTTTCCGCGAATGCCAAATCTGATGACCCCACGGGTAGGTGAGATCCGCAAGAATACGTGGTCCCCAACAGAAAATTCTAGCGGCCTACGATGCTGGTCTGCCCAATGACGATGCCGATCCTGCGCAACTCGAAGTCGCTCTCTAATTCCTTTAACCACTTCAACCGTCTGAACAATCAATTCTGGGCCGAGCATCTTTCTCTCCCCAATATCGTCCCACGCTAGTGGCGACCTACACTTCTTACCATATAGTGCTTCAAATGGTGCCATCTGGATACTGGCTTGATAACTGTTATTATATGAGAACTCGACCAAGTGTAGGTGGCTCTCCCAAGATCCTCCAAAATCTAGGGTGCAAGCTCGCAACATGTCTTCTAAAGTCTGAATTGTTCTTTCTGATTGCCCATCCGTCTGTGGATGGTAAGTCGTGCTAAATCTTAACTTGGTACCCAGGCTATGATGTAAGCTCTTTCAAAAATGTGATATAAAACGGGTATCTCTGTCTGACACAATACTGACTGGGACCCCATGCTGTCTGACTATCTGCTGCATATATAATTCTGCCAACTTCTCCGTAGATTGACCTACTCTAAAAGGAAGAAAATGTGCCACCTTCGTAAGCCGATCTACGATTACCCAAATAGCATCCTTACCACTTGGGGATCTCGGTAAACCGGTCACAAAGTCCATTGTAATGTGTTCCCACTTCCATTCCGGGATAGGAAGCGGTTGTAATAATCCAGCTGGCCTCTGCTGTTCTGCCTTTACTTGCTGACATATCAAGCAACGGAAAACAAACCTAGCTATCTCCCTCTTCATCCCGTTCCACCAAAAGTGCTGCTTGATATCTTGGTACATCTTGGTCCCTCCAGGGTGTACAGAGTACTGAGAACTGTGAGCTTCTGCCATAACCTCCTGTCTGATATCTCCACTAGGCACACATAGGCGTGTCCCAAACCTAAGGGTATCATCTTCATGAATTTGCATCTCCTTTCTGAGTCCTGACTCACACTCTGTCCTAAGCTTCTGAATCCTTGGGTCTTGTGCCTGAGCTGCCTTGATTCTGTCTACCAAGTCGGATTGAACTTGTAGACTCGCCAGAACTCCTACATCACTAGGAAGTATAACCTCGATGCCCATCTCTTGAAGGTCTTCTAAGATATGCCTCTGTGTTGTTAACATAAATGAGCCGCCTCTCCTGCTGAGAGCATCTGCAACCACATTAGCCTTGCCTGGATGATACTGAAGCTCTACGTCGTAATCCTTAATCAACTCCAACCATCTTCTCTGCCTCATGTTCAGTTCCTTCTGAGTAAAAATGTACTTCAGACTTTTGTGGTCTGTATACATGTCCACTCGATCACCATATAGGTAATGCCTCCATAGCTTCAAAGCAAATACTACTGCTGCCAACTCCAAGTCATGAGTCGGGTAATTCTTCTCGTGGTCTCGAAGCTGCCTAGATGCATACGCTATCACCTTCCCATGCTGCATGAGGACACATCCAAGTCCTTTACCTGACGCATCACAATAAACAGTAAAACCTCCGGGTCCAACTGGCAATATAAGAATAGGCGCTGATATCAACTTCTGCTTCAGATTCTCAAATGATGCCTGGCATTCTGCCGACCAGACGAATGGCACGTCCTTCCGTGTCAAGCGAGTCATGGGTGCTGAAAGCCTTGCAAAGTCTGATACAAACCTTCTGTAATATCCTGCCAATCCCAAGAAACTCCGCACATCTGCTACGGTCTTGGGTACTGGCCAACTTTCTACTGCTTCTACCTTCTTGGGATCCACTGCTACTCCAGCTCCTGATATGATATGACCCAAAAATGAAATGTGATTCGTCCAGAACTCACACTTGCTGAGCTTGGCATACAACTGGTTCTCTCTCAGAACCTGTAACACTTTCCTGAGGTGGTCTTCATGCTCCTCTTCACTAGCAGAGTATATGAGAATGTCGTCAAGAAATACAACGACAAACTGATCTAAATACGGCATAAAGATGCGGTTCATCAAATCCATGAATATTGCTGGAGCATTGGTCAAACCAAACGGCATTACTAAGAATTCATAATGCCCATACTTCGACCTAAATGCTGTCTTGGGAATGTCTTCCTTCCGAACCCTCACTTGATGATACCCTGAACGAAGATCTATCTTGGAGAAAATTCTAGCTCTGCTCAACTGATCAAATAAGTCGTCGATCCTGGGTAGTGGGTACTTGTTCTTCACTGTTGCTGCGTTAAGCTTCCTGTAATCAATGCACAATCTGGATGATCCATCCTTCTTCCCCACAAGTACCACTGGTGCTGCCCATGGTGACACGCTAGCTTGGATGAACTTCTTCTCCTTCAGTTCCTCTATGTGCTGATATACCTTGGCCTGCTCTGAATCCGCCATTCTGTAAACCCGATCTGATATCGGTTTAGTTCCAGGTGCCAATTCTATACTGAACTCAATATCTCTAACTGGTGGTAGACCTAGAAGTTCTTCGGGAAATACGTCTAAAAACTCTTCAACTACCTTCGGGACTTGAACTTCTTCCATTGCCGTTATTACTCCCTGCTCTTGCTGAGTTGCCTCTGATCTGACTAAGGTAAACCGCTTCACGCCTAGAATATCAAAAGATACACTCCCTCTACGACAATTTATTGTCGCATAACTGTCTTTCAGCCAGTCCATGCCTAAGATAACGTCGAAATTTCCAACAGGAAATTCTATCAACCGGGCGGGTAAGGAATGCCCGCAAACCACAACACTACACGCTAGAATAACTCTACTAACTCCTACGAGCCCATTACCAGTGAGTATATTCAACCTCCCTGGCAATGCCTCAAACTCCATTCCTAGCCGTGTTGCAAATTGTGCAGATATAAATGAGTGTGATGCTCCCGAATCAAACAATGCTACTGCGGGATAAGAGGCGACGAGAATGTTACCTGCCACAACATCTCCCGATGCCAATGCCTCTTCCAAGGACAGAGTTAATGCCTGCCCTCGACCTCCTTGATGGTTCCCATACTGCGGCCTAGCCTGGTGCTGCCGCTGGCCCCTGCCTTGGTGATGCTGGGGTGGTCTATGCTGGTGTTGTTGTATCGGCGGTCCCTGCTGCCGAAACATCTGAGCCTGCGTCATGAACGGGCGCTGTGCCAACGGCCTCACTGCTACCGCTGGTCCTCGATACTGTCCTGCCCCTGGTGCTGGCAGAGCAAGAAACTGTTGTACTAGTCCTCCTGACCTCGAATTCATGGGACATGTGGTAACCCGATGACCTGGATTTCCACATATCAGACACAGCCCGTTTAATGTCCGACACACATCTCTAGTGTGCCCTATCTTCCCACAATAAGTGCAGCCTGCTGGGGGTTGCTGGTTCTTCCTCTGATGCTGATGCTGCTGCCTTGGTGGTGGTGCTGGCTCTCGTATTGCCACATCATGAATACGGATGCCAAGGGACGGTGCTGTTGTTCGGAGAGCTGCTCCCCCTCCTCCTTCAATCTGACTGTGGGATCTCTTCTGACCTCCAGTCCTTGCCGTAAGCCTCTGAATGGTTATCTCATGCCTTCGAGTTGCCGTCAATACTTCATCAAAAGTCTGGTAATTGTGCCCCTCTATCAATTGCAAGAGCTCGAGATGAAATCCTTGCTGGAACCTCATAGCCCTCTGGCTCTCTGTGGCTACCATCTCCGGGGCGAACCTACTCAATCTGCAGAACTCCGCTGCATAAGCATCTACCGTCTTGCCAGCCTGTCTAAGATTGATAAACTTCTGTTGTAGCTCAAACTGCGCCACAACTCCATAGTACTTTGTCTTGAATCTTGCTGTAAAATCGTCCCAAGCCACAGGACATCTGATGCCTACCTCCTCTGATTCCCACCAATCACGTGCGAGATCTTGAAGTAACAGCTTCACTAGATCCACACGTTCTTCTGCTGGCACCTTAGCTGCTGTCAGAATAGCCTCCATATCCTTAAGCCATGCATCTGCTGAAATGGCATCTTCCGTACCCTCGAAACGGCGGGGGTTGTACTTGCAAAACCTGGCTGATGCTCCGGAATCTGTTCTCACTCCTCTTTCCAAAGCCGTCTGCAATCCTTGGTTGAGCAACACATTCTGCTCTTGCAACTGAGTGTGCATGCGCTGCTGGGCCAACATCTGATGTTGCTGAGTAGCCATCATCCCTCTCATGATCTCCAGAAGGGCTGGGGTGTCCACTTCCACTGGGGTAGGTGGAACTATTGGTGGTGTTGGAACCTCCGGATACTGCGGTCCAACTGCTGGTTCCACTATCACCTCTTCTTGAATAGCCTCTTGAGGTTGTACTGGCTCTTGTTGCTGACCAACCTGGTCAGGTTGCCCATGTTGCCCTTATTGTTGTTGCCCAATCCTGACAGATGCGGACGAGGTGCCCCTAAGAAAAGGGACAAGAGAATAATCAAACGGTCGGACAGGGAAGATCAATAAAGTCAAAGGATACCGGAATGTCAAGCTAGAATCGAGAATACGAATCAGGAGATCAAGGGGAAACATGTGTGATTGAGACATCCTATAAATTAAAACACCCCACATGTCTGAAATCAGACCTGCATGGGCCACAACTAAAACCTTGTCACGCCCCAGAACCAGAATACTGGAGAGCGGGGGAATGACTCAGCCAGCTACGTATTACGGGTAGATGAATACCGTATAATACGATCAATGCTGTCTAACCAGACGAGGGGGTGCATACTACATAAAGGTCTCACTATGGTCACTTCACATCTATTGTCTCAATCATTCGAACAAGAAACAGTAATAGAGAACATGTAAGATAAAGCAGTAAGGCGTCCCAAATGCTCTGTCAAAATGTTCTTGATATCTGGCTTTACAAAACATAGCCAGATCTGATGTAGCAAAAATATACACAATTGTTATCAGCTGCAGTCTGACTTTAGTTACAATTATGTAAAAGTAAGTACAAGACGATCCGACTAACATGTCGGTGCCAAACGGCAAAGTATAAGGTAAATAACAAAACGAGCGGGGAAGTAAGAAACCCACTCGAGTCCTCCTGCGATCATCCCTCTAGTATTGACCATCTTGGAGGTGGAAGTAAGCTGAGTCCTCGGGAACCGGCTCTAAATCTGGCCATGCAAAACCAGAGAGGTTAGACCTCTAATAGCAAGTACCGCAAGGAAGCACGATATGAGGGGTATTAAAACCAGTAATAAGAGAATAGGATATATAGATCTCTGCTTGCTACTAGGATTCACATAATGTCACGACACTTCGGACCAACCTCCCAACCAAACAATGACAGAAGTTGGCCCGTCATATCCTGACATTCTGATTATCTTATTTAGTTAACAGAGTAGGCACAGTACACAAACAAATCAGTTTAACCGGCCATGCAACTACTACGGCTTGCTACTGTGAGTCCCAAGTTATCCTGGAATTATGCAATAAAGGATTTCTCAGTTCTTACTATGGACAAGCAAGGCTAGTCTATCCAATCAATCAATTGCGCCAATCATGAATTAGACGAGTCCCAGTGGGACGCCCGTCATCAATGTACAATATACAATAATATAAGCAGATACCGCTCCCTGTCCGTGTGGCAGATTTGCAGTATCTGTGGGAACCAGCCGGCCTGTTGGGCACTAATAGTCCCAAAGAGGGCTGCCATGTAAGAACTCGGGAATCCATTCTCGCCATGCAATCATTATTTTTATTTAACTTAATAGTCTCTACGTTGAGTGAAATCCCATGCCGTGGATCATGGTCATTCGGAATGAGTACTTTAGTACGGGGTACGATATGCACAACTCTACAACGATGCCCGTGCGGTTAGGTTGTAGGTCTTACATAGCGTAATGCAACAATCCAAACTAACCACGGAACAATCATGCCTTGACCATAAAGTACACATGCTTCTTTTATAGTAAAATAAATAAATAAATAAATTGAAGCCTGCATGTGTGCCTGTATGTCAATATTCGGGATCGGCCAATCGATTATAGTAGTTCATACTTAATATGAACGTGTCTCATTCATTCATTTCAATAAGACGACTAGCCAGTCTCTTAGTTCCATCTAGGAACGCATGATCAATAATTAATCAAGATAACAATCAATGTTAATTAATGCCAAATTCGAAAATAAACATTGGGAAATAAATAATGTTTGGGAAATAAAGAATCTCATGCGCTGTGGGAAAGGTTGGGAAATAAATAATATCATGCGCCTGAGGGAAATGATTGGGAAATAATTAAACTCATACGCGGTGGGAATGCGGCTGTGAGAAATAAATATCATGTGCCGTGGAATAAGATTGAGAAATAAATAATCCATGCGCCTGAGGGATGAGATTGGAAAATAAATATCATGCGCTGTGAAATAAGATTGGGAATTAAATAATCCATGCGCCTGAGGAATTAGATTGGGAAATAAATATCATGCGCTGTGAAATAAGATTGGGAAATAAATAATCCATGCGCCTGAGGAATGAGATTGGGAAATAAATATCATGCGCTGTGAAATAAGATTGGGAAATAAATAATCCATGCTCCTGAGGAATGAGATTGGAAAACAAATAATCTCATGCGCCTGAGAAATGCGGCTGTGAAAAATAAATATCATGCGCTGTGAAATAAGATTGGGAAATAAATAATCCATGCGCCTGAGGAAGGTAGCTGTGAGAAATAAATAAACTCAGGGAAGCTGTGGGAAATAAATAAACTCATGCGCCTGAGGGAATCTGTGGGAAATAAATAAACTCATGCGCCTGAGGGAAAGGATTGAGAAATAAATAAACTCATGCGCCTTGGCTGTGGGAAGTGATTGGGAAATAAATAACTCATGCGCCTTGGCTGTGAGAAGTGATTGGGAAATAAATAAATCATGCGCCTTGGCTGTGGGAAGTGATTGGGAAATAAATAACTCATGCGCCTTGGTTGTGAGAAGTGATTGGGAAATAAATAAATCATGCGCCTTGGCTGTGGAAAGTGATTGGGAAATAAATAACTCATGCGCCTTGGCTGTGAGAAGTGATTGGGAAATAAATAAATTATGCGTCTTGGCTGTGGAAAGTGATTGGAAAATAAATAACTCATGCGCCTTGGCTGTGAGAAGTGATTGGGAAATAAATAAATCATGCGCCTTGGCTGTGGGAAGTGATTGGGAAATAAATAACTCATGCGCCTTGGCTGTGAGAAGTGATTGGGAAATAAATAAATCATGCGCCTTGGCTGTGGGAAGTGATGATTTGATGCGCTGCGGGAATAAAGATTCCATAAGCTTGAGAAATGAAGATTGCTGCGGGAAATAAATCTCATGCGCTTGAGGAATGAAGATTTGATGCGCTGTGGAAATAAAGATTTCCATGCGCTGAGGAATGAAGATTTGATGCGGCTGTGACTGTTCTTCTTCTCCAAATTTTCTGAGAACAGAACCATGGGAACCATGGAGGCCATTGCTTCCAAGCTCCATAAATCCTTCATCCCAAGCCCAAATATGGACTTCCATAGGTCAAAATTGGGTAGAACGAAATTCTCTACAACATGGAACCATCGAAACTTGAAGATAACAAAGTTTACTAGATCAAAACCTAAGAAATCCGAAAATGTATCAAACTTAGATCTACAACAAATAAGCCATGGAAATTGAAAATGCTAAGTACTAAAGAGACTTAGAATCAAATGAGGAAGATGATGGAACAATAAAAATGGGGATCCATCAAGAAGCAAGTTGGCACTTGCCTATCTCTTCTAGGTTGGTGGGAGAGTTATGAGGAAGAAGAAGTGAAATGGAAAGAAGTAATGAAGAGAGAAATGGTTTTGGGCTTTAAATGAAAGGGTGGTGGTAGGTGGGAGTATTGGGCCGGGTCCAATGGGTTCATCCAAGGCCAACCCGCAAGCAAAGCAAAGAGGTAAAAGCAGAAAATAAATGCAGAAAATAAAGTGCAGAAATAAAATTGCAGGAAATAAAAGAAAATTAAATACAGAACAATACATGATAAATATTAAATGAATAAATTCCAGCAGTACATGTATTTAGAATACGTATTCTGGGAACGGAAAGTGACACACTTTGATCGAGTGTATCCTAATTTTGCTTCAGATCCGCGTAATGTCAGGTTGGGGCTATCTTCTGACGGTTTTACGCCTTTTGGTCTTCCGGGATCCCAGTATTCGTGCTGGCCTGTGATTGTCACTCCGTATAACCTATCGCCTTAGATGTGCATGAAGACTCAGTACATGTTTCGAACCGTTATAATTCCTTGTCCGAACAATCCCAAGAGGAACATTGATGTGTACTTACAGCCTTTGATAGATGAGTTGAATCAGTTATGGAAAGTAGGTGCTAACATGTACGATGTTTCCAGGAAGCAGAATTTTTTAGATAAAGGCAACCCTTATGTGGACCATCAACGACTTTCCGGCCTATGGAATGTTATCTGGATGAAGCACTCATGGTCGTCTCTCATGTCCGTATTGCATGGACCGTACTAAGGCTTTTCGTTTGAAAGACGGAGAAAACTGTGCTTTTTTTATTGTCATCGTAATTTCTGCCAAAAGATCATCCGTTCAGAAGGAACATGAATGCATTCCGTACCGGCGTTGTAGAGAAGGGTGATCCACCGCTAAGGTGGTGTGGAGCCACGATATGGGAGGGGGTTAGAGATTTTCCAAGTGTTATCGAAGATCCTACAACTGGGTACAAGTGCGATAGATTTGGTAGAGATCATAACTGGATAAAGAGGAGCATATTCTGGGATCTGCCACATTGGAGTACCAATCTAATCAGACATAATCTTGATGTCATGCATATTGAGAAGAATGTATTTGATAACATAATTAATACTGTGATGGACGTAAAGGGAAAAACGAAAGACAATCCCAAGGCCAGGTTGGACTTAGAAGAAATATGCAAACACCTTACGTTGCATTTGATAAAGGAGAATGGAAAACAGTTCCTGTCGAAGTTAATTTTCTCGCTGGACAAGGAGGATAAAGTGAGACTTTGTCGGTGGATCCAGGGCCTAAAATTTCTATACGGATATGTGTCAAATCTGAGAAGATGTATCGATCCGAAGGAAAATAAATTGATAGGTATGAAAAGCCATGATTGTCACGTATTCATGGAGATGTTAATTCCGATTGCATTTCGAAAATTCGTACCGCAGGCAGTTTGGGATCCATTGACGGAGCTTAGCATATTCTTCAGGGATCTTTGTTCTAAGAAATTGCTCATTGATTGTCTAGAAAAGCAAGAGAGCACTACAAGAAATTTGAGTTTTTGTGACAAGTAATTTGTGACAAGTATAAAATACGTCACTGAAAGGAATATTTCTGTGACAAATAATTTCTATTGTCACTAATAATTTGATTATGTGACAACTGTCGTTTATTGTCGCAAAATTAAATTATTCAGTAAATTTATTTTTATTGGTTTTCACTCAATGTTGTCACAAAAATTAATTTTTAATTTTGACTCAGGTTATGGGTGACAAGTGAAAATACTTATCACTTAAAGTTTTCTTTTAGTTACAAATAAAAAAATAACGTCACGTGTCACGGCCCGCACC